>JAFBJU010002022.1:229404-439606 GCA_016785305.1 Colistium nudipinnis | reverse complement strand
AAACAAATTACCAAAAACGCCTTACTTTAACCTTAAGTCGGCCAAAAAATTTTAAAAAATGTCAAAAATGTAAAAAACTCAAAAACACTCGAAATTCGCACAGGAGCATCGGCTGGGCCTAAAAATAGGGTAGATGTGGAAATAAAGTGAAAAAAGTGGAAACGTCGTAGTTTAGCATGTCGTCAAAGATTCCAAATAATTGACAAAAAACGCCTTACTATAGCCTTATGTCGGCCAAAAAAGTTGAAGAATGTCAAAAACTCAAAAACACTCGAAACTCGCACAGGAGCATTGGCTGGGCCTAAAAATAGGGTAGTGTGGAAATAAAGTTAAAAAAGTGGAAACGTCATAGTATATCATGTGGTCGAAAATCCAAGAATTTGACAAAAAAAACGCCTTACTATAGCCTTATGTCAGCCAAAAAAGTTGAAAAATGTCAAAAACTCAAAAACACTCGAAACTCGCACAGGAGCATTGGCTGGGCCTAAAAATAGGGTAGTGTGGAAATAAAGTGAAAAAAGCGAAAACGTCATAGTATAGCATGTCGTCAAAGATTCCAAAAAAATGTCAAAAAACGCCTTACTATAACCTTATGTCGGCCAAAAAAGTTGAAAAAAGTTGAAAAAATTCAAAAACACAAAAACACTCGAAATTCGCCCAGGAGCATCGGCTGGGCCTAAAAATAAGGTAGTGTGGAAATAAAGTGAAAAAAGCGAAAACGTCATAGTATAGCATGTCGTCAATTTTTTTTTACAAAAATCGCCTTAATTTAGCCTTATGTCGGCCAAAAAAGTTGAAATGGGTCAAAAATGTCAAAACACTCGAAACTCGCACAGTAACATCGGCAGGGCCTAAAAATAGGGTAAATCAAAAAATAAGGTGGAAAAAAGTCAAAATGTCATAGTATAGCATGTGGTTAAAAATTCCAGAATTTGACAAATAAAAAAAGTTAAAAACTCAGTATGGTATGTTGTCCAAAACTTCACAAAAGCTTTAGATCTGCCTATAAGTGTTACCTATTGTACAATGGTAATTTGCAGTAGAATTGTAAAATATGTCTTGAAAACCAAACAGTGTGATGAGGAATAGTATGTGATGGTAGCTCACCTGTTAAGGTTATAGGTTCACGAGCAGAAGGTTATGCCTTGGTCGCCGGTTCCCTTCCCACCTCGGGCACAAATAAAGTGCCCGAGCTGGAAAGCAAACCAGCAATCAATGCTCCATGAACCTGACAGGTCATGAATCAACATCTTTACCAGGTGCGCTAAATTAGGTCCTAATTTACAATTCAAAAAATAGCAATTGGAAAATTGTTTTTTTTTTTTCCTGGCAGGAAGCAACAAGAAAAAAAAGGCTCTCTAAACTGAGCTGGTCACCTACCTGGCTGGCCTTGGCGTTGACATTGCCCTGACTGAAGAGTTTCTGGACCACAGCCATATCCTCCTCCTCCTTCACAGTTGAGAGTGCAGCCAGCATGATGGCTGTGTAACCTGCCTTGTTCTGCTTATCCACAGAGCACACATCTGCAGGTAATATGTTTATGAATATTATGTTTTCATATGTTTTTAAGCAACAGAAAGCAAAATTGTACTCCAATGCCGTATGAGGACCAGGTAAGTGTTAAAAGCTCTTAAATTTTATTTTACGTGATATATATAAAAAAAAAAAGGTCCAAATGAGGTAAGGCCAGCTTAGCTCAAAAAATACGATTAGAGAAGATGTTAGCTTCACAGCTCAAGACATCAAACGCCACATGGTGAGAAGCTTTTCAGCTACACATGAGTAATGTTCAGAAAGTTGATACCAACATTATGTGGACTGGCAATGAAAACTAACTTGCAACCTTGCAAGACAAGAAATATGCTCCTTTGTGTGTGCAAATGGCTTCTTAAACCTTAGTGGCTCCAATGTTTAAATGTCCATTTATTAGGGACACAGGAGAACCCAAGTAAACCAATGGCTGGACTCCATCCGCATACAAGGGACAAAATCGCTGGTACCAGATTTGCTGTAGTCAGCCTGGTCTCACTCTTTAGGGTAGTTGGATTTTGCCTGATGACTTCATATCACTGACCTGTCTCCAACAGCAGCCCCACCACACCGAAATTGGAGTGAGAGACACTGTAGTGGAGAGCTGTGTTGCCATTGCCATCGGTCATGTTGACCACGTGTTCCAGCAGCTCTGGTGACACCTCAGAGAACGCCATCAGGTAGTCGGAGACACGTGAAGACTGAGCCATCTTGGCACTGGAGATACGGAACCATTCAAGCTGCACGGTGTGGGTACTAGAGAGCTGAGGATGAGGGTGAAAAGCTGTGTTATTGTAAGTGTGATTAAGTTTTACCATAGCACCCGAGGAAAAAAAGGACTCTGAGGCATACCAAAATGTATCTTCCCTCCTATAACTATGTTGCATGCAGTGTATTTTTATCAACTTCAAGTAATTATGCCATTAATTTGCATCAAATTTTGAGCAAAAATGATAAAGATATTTGAAGAAACATGCAGGGACGCACCACTTCCTTACTCTTCAGTGTTCTAATGTCATCGTTCAGGTGGTTCTTCAGAATTAAGCAAGCTTCACGCATCTTGGAGCTCAAATCAAACCTGAAACAGAGAGCACATATATAAACTATAAACACACATTTATATATGTGCAACAGGAAACTGAAACTACATGAATAAATATACCATGTTACAAAATGCATAATTTTCCGCATAATGAAGACCTACTTCTCTTTCACAGCATCAGATGAAAAACGTGTGGCTCTCAAAGACTCTTCATCAGTGTCACTCTCATCGAGGTTGACATTTCGCTCCTCCTCAGACGTTTCTTCCTCAAGGACTGCCTCATCCTCCTCAGTGCTGTCCAAGCACTCGCCTTCTCCACTCTCTTCAGAAGAACTCCCATCTTCTTCCTCATCCTCTTCTTCTTCCCCTTCCTCTTCACTGGAGGTTGATTCATACCTGAGACACAAATATTTCATGTATTAAAGACTGTAGGTCATACAACTTCTGTACTTCGCATCTTAGCACTTGACTAGCACTTTTTTCAAAGCAACACTGCAGTTAGGTAAGGTTGGAAATGTTTTTTTTCTTGAATGTTCTTTGCGTGACATGGTCAAAGCGTTATTTCATGCTGCTACACGTTCTGCCACAAGGTTAAAATAAAAATAAAGTTTACCCACCCTCCATTTAGAATACCAACAAACTGCAAGCTCTTTTTGCCAGTGGTGCGATTGTCGGCCGAGTCACTCCCGTCCTTCCTCTTCATGATAGATTTTAGCATAGCTATTGACATGAAGGCAGCGCAGCGATCAAACAATCGTTCATACAAAGTACACCAGGGAAACAAACGTTTGAGTCTGTACTGGCAGCAGTGGAAATAAACCATTTGAATGAGTAACGCCTTATCCTTTGTTTTCTGAATATTTCATCGGGAAAACCATGCTATTTGTAATTGTATATAAGTGAAATGTTCACCTGCTCCCAAGTAATTACTAGTGCAATGTATTGAGTCTTTGGGTACTTGACATTATGAGCCTGTAAAATGTGTGTTGCCTTCAGAGGAAATGTTTCTAATTCCTTAATTACACTGCAAAAAGGTATTGGTTATTTCTCTACCACTTAATCCAGAATGCATTTATCAACGATGTATATTGTGGAAGGAACTGCATTGGATTTCCTAATCTTAACAACATGCTTAATTCTACGATGAAGGCAAATGCTGCGGTTCTAACCTGTCTTGGAGTTGATGGGCGCTGTCTTCTGTCCTTGGTCTTCCCCTAGATTCTCGGCTGTGGTGACCACCTCCTCCTCTGGGCTAACCTTGTACTCTGCGATGGTCAACTGTCTCCTCTTTGGCGCTGTAACTTTCTGCTCCTCAGTCTTTTCCTCTAACAATTCCTCCCACTGACACCCAGTGTTGACCAGTGTAACAGGAGTTGGCTCGGCTGGTTGCTGTAAAACATCCGTCTGGGTCCCAGTTTCGATCGGATCTGCCGTCAAGTTCTCACCTACACATGCATCAGTCACCTCTTGGCGGCATGAAACCGCAACGTGCTTGAACTCAGAAGTCAGCGTCTCTACCTGAGCATCCACTGTGTCTGGTTTTGCAAGAACCCCTTTCTCAAACATGACTTTGGAGGCCTTCTCCTCCATCTGGGCTGTAAGCGTCCCTACATTTCCGTTTGCCACACTTAGCTGCTCCTCCAGAGCCAGAATGGTCTCTTGTTGAAATTTAATGGTGTCTTGTAAGGTGTCAATCTCCCGCTGTGCCTCGGTGGTCAGTCCAAGCAGTGACTCCATGACCCAAGCCTCAGCCTCTTGTGTCTCCACCGTGGCTTGTATCCCCTCCTCGTGAACCAGAGGGGCCTCTGTTCCTGTGCATTTCTCACAAACATCCACCTTGGTGCCAACAGAAGCATCTTTCATACCCTGACTGTGGTAGAATACAACACAGTCCATTGGTATGTCATCCCCAGCAGCAGCGGATTTCTTCTCAACAGTTGAAACTTTATCTTGAGCTTGTTCTAAAACGTTTGATGAAGATGTGGCAGTTTTCTCTTCCTTCCTGTCAAATTTCTTCGTCAGCCTCTTCAGCTCATTGGTTGGTGCATGGCCGTGGATATGTGGGTCACTTTGGGTTTGAAGGATCCCTGTGGTTTGGGTAGAGGACTCTGTAGACTGTTGCTTCCGCTGGGCCTCCTCCAAGGCTACTTTCTTCTCTTGCAGGGCTAACATGAGCATGTCTTTCTCTGCACGGAGCTTGGCTACCTCCCTCTCAAGTGCAGGAACACCTTTTACCTTTTCTTCCATCTCCTTCAGCTGCTTCAGGGCCGTAGCCATCTGCTCTCTGACGGTCTGCAGCTGGCTGGGAGGGATTGGAGTCATTGTGGAACCAGCAGCTGGGGTGCTGCGTCCGGAGGTCTGGGGACTGGGTTTGATCCAGCTACTCTGCACAGGCTGGCTGGATGAGGAGGGTAAGAGCTTTTTGGGAGGATCTGCGAGCTGGAATCGCCCACCATTTGGATGCTGGTGGGTTTGTTCCTGCTGCAACCGCCGGCTGGTTTCCAGGAGAGTGCGCTCGACTCTTGGGTTACGCTGCGGTGGAGGGGGTGGCACCTTTGCTCCAGCACACAGCGGAGGGACAGTGAGGACGGTCACAGGAGAAAGAGACAGACCTTCGCAAGGTGCCGACCCAAGGCGGTTGCGGGGTGGTGGGGGTGGAGGCGCCCTCCCATCTTCACTGACCGGGGAAGCGAGAGACTCGGTGGAGGTCCAGCCACTGGTACGCCCGCCCACACTCGTACTCCTCTGGGAGAGTTTGACCCCTCTGCCCAAACGGCGAGAGCCAACAGGTCCCCGACGGAGATTGTGCCCACTCTCTATTTCCTCAACATATTTGAGGAAGTCCAGATCCAGCTGGAAACCATACGGAGTCTGCACAGAATAAGAACCTGCCTGGTCAGCCTCCTCCTGGCTGGAGTAGATGAATGGAGAGCGCAGCTCTGAAGGGAAAAAGATGGGTATCTTGGTCACATTGATACACAATTGTTATTCAAAATTGCCAGGTTTCCATTGAAACCAAAATGTGTTTACATTCACTTTATCACCAAAAAAGTCTGAATAACTAAAGACTAAGAAGCATAATACTTTCATAAACCACCTGCAATGCCGATGGCAAGTTTTAACAAAGTTTTGTATTGTTACAATAAATGTTTCCCAGATTCCTACAGTAGCTACACCACTTAAGATGATGCACTAAGGCTAGTTTAGGTCTGTGGTATTTACAGTACAGCTTTCACAAAACCATTTAAATTGTGTTAAGTATTGACTTCAACAATTATGTTGCAACTTCATAATCATAGATTACACAATTGTTTAACAGTTACCCAAAAAAAGTCAGAGTATAAGGTGAACATACCAAAACAAAGGAATTTTCATGGATTTTCTTACCAGGCATCTTTGGGTTAACTTGCACGGACTGAGTCATTTTTCAGGACTGGAACTTTTCAGCACACACACAGAGTTCAAATCACCACCTGGCTAAAGAAAAAAACACAGCGTCAGGAAAACATTTTTGCTGAATGTACTCTGACCGAGAGGAAGGAAAAGGATGTCATTTTTAAAATACCATACAATGGTTTGCTAAAAAAAAAACATTGCAGTAACTCTATTATTTGTGATCCAACCTACGTTTTTTGATTCTCTGTCACTGATTTTTCTGTAAGCGTCAACCTCATGTGCTCGACATTAAAAAATGTTGTTAAAAGGAGACAGCTTTACACAACAAACACGCCATCATTTGAAAAAGTGGCTCCAAGCTCTCCCTTTAATGGCAGACACAGATGTATCTTTATAGGAGTTGTAAACATACGACAAAGTGCAGAAAGGTCTGACAAAGTTTGGTTTTCATGTGGCTTGTCAGCACTTGCAAGAACCAATGACTCAGTTCGAAAGCAGGTGAATTGTCTTTTCTTTCTGAGATAAAGAGGTTTTGTTAAACGGATCACTTGTTTGCCTTTGCTCTTTAGTGGTGTTGAAGGAAATAAAGGTTGACATCATTCATACCTCAGAGAGTGTGTGTTTAGGTGCATTTTCTACTTTAAAGCTCCGGGCTCCTTTACTGGTCACTACTTGTGTGTGTATATTTTTGGCTGTGTGTATTCTAGACTTCTGGCACACAGTGAAGAGGGCAGGCCTGGGGGATATATCTTAGACAAAGTCAATAACAAGGAGCTGAACATTGTCCAGAACCCCCAAGGCTGCTGCTCCATTAACCACAGCATTGCCCTGTGTGGCTCTACTGCAAAAACCACAGGACGTTCCCCACCGCAAGACCACTAAAATGTGACCACAATACCGCTTCACTGGGAAATCAATTATTTCCTCCAGACGTAACGTCCGTTTATTCAGATATGTGAAGAATGCAGGAAAATAGAACTAGGTGGACGTGGCAGAGAAGCTCTCGCAATCCAGTCCTTTCAACATCCTAATAGGACGACTTTAACTTTAAAAAGCAAGATTAATATTTTAATGGAATCAAAATTTGAAATAATATGCCTGGAGCCAGTATTGAAATGGTCTGATTCATCACTTTCCAGTAAACATTAACACTGATGCAATGCAAAAAATATTTGATGATCCGATACTTAAGTCCAAGTGATGTTTTAAAACAAAGTAGTGTGTTATGGGGTGTCGCAGTGAAGCGTACCTGTCAGCCGCACAGTGAACGACTCATGTAGATGAAGTACAGGCCGGTTCCCCCTTTACTGCTCCACTCAGCCCTGTGAGAGTGTGAGAGAGAGAGAGAGAGAGATCATCACTTACTCTGCAATCACAATTCAAAAACACAACTGGGTGAAAAAAACTAAGGAAAAAAACGTGGAGAAATAAATGCATCCATACAGAAAGTCAAAGATGTAAATCCCAGGCACATCATCTCAACACCTTGGGCTGTCAACCATACCTATTGATTTGTGAGCACAGAAACATCTTTATCTACAAATGATAACCACTGCAACCCATTGCTTTCTTACATTTTCATAAAAAGAAAATGTTTCTATTTTAATATACTCTCTACTTGTTATGTCTGCAGTCTACGCCCATACTGTTGTCACAGAAATGTCTGATCGAACTACGACCACTCGAATCGCTCAAGGACTGATCCCCAATCAACATACTATTGAGAAAGTTTCTTTTGCAGGGGGATTCATTTATTTTTTGATTATTTTTAAAAGTGTTAAGGGGTTTCTCTCATCAGCTTTCAGTAGAGGCGAGGATTTGACAGTTGAATGGAACACGGGCTGCATTTATAGTGCATTTTCTAGTCCTAACGACCATTCAAAACACACTACAGGTCAAATTCCCACAATCGTACAGTGCTTCTATAAATAACGCCTCTCTATCACTCGGCCCTTCACGGCCCTTCGCTGATGGTACAGCTATCAGAGGCATGTTTGTCCACGGACCCTTCAACATGCCGCTCGGAGGGGGCCTTGGATCAGACCACCAACCTTTCAATGAATAAACCAACAGCTCTGGCACCTTAACCACAGCCGCCTACATTAGGAAGTCGAGGGAGCAACATGTAAAAATCCTGACTCTCGACAACAGAACCTCTACCTGCTCTGGCACAAAACACACAATCACAGGTGTGTGGGTTTACAAAGAAAATAACAGACGTTGCCGTCTATGCAGGTCGTAAAAAGCCAATGTGCTGTGTGCTTAAACCTACCTAACCTACACAAAAACACACACAACAAGAATAATGTAAGATAATGTAAGAAGTACTCCATCTTCCCCCCTTTGTCGCCCCCCCACACACACACACACACACAAACAAACCCCTCTGATACATGCAGTCATTCATTCAGTCTCAAACATACATGCCGATGTGTCTTCCAGGAGCCTCAGGCACATTCCTTCAGTAACGCATGCTGCTGCAACACGCCAGTCGCCCTTATGACTGACTGCCTACTGATAACCTATAAAGACACACATTTAACACACACAGATCACCTGTCATCTCAGACTGCAGCTGACAGACGGTTTATCGTCAAAGAGAAGACCACAAACCGTCAGCGAGACAGAACACCAATTAGCACCAATTATATCACAGGCTGTAACGGGTAATTGATTAAATACACTACGCAATGGGAAGGCGGAAGACAGTCCCCAACGCGAACCGATGTTCCTGCTCCGCGTGCTATCAGTCGCTGCTCTGCTTTTCCTCAGTGTCTCTGTCAGCTGATTCTCTCAGGTCAGACCACAGTAAAGGTGCCGCTGCAGTGCCCGGACCACCGATCATACGCCAGTTATGCAGCGTTGCTCCAGGATGTGACCTGACCTTAGCGCTTTACTTTGGTCCAGATCCGAAAGGAAGCAGTTTGTGTTTTCAAACAATCTCACCAGAGCTCATAAAGAAGCCAAAGGTTTTGCTTATAGATTGTTTTTGGCAGTTTTAGTAATGTGTTATCCTGCTTGGTTGGATCATTTGGAGAGATTTCCAAGTTAAAATGAGTCTGACCTAGGGATGCAGGGATTGTTTTTTTTAATATAAAGTAGGCCAGGCATACGTGCTTTTATTGCCAGGACAAAAAGAATGTGTGGAAAACATACTAAAACTAAGACTGGAGTTTCAATCAAAATAGCTTGTGTATCTTTTGCTTCCATAGTCTTGAATAATAAATTCCTGAATAATAACCGTGAAAAGCAGGACAATAGTCGTCAAAACAAAATCGGATATATTTTCTTAGCATTAAACAGGGGGATGTGAGTACACAGGCAGTATCCCAACACTGCAACACTGGAAAGACAAAGCAGTAAAACCGTACAGATCCATCGAAGACTATGTTCTGGGACGCATGCTGAGTGTCTAAGTGATGGAGTTCTGGATTATTGGCTTTAGATTGATGGAATCTACGGATGGTCATTTTCAAAACTAAACTGTTCCCTTCACTTCACCTGCTATCATCAGTTTAGAAAGAGACAACTGCAACAGACAAACATTTCACAACCAAAAGTCATTTATGAAATAGCCGTATTTCATTCTGTGGAGCACGATTAATAAAACTGAATTACACAATTACCAAACAGTAATTAAAGGCACAACTCCTATCTATCCTATTTTCTTTTTTGGGTTCTTTCAACGGCCTCTTTCTTCACCTCATCTTCTTTCTATGCGTTTCCCTTCATTAGCTCCCCTCCATTTCCTCCTTGCTTCTCTCCTCTCATCACATGACATGTCATTTCTCTTCACATGACTCTCATCTCTCCTCTCTCACACACACACACAGACAAGCACGCACGCACGCACGCACACACACACACACACACACACACACCTAAGTTCCTCTCAAGTGTTGTTTTTTTCTTTCCTGATTTGATGACAGGCAGCAAATTACAAGCTGGGGAAGCTACATTCCTTCCCTTTACACCCTAAGAAGTCCTGACTGACACACACACACAGACACAAACAGGTCCAAAAAGACAGAAGTACCCATAAACAAATCCAGGAGTGCGCGCACACTCGCTATCATAAAAACACTCATGGGTTAAGCTTTTTAGGACCTGCACAAACACAAACATACAGTACATTCACAAACAACCCAAAATCCGATTTACTTTAACATGCGAGTCCACAGCCAGACAAAGACTATGTTCAGACCTGCACATTTCAGCGAATTTATTTTGGGCATACCAATTGAATTCAGTGAACAGACTTGTTCCTCAGACTGACTTAATATCCAAAGATTTCCATCCATCCATGGCTGCAAACCGAGTTCACATTACGGCCTGATGCACAGGTTTTAATGCACAATGATATTCACCACTGCAGCAGCTGACGCCCCACACCACGCTGACATTGCATGATATTACAGGCACGTCCATTTTGGCCAACATTATCAGAGAGCAAATAAAGAAAATCCACCCACTGGATGGGGCACTGCAAATGTTTTACTTCCAAGCCCTTCACACAACAGCCATGTGCCGATGATGTCATACTCAGGGTGGGAAGCTCAACTGGTGTGTCGACACAATATTGTAGTATTGCCGTGATTCAGGATCTTAATCTTAAAACATAGGGAATCCGTCAAATGTGGCACGGTTTCATTGCTTAATAAATCATCAGCAACTGAAGAGACAATTGTGAATATCGGGAGGGCCATAAGACCATATTCCAGGGTAAATTATACCAACCATAAATCATTGTCTTAAATCAGAGAGCCTTTGACGTTGCTATGCAATCCCTTCTTCACTAACATTACTGTTTCTCACTATTACGGGACATGATGAAAGGGCGATTTAATTCTGAAATATCAGTGAATCTTTTGGACATTTATTTATGCCTGGCATTTATCAAAGCTCTTATTTAACTGCGGTCCCTAGTTGGATTCTCATCTGACTGCTCATGTAACAAACTGTTACAGAAACTATAAAACCAAAAAGAATTTTGTGGATGAATTTTTATTAACGACAAAAATTGCTTCTGTACTTGCATATTTGGACTTGAATCAATCTATTTAGATGACGCAAATTAAAAGACTGACTACAATAAAAATACCATTCACCTTTGAGATTAAAACAATAAGATGAAACATGGTCATTGTGTTATATTTGTATCTACTGTTACTGTCTACGCTAAGGTGTAAGGTGTAAGCATCAAGAGATGCAAACCAGCAACATTTAATGTTTTTGTTAATGAAGAGCAGGCTGATTCAAGAGCAGCAGCACCACACCCAAAGTTTTTTCCGTGAAACTCCATGAACGCAACAGTTTGTTATTGATTCAGTTTTTCCCTTAGGATTCAAAAACATGTGACGATCGCCCTGACCTCCCAGAGCAGAGTCAAAGATGTGCGATGAATGACGATGAGGACAAAGTCATCATGCATTCAGTCCACTTGATGAAAGAGGAGAATTTTGTGCTCGTTCCAGGATCAGGGCCACGTTTTGAAACTGTTACATCATCCGCAACACCGTCCTTTTCCCAAGATGGGAAGCCAGAGAGAAAGAGGGAGCGAGAGAGAGGAGGGGAGAAAGAATCTGACTGACAAGGATGGGAGGGAGTGAAATCCGACATCCTCTCTCACTGACAGCAGCTTTCTGACCGATTTACATGAGGAAAAAAAAGCCATTCCGAAATTTGGACACGCACAGAAACCGAGAAACCACAATGACAGACGTCCACCTCAATGCATACCACGCCTCAATTGTTGAAGGTTAATCACAGCATAAATATAGAGAGATGCATCCATCTGATCGAATCGAATTGAAAAGAAACGTACTTTGGACTCTATGGAAATTTAATAGGATGATCAGTGTCCATACACTGGCCTTAACTCTATTGTTTCTTCCTGGAACAAGAAAGAGCATCTCCAAAATGAATGAAACATGAACCTAGTCTGTTATGCAATCAAAAAGAAGATTTCTCGCACGTCTTTAACCTTATGATGATATTAATTCCTCATAGACACAGAATACAAATGTACACACACACAAACACACACCATTACCATGACTAGTACTTGCCTAACACCAACCATGAACTTTCTTTAACCTTAAAATAAGACGTCACCCTAAAATGGAACAAATTTCATAATGGGAACTTGCTTTTTGTCCGTATATTGTGACTGTGTAAACAGATTTAGGTCCCCGAAACATGAGTTGTAGGTGCAGGCAAACATACACACGCACACGCACGCACACGCACACACGCACACACACACACACACACACACACACACACACACACACACACACACACACACAGGAGGCCCACTCTTCTGCTCTAGGGTAAATCTGCAGTTTCCTGAGGGGAAGCCCAGTACTCCCCTAATAAATCCCCCTCATCACCACACACACACACACACACACACACACACACACACACACACACACACACACACACACACACACACACACACACACACACACACACACACACGAGCATCCCTCCATGCCCTGTGGGAGACCTCCCATTGTTTCCCAATAGGAACTGGGGGTGTGTGTGGGGGGGGGGGGATCCTGCCAGGAAACCCATCAGGCTGTCCTAAAAGCTGCTTCCTGAAGGCAGCAGGAAAACAATGGAGAGAAGACTAGCGAAAATTGAGAGCTGAACAAGTACAACCAGCGTAATAGACACACATACAGCAGCAGCATCCTGAAGCGCACGCGCGCGCACACACACACACACACACACACACACACACACACACACACACACACACACACACACACACACACACACACACACACACACACACACACACACACACACACACACACACACACACACACACACACACACACACACACACACACACACACACACACACACACACATGACTCTGCCATTACTTGTGCCATCTTTCTCTAATCTCATCATCATAAATCACAGCAAAATGTGACATTGCTGACATCAAGACTGTCCCACTGTATAGACAAAAAGTAAATGTTTTCTTTAATCAAAGTCAGGCAGACTTCGAACATCACATGAGTCCAGCCGTCCCTCCCTTTTCCTTCCAGATTCTCCAGCAAACACAATCAGGCACATTCAGCCTCCACAATGAGGCATTGTGCCTCTTAGTGGAGATGCCGTTTTCTCAGACCGCTACCCCCCCCCCCCCCCCCACGCTCTCCCCCTCTCTCACGCGCACGCGCGCGCACACCCACCCACCCACCCACACACACACACATCTTGTCACAAAGTGAATTAAGTTAATAAAGTGGCAGGGGAACTCCCAACATTTGGACAGTTTTAATATTGAGAGTTAGTGTCTGGATGTGGAGCACTGAGTGCTCAGACTCAAATTAGGTACGATGGTCCATGGACACTGACATCCAGTGACAACTTCTGCAAAAAAAAAAAAAAAAAACTTGATCCATCAATCCACCGCACCTCTCAGATGTCATGTATAGGTTTATCTGGAAAGGGGTTGAGATCAGGATTCAAGGTTTATATGCAGAAAACATTTATGACACACTACAAAAACCCAGGACACCAGTGTGAATGTAAATACACAAGTTGGGGATGTTACTGTATATTCTAGGGTAGCTTCAGTTGCTACAACTAAGCACAACTAACAAGACTCACCAAGGTATTTAAAATGAATTACTTAAGGCAGGAATGTAACATTGAAGCAGAGGTTGAGGTGCTGACCCTCATACAGCCAGAGACATAAAAAACTTCATCCACAAAAAGAGAGCCCCACAGAGACCCAGTGCGAACATCGTGCAAGGAGATCAAACTGAATAGTTCTGCAAGATAACACATATCTGCCAACATATCACCAAACATGTGCATTTATTAGAAGTAAGGTATGGATTGGACCCGAAGAGGATGAAGGAAAAGCCTCAAACGACAATTTGCATTTGAGCAGAGAACTGAATCGCGCTCATTCATTCAGTACAAAACCACAGAACCAATGGCCTGGCTATGCGAGCAGCATTATACGTTTGTTGCTGGAAACAATGACGCTGGAATCGTTTTATAGCCTGGAAGGCTTTAAACTGCACACAGTTTCTAGCCCGGCAGCAGCAGCATCCAGTCAGCTGAGGCTGAGGCAGTCGCATGCTTGCCCCTCCCTGGAACAAAGCAGGGCTCACAGCTCGAGTTTTTCCACGTCACGTCACGTTGAAACGTCGAGACCAAACGCACCATCTTTCCCCGGGCCAACATGACAAGCCGGGCCTTATCAGCAATGGATATTGGGCTTAAATATCAGCAGCCTGTTTTAGTCTCAGCTGAATTTTCCATCAACCGTCAAACTGTTTCTCATTACTCTTTTCTTTAAATCACATCTGCGCTACGCGGACAACACAAACCAACCAGTTTCTCGAAGTTGACCTAGATATCTGGTCTGCAGATTTGCGTTGAGGAGGAGACAGTGGCCCCGTATGTCTCCGTCACAACAGTAGCGACTGGAGCCTCCAGATGTTTAATTCACATAACTACAGAACAAGAACAGATGTCAGCCTCTGCTGCGTCCTGCCAAAAAGCAAGCTAGATGTCTGTCTATTATCATGTTATTTTCTTCGCTGGTGGGAAATTATACCAGTTCAGCATGTATTTGATGAAGGGGGTCGGGGTAATGACAAGGCTTGTGGGTCCTCGAAACACTTTGAAAATGTCTCCCAAAGCTCCAGAAAACACACCTTCAACCTCATGGAAATGCTCCTGAGGGAAAATATGTGGTTTGTGCGCTTGAATTCTGTTTTGCGTGACACAGGGAATGAGTAAGCCACTCACACTCAAAAGGGTCCTCACTCGAGTACATCAGAGGTGCACTCGGACATCCGTCAGGCATTACGAGACTTAAATGAACAATTTCACACCAATTCATTTCACAACAAGATGTTTGTGGTTGCCTAAAATCTCTCTATTTTGACACACTGGACTATTTCAACTTTGACACTGGGGAAATAAACCGTAGGACATACAGGGCTCAAACGGCAAATTTCGTAATCAATTCGTTAAAAATGATATAAAAAGGTTTTCCAGCTGCAGAGGGGACCGAACATAGCATTGCTGGAGCCCTGTTCTGCATCTCCTGTGACTTCATAGGGCAGGGATGCTTTTCCACAGGCTGCTCAGTGCTTAACAACATTTGTTCCATTATGAGCGGGTGAACAGAGGTGATCTCTGTGCGGCCGGCTTGTGGGAAACCAGGCCCCTGTCTTAGAGAGTGAAACTAGAGTTCAAGGCCTCGCACTCACTACGCCTTCAGAGTCGTTTCTCAGGCTTGAGATTCATAAGTCGAAACAGTGAGGACATTTTTCAAGGCGAGAAAGTCTCGAGTACTACCACAAAACTTTCATTGTTGAAAGTGGGGTTCAAAGATTTCTGGCATCACAGCGACATGTAGTAAGTGTTTCCAAAAGCAGTCGTGGTTTGGTTCTCTCAGAGAAAAGCGGTCGATTTAGGCCGAGTAGGAATCTGATGATTTCAGGGGTCAAGCCATAAGATTCAAAATTTGTCTTCCCCTTTCACCACTTTACCAGTCAAAAACGTTTCAACAAAACTCAGCCACATGCCAAAGAAATCCACAAGATGCTGCAGTCTTTGGTTATTTTGGTGTTTTCTCACCCTGGTGTTAGCGCACAGAGTTTTATTATGGCCTCTTTCCCAAGCCCTGTCAGTACTTGTGGGTATTTTTAGCCATGTTTGCCATTCAGTGTTTTCTCAGGATGAGGAGATCGCAGGAGGAGCAGGGCCTGGTTCACAGAAGTGCCAGTCACAGAAATTCATACTGTACTTGAAATTTCGTTATACTGGTTGAATTCCTTTTTTTTTAGAACTCATTGCTCATACGTATGTGTATACTTGAGTGAATTAGTATAGTATATTATTAGTATTAGTATTAGTATTAGTATAGTTGTGAAAGCATTCAGATTAATTGGCAACATTTGATATTTTTTGCTGCATTCTGTATTTCTCTTGTGTTAGACAAAGACAATTAAAGGAAATCCAATGTGTTTTGACCTCACCCTGGGACAAAGACTACAAAAAAAAAACTACAGATTAAATGGTATCAGCCCATTTACAGTCCTCACTGTTAACCATAAGTACACCAGTGTCCATTTATTATTAATTCAGAGAGTTAACCTTTCCCTATGTTTCTTTTTCTATTACAAATCAAATGCAGGGGTTTGGCCTCTTCTCAATCAGAGGTTATAAAGGGTCCACGCAAAAAAATGTCATTCTAGCTTAGAAAGTAAAGCACAAGGGCAGGTCAAGGGTCAAATTTGAGCCAGTGCCCAGTGCTACTCTGGATCAACCCGTTCCAAGATCAAAGGGTATTACTACATTCATCATCTCTAAATTTGTTTTCTCTTCTGATCAACCAATATCTAGCTTTAAACTCATAACTATTATTCTGGCAAAGTTATATTAATTAAAAAATAATAATAATAATAATAATTATTCCATCAGTCTCAAACAATTAAAGCATTCTTTGTCGAGATCACAACTGAGATATTTCTCTTTTTTTCCACAGTAATTGAGTTATGTTGAGAACCAATGTGACTGCTGAGTCTCACAGTCTGTTAGCTGGATGGAATATTATAATGTCAAATGGAAAGTTCACATATTATTTAACTAACTCAAAAGACCAGAGGAATGACCTGAAGATAAAACATAATCATGGGCAGAAAGCCACATTCAAAATAATTAAGTTAAGCTGGATATCTGCAAAAAAACATGTGCAGATAATAATATCAGCCTCAATGTTTTAATTGAGGTAAAAAACTTGTGATCCTGGGACCACTGGGACAAATAAAATTATGAACAGAGCTTCTCCACATTCCTGTAAATGTCAAAGTGCATTTCAAATCTACCAAGAAAGGACAACAACCTTTGCTTACAGAGCAAGCACAACAACACAGCTCTAACACACAATTGCCTGGGTTTTACATTCACGTTCTACAGTGCATAGATGTCTTGTATTGTAATGTATGCACTTCCTGTTGAGCTTGTAAGCCAACTCCAAATACCATGATTTACCATAACTGAACAAGTTCTCTGCTACAAAAAGACAACAATAAAGGCAATTCTGTTTTCTATCTTGTAAAAACTAGAGCAGAAAAACTGTGAGGCGTCTCTCAAACACACTAAGCTGAACTTCTGCAGTGCTTCTCCTCCGTTCAGGGGGCAGTTTGGGAAGCCACTCCAATGATGGAATCAGGCATGAAAGTGGCAATTTCCACTTTCAAAGCCTGGGTGCCTGCAAATTATGATGAAAGCCTGCTATCAGGTTGCAAACACGCTTAACACTTCAAACTAATTGTTGCCTAAGAAAAAATAAATGTCTAAAAGTGTAAACAAACCTTTGTAACTTCCATGAATATAGCATATCTAATATGATATCAGTGAGATATCATATCAGTCAAACAGAACCATAGATACTGTTCTAATTATTCCTTATCAACACTCGAATTCGGACAGTTAACGGTGAGATTTAAGTGTGTTCTTAGTCTCAGTGATGGCAGAACCAGAAAAATGTCGCATCTAATTTGGGAGTACTATTTATTTCCTAGTGCTAACCTTGTACCACAACACAAAATATAATAAAGCTTCTATTTTCATCTTCTATGGAATGGAATTTGAAACAATATATATATTTTTAAACAATGTATAATTCAAACGAGATGAGCAGATTTCATTTTATTTTAATTTGCATGAAGGCGACATAAGCAAATTCAAACGCAAATGGGACACTGAGCGGTGCGGTTCAAAACAATAAAGGGATCCGACCAATCAGAAAAAAACAAGGCACTTGTACCTAAACGACAGGTGTGGTACAGCACATCACAAACACCACTAATCTCTTGCCCAATAATCATGTCAAACAGGACAGAGAGAATCTACAGATGAGAGCCACAGAAGTACAGTCGAGTGCTCAAAACAAACCTCGGAATCAGACACTGCCGGAGGCCTCGGCCGCAACACACTACTGTATATGCCAAATAATCACAAAGAGGGAAGGAGCTGCCAATGCAACTTAACAACTGCCAGGACATGAAAAGGTTGACATGTAAAGGAAATTAATTATGAGACAAAGAATTAAAAAAAAATATATATATATATATATATTTATATATATATATGACGATTTTACTTTGCTCGTGCAACACATTGAGTAACTCGCTGCCCTGAGGCTGCTAAATTTAAAAGCACCCGTAATAGCTCTAAAAATATGGCAGCAGGTATTTTATTAGGCAGTCAGACTCATGTGCATGAGGGCAGACCCAGATTTAATTCTGTTGTAATTTCATAAACTGTCCTCACTCCGTTCTGAGTTGCAAACAGGGTGAGAATGCATGAATTGGAAAGACAGAATAAGCCAACAGCACAAATACTCCCCTCGGAAGTCACAGAGAGAGCGCCCAGAGTATCAGAGTGATACACTGACCTCTTGCCACCTCTAACTGAACTTACAGAGCGTCTATTTTTGAGGCGACTGCAGTAAGTCAAACCCCAGGCTCCTGTTGCAGAAAGAAAACTTTCCCTGAGGGGAGGTGCGGGAAAAACGTTAAGAGCTTAACAAACATTTTAAAGGATGATAATCGCACAATGATCCTTTTCTCACCACATTACTCAAATCACTCACTTCTTCGGTGGGCAGTAGATTGGCCATTGTTCACCGTTTTACTATTTGGTATATGTTCTTTTTATATACGTCTATGTGATTTTTATGTGGTTTATTTAAAGAGGAAGGCCGCCTCATCCCAATGAGTGTGTGACCCCAAACGTCAAGCACCACATATACAAATGACAAATACAAATCACCTGAAAACTGTAACAACTGAGCCCTTAGTACAAATGTGAGCCACATGTGGACAAAGTAAAGTGTCCTTGTCTTTTTCGCTTTAGCCAATATTTATTTTTTTTAAGCAATCAACCATAAGAAATGTGTTTCGAACTTAAAATCAGTCAATTAGTCACTTAAAAAAATGTTTTAAGAAATAAAAAATTATAGATGAATGACACGATATGGCTCTGGGAATAAAATACGGTGAAAGTATGCATAAGCTCTGGGAGACTACACAATTTGGTCAGCGGGAGGTTACAGGTAAAGGAGAGTAAACTGTACTGAATTTACGATACGTGACAAATGAATTTCGGGGACAATGTCCTGGTTCAAGCACAACAAGGTAGTGGTTTGGATTTTACTGTGAGGTTATAAGCCTAATCACCAATGAGTCATGTAAGCTGTATTTCAGGGGTCTCTACAGTCAGTAACCATTAGAAAGGTATGAAACACAAAGCTTCTTCATATTATACATTGGATTTCTTCCATCATTAACTGTTTATTGATCAATGGGGACTTCCACTTAAAGCCTGTAAGGATGATGTTCTGAATCAATTTCTTACGAACTTATCTTATCTTATCTAAATCTTTTTTTTTTTTTTTTTTTTTTTTACTAAACAATGCCCTCCCAAGAGACGACCAGCGTCACCCAACATTTAAACATTCACAGATGGAAAACTAAGGAGTCGGAGTCGACGCACGGCGTAATAACAGACACTTGTGACAACAGAGGTCGGGGGGATTTCCGTCCAGTGTTCTCCATCAGCCTCACCCAAAACAGTATCTGAGAGATTTTTTCCCATATCTGCTCAAGGTTTAATACCAAGAAAACCTATATTCGTTTTGAGTTTTACAGAAAAAAATAATAAAAAATTAAATTAACGGAGATAAAGGGACAGAACAAAGTGGATCAGGTGTAAAAATCAATCTATTTTCTTCTGGTTCAGACGATTGTAAGAATGTGGAGTTTGTGACTTGTCGGGCAAAAACGTTACGTGTTGCTTCCCAAACTGTCGAACCCGTTTAAAATAGACACATTTGATTTAGATATAAAGAAGCTGTAGTAATGACAATCTCCCGTAATAAAGCGTAATTGCGCTGTATGAAAACAACTTTAAAAGGCACAACGAAACCAAATACAGCACCGCAGCTGCGAGGCATTAAGCGCTCTAGAAATATTCCAGAGGCATTGAACTTAAACAGTCATTTCAATAAACTGCACCCCAAGTCTTTCTCACAGGAGCCGTAGAAGCAATGACATCAATTGGGATCAATAAAGGGCCAGAACACTCCCGAGGAAGATTCAAGTCAAACCAAAACAAAGCGTAAATGTTTTGGGCATTTACTCGTAAACTCGATCAGTCAGGCACTAATGAGCTAATCAATGCGTATCAGGATCATGTGTGCTGATCGATCCCTGGGGGCTTTGTGTATGTGTGTGTGTGTCCTCTTACCTTCTGGCTTCTCTTCGGTCAGTCACACTGAGGCTTGTCATGACTTTCAGAGGAGCTAGGGAAAGTTTGGGAGGAGAAGGGGGGAAAAAAAAAAAGAAAAAAGAAAAAAATATTCCCACCCCAGAAACTAAGACACCACGGTCAAGCTAACGAAAACATGAAAACGCATTTCCGATTTTGGATTTCGAAATAAAACTGCCACGTGGACCTGAACTTGTGGAAGTGCATAAACGTGTGTATTTCCTCAGTCCGTAATTGTTCTATCGGTTTTAGTTAAATGGATTTTGCTTCTCAAATAGTTTGTGTACTGAAATAATGTGGCCGCTAAAACATCAATACAGCTTTTATTTCTATTTTCAGTATTGTTATATTATGAACACATGGATCATGCTACCTGGCATTTTACCAAGGGTACATATATTTAAAGCCCCAACCCCTCCCACAATAGACAAGAGACTATTTATGTTATTTTAGTCTTGTGGTAATCTATTCTTTGTCATTCTTTTTTTTTTGTTGTTGTTGTTATTTGTTTTTCTTTATTCTGTTATCATTTTGCATTTATCTGTACTCATATTGCTTTTTCCTTTCGAGCCAGTTTTTCTGGCTCTGTTACAGGAGCTTCCTTTCAACTTGTGGCCAGCAGGCCTATTTTGTAATCCATCCAATATACTAATGATTTTACAAAGTGCTTTTATTTTCCAACTTTTCAGTTGCCTTTTTATTATCTTTATACTGTAGCAATAAACGGTTGCCTGGAAATTGCAGCCAGCTCTGTGTGTCATACATTAATGCATATCATGCCCAGGCAATTTTAAGCCATTTAACCATCTGCACAACAAGACGAACTAGAAGACTGAAGAACGTGTTTTTTTGGCCAAATTTTAGCCTTTAGTTTTCTAATATTTATACAGTTTGCATTTATTGTGAAAGCACAATCAAGGCTGTTCCAGTAACTTCCTGCTTAACTACGATGTGTTTGACCCAACTGTCTAGACTTTGTCACTGATTATAGCTTAAAGAAATAAATAATAGACATCTGAATCTCCAATGAGGAATGAGCTCTTTGATTACTGGACGTAATGTGAGGGGTGGTAGCTAATATCAATTTGGTCATGTGGCTCCAAAGTAACTCTTTCATTAGATTTATAAATTCCATGAAGCAATTTTTTTATAATGTTTCACATAATGTAGATTTTGTACAAGTGTGTGTGGAAATAATCCACCACTCATCTAATGTTATTATTCCTGATTACTGTTGTTGTTTGCCACAAAGTCTAGAGTCAATATCTAATAATATGATTCCACGAGTCTGTTCGTATCAAGGTCAAGCATTGTTTAGAATTTAATGTTTTATCTTAAAATATCACCTTAGTCATGACCAGATTTACCCTAAAGAATATAAAATAAAACAAAAATAAATACACTTTACCTTACAGTACTTCTATGAAGGAAGAATACAACTTTGGCGTTTCCTGCTAAAGAGAAAAAAAGAAATGTGATTAATCAAATCATAGTAAATGATGTGTGTGTGTGTGTGTGTCTATATATATATATATATTAACATGCAAACCAACAGGTGGCTCTTTCACTACCAAAGGCAAACAAAGTGCAGTGTCTGTCATCCAGCAGCTGAGGGTGCTGTTGTGTTTCAGATTGAAAACTATGAGAGGATATTTGAATCTGAAACCAAACAGAAATACAAACACTGTTTGGTAGAGAGGAAGATTTCTACTGATAAACTGCTGATTACTGAACAAGGCTCTCAGAAAAATGCAATAGCCAGACAATAATAGACAGTTAGCATCCTCACATAGCTGAGGACATTAAATGTAATTAATTGTTATGCCTAATCACCCCTGTACATTCATTGTTTAAATGCTCCATATCTCTTCCATGTCTTTGTAAGATTTGGCAATTAGATATTGCCAAATCCTTACCAAAAACAGATCTAAACAAAAACTGTATCCATGCTGCTGTGATGTCAGGCCAGCGTCTGGTTTGTGTGTGTTGCCATGGGTCAACAACAATGTGGTCATTTTTTTAGCTTAGTTTTAGTTTCACTTCCTTCAGCTGAAGCCATTTCATTTTATTCCTCATGAAGCTATATGCTTCTTGTTTATGAACTATTTGATTAGACGGTTGTACAGGTCTGGAAGAGCAGGATTTCAAACAAATAAAAACAAGCAATTTGGAGAAAACCTTTGAATTACTCAATAAACTGTTTTTATTACTATGTGTTACTCTACCAGCAAAGCAAAATCCTCTCGAAGAAGGGGCCCATGAAATTGGGTTGAATGGTGTATGAAGCTACATTACAGCAGCAAACTCCCACTGTTTTTTTTTTGTTTTGTGCTTATCAGACTTTTAGAATGGTAGAAAGGCAAACAACACCCGCGGAAAAATGAGGATGAAAGATTAAGAAAAAGCTGGACAGTTGGACCAGTTAAGAATTTTTTAACGGTATCTATAAACTTGTGGTTAGTCAGGTTTAATGTTTTCACAACCAAAAAAAGGATTTCCTTATGTCTGTGTTAGATGCCCCACGGATTTTTACATATAACCTCAACATAACAAAACAAACTTCATGTACTAATTAAAATGAACTGAACAAATAACCCCTTTTTTATTTTTTATTTAGGAGTGGTTGTGTGATTGGACCACAGTAACACTCCAGTATGTTTTATGTGTGCAGGCTTTGGCTCTGCAGCATGGTGGAGAGGAAGACTCGGCTTTCCGGTGAACAGAGGGAACAATGCAGGGATTGGCAGGTCACCGTGAACCAGCGGGAACTCACGTATGAGCCATTTAATGATGCACTTAACACTGTGGAAACACCACATTCTCCTCCAGAGCCAGGAAAAGCCATCCCACCCTGGTGAAACAGATACTTGATGCTTATAGTGCAGATGCTCCATGACCACGGCATCCGGATGTGTTGAAATTTTGAAACACATGCAATGCCAAAAGTAGTCATATATTTCCACAGAACTAAGTGGCTCTGGGCGTGTTACTGACGGGTGTGTATTCTTCAGTGGACGCACCGGTTCAGAGATCACCAAACAGCCCACACCAGGGACCAGGGATGACAAACCCAACCACTGCACCACAACTGCAGTGAAATAAATAAAAATTAAATTAATTTGCATAAAATAACATGGCTGAGATGATCATGTGGAGGGGTTAACATACAAGTATGAATTTGGAAAGTAAATAAATTCAAAAAAAGATATGATTTTTTCTGGCCACATTTTGAAAAGCTCAAATTCTTTTTCAAAAAGAACTCCGCAAAAACACTGGCAAGAAGAATCATTTTAACATCTACACGTCTATAAGACCTGGTCAAAGTCCATCTGCTTGATCAAAAAAATGAAGTTCACGATGACTCACTGATGGACCGATTACATTTATGTGGTCAGAGGTCGAAGGTCAGGGTCTATGTGACGACAGAAAGCATGTCTTTGGCAAGGCTAGGCAATTTCATTAATAAAGCACATTTAACACTAAGATGACAACTCAATTTAGAGATAGATATGAACCATAAAAAAAAATTAAAACAATGTACCCATCACAAAACTAGATAACATAAAAAGTACAGGGCTTAATCGTAAAATATGAATACAATTTCAGATACATTTCAGGATAGCAAAATAGAGAATTTTTTTAACTTGTTATTTAACAGATTATATAACTGATGTCAATCATCCCCCATCATCCAAAGCTCAAATTTAAACTAATGACTGCTCCTCATTATGCAACAATGTGCAGTTACACAAGTACTGTGATTATAATTATGCACATGTTTTGATACTGATATGCATTTCATTGCAGATTATCTTGTGCTACGGGCAAAAGAACCGACTAGATTGATAAATATAATAATTATTTGCCTCTGTTATGACTGATGTCAGGAGATAACACTTACCTTTCATGTCTGGCTGTTTTGGCTCCCACTGAAAGTCCTCAAAGGCTCCGGATAAAGGTGCAGAACGTTGCATTAGGCACAGCTATCTCATGAAGCCTACAGATAGAGGAGGTGGCAATTAGTTAGAAGCACTAAGACATTGTATGAAAAAATATTCTACGTATCATTCCTCTGAGTTAAGAACTCTCATTTCAAGGCTAACATTTGCATTGGTTTTAAAGTTATTGCACTTTAACATGGTGACACACATTTATGAGTATTGGTGTACATTTAATTTAAGACTTATATAACACTATAGTACACACATGTACTCAAAATTGCTAGCCTCCGGTTGTCACAGTTTAAACAGTATAACAGAAACAGATCCTCCCCAAAATGCACTAAGGGAGCTGAACAAGCTGTTCATTTCCAAAGAGAAAAAGGAAAGCCACCATAATTGTGGACTGGCGTTGTTTCTGTGTGAGTCATTGCTGCAACGAGTGGGATGGTTTTTATTCAACAGCATAATGCTGCCAGGAAATGATCATTCTTGCTGTTCAGTACCATGTTGGATCAGAAGAATGTCCTAGCTGGTGGTTTTTCACAAAAATACTATGAAATACCACTTTATATTTGGCAATATAAGTGTAATTACTTGTTTTTTTACTTATCAATAAATGTTTTCACCTTTATTATAACAAATGTCAGGTTGCCAGGTTATGAAAAATCATCTGGCACCATGTAATATTACTTAACTTAATTAGTAAAGTCTATTAAAAACACAAAGGGGAATGTCTGTCTCAACTATAAACTATCAGGGAGCTATAAATCAATAAATCATTAATGAACGAGACCTACAGAAAAATCAACCATAATATTCGGGGGTGGGGGGGTCTCCTAAAATAATTAAAAAGCAAAGGGAGTTGTTCTAGTCTTTCATTCATTGGGATCAACAGTAAACAAAAGCATCAGCTGAAAAGCTTGTGCTGGAGTGCCAATTCAGGTCAACTGTGTGGGAACCTTTGCACAGGGTGACCGGCCAGGAAGTTAAAACAGATTGGGAGGCCAACCACACTCAGAACAACAACCCGTAAAGTAATTTCCCCACCGAGCAATGAGTGGCACTGACAGGATGGAGATAGGAGGACACCTGTCCATCAGCTCGATACACTTCAAAGTCCACATCACTGGCAGCAAAACATGTTTTCTTCTTCAAGGAGAGTCCAGGGGGGGTGGGCAAACGGGAGGAAGTCACCAATGCGTTCTAATTCGTCTCAAATCCTGGGGCTACTTGTTTAGTGGGAGAAAAACACCTTTTTTGGTAACCTATCAATCATTTACTGGAGCAGAATTCAGTTGATCAGACAAAATATAGCAGGTGTCAGTTTACATTTATATATATATATACACGTTAGTGTGTGTGTGTGTGTGCGTGCAACCGGCGTCCGTGCGTGCGTGTGGTGGAATTTTACTTAAAAGTTGATATAAAACTATTTTCCATGCAGAGGTAATTGCATGCCAAACAAGTTTGTGTTGAAAGTCAGGTGTGTGTTCATGTCAGTGCATGCAAGTCCCTCCTTACGAAATTTCATAAAGACAGACAGCTAGAGCTGCAGTTAGCAGGGATGCAAACATGAAAAACGTGTGCCACGTGTGTCACGTTTTTCATAACACACAAACACACCTGTCAGCTGACCACCTTGGGGCTGTTTGACAAAAAACACACCAGCTACATCCTATGGGCAACACACAGCTATGGTAAGGATGCCAGCCAATCTACATAGTTGTGCATGCCATGCTGAGAATGTGCATCCGCTTTTAAAAACACACATTTGCCAACCAACGCATCTCACATGGAGGCTCAGGCACCGACAGACGCATCAACTGAACATGAATAAGGTGCAGAACAGCAACTGGCAACATCGGACTCAAAATGTCAGTAAAGGTTCGTCTGGTCTTAAGCGATTACAAAAAACTAAAAACATAACTAAATGTCAAACTTTTTAGACAACTATAGCTGTAAGACAAACAATGCCTGTAATATGAAAAATAAATTAAAATCCTTAATCCTTCAAAAACAATTTAAGCAATGACTCGGAGAAGCACCAAAATCACCACGTTGCAATCTGTTTACATACATTTGTATACAGATGCATTTGTGTTGAATCTCTGTGTTTACCCATCTTTTTTTTTAGATCTCCTGCTTTCTGGGTAAGAGGTGAACTGCCTGAGAGCACAAAATGACCTGCCTCAGAGGAAAGGTCGTGGTCATCCAGAGCATTAAGTCATGGAATGGAGGTTCCAATGAACCAGTGAAGCCCCCTGTGGGCAAATAAACGTCTGGACTGAAACAGAGGTTAATAATACAATAAACAAAAGGGTCCAAAGGGCTTCTATTTTCAGAAACAGAGCAGAGCCTGTCGAGTTATTTACATTTGATGCAGTAAAACTCTGAAAAATGGTGTTGCACTTTCAAAGCTACTATATTGCAAATTTTGAAACACCAACTAACGACAGAAAGCATGCCCGACATTGGGATACATTTGAAAGATTGAATAATTGAAGTGTTAAACTAGTGGATTAACTGACACAGTAATACATTTAAGCTTGTAAAGTCAGAAAAAAAACCTCAACCTAGGTACTCAACCAAGTATTGTTTTTCTCCCCACCTGCACTCACACCGTTTTACAGTAGCTAATAAACCTCATTGGCACTCTGATGAAAACAGAAAAAACAAAGCGTTTTACACAGCAAACTTTGACTGAGACAGCAAATCTCAGTTTTTCTCTCTGATCAGAGATTGCATGCAACAGGGAAACGACGATGCTTTGTAGGTGAAAGTGCAAGCCGAGGAATTAGTTTTTTCTAAAAAAAAAAAAGAAAAAAAAAAGCAACATGTGCCAACAGGAGAGGGAACACAAGGATACAGATGCTGCAGGGGTGTGGAAACTGGGTAAAAGGTCGGTGTAGTAGAAGTGAGTGGAGGATCACCCTAACAATTGTAAATAACAGCTGCTTTTAATGATTCCCCCATGACATCAACATGAGAAGCTCTATAGGAACGCTACCTTTCGCACACTTTTGTGTTGTACCAAAACAGGGAATAGGAGTGGCTTAATATTTACTGTACCACAGAGCGGTAACAATCCACTTAAAACTCTGGTGAATTGGTTTATTTCAGAAATACTCAGCTATTCCTTGGACTGTCAGTAACTTAAATATATACCAAAACTGAACAATCAAGGGTCAACATAGTTAATTATTTCAAAAACATAACTACACATGCCCTCCCAAACAGCGTATTCATTTATGGACCGATCTTAAATCCAGTGTACTTTGATATTTTTATTTTGGAAAATCAGACTGGTAGATATTTGTAAAGAGTATAGATTACTTCAAAATCTACAGCAAAAAAACACAAATATTCTGGCACTCCTGGATGATTTTGTAACTTCGGCTATAGTTTCCCGATCTCACTCTCTGGCTGTGCGTGTCTAGTCCCAAACACAGGCAGAGCGGGGGAGGCTGATGCAACATACCAGACACGTGACAACGCCTTCACCTTTCACACACTAACCCACTGGTGCCTTAAAACACTGTCTACCCCCATCACCCTGGCCCTTTGTGGAAGCTCATGTACTGTACATGTGCAGATTTGATGGGACATACTGTTTTAAATAATTGTATTATTATTATAATTTACAATCTGCCCTGTTAAACTGCCCTCGAGGTTTATCATCAAATGTTTCTGTCTGTCATTGAATAGGAGGTTGGATGAAACTTCCTAACATATCACTGTGATGGGCTGAGATTGCATAATCTGCATAGATAACCACACCCGGAGTGATGTTCAGGGGCATAACGTCACCCAGCGCCATGCGCCTCTCTGGCGATTTATGTTTACTTAAAGTACAGATACAGAAACGCCAAGGAATATGTTGTAAAATCAACCAATATCGGGAAGCAAGCAATCAACAGCCTCAGAGGAACATGAGAAGATATGGAGGTAATACACAAGGTGCTTATGGTCCAACAGTTGAATCTACCCCATATTCATCGGGAGAAACCAATCAATATTGGTTATCAATACGAACTTCATAAAATGTAATGAAATTAAATGCACTATGTAGTACAGTTACAATAAGCAACGCAAGAGCAAGAGCAATGCCCATACACATATATGCAATCGCTTTTTCATTTCTCTGACATAAGATTGAAGGTAAAAGGGAAATAAGGTACTGTTTTTTTTGTTTTTTAAATCGATGTCTAAAGGTCAAGTATTGCTTAAAAGGGCTTCTTTCAAAAGTATATCAAACCCACACGCACTACGTGTGTTTCGGCATTTGTCATCTGTACCTCATCAGTACACCACGTGCCTTGTGTCATGGAGTGTGTGTGTGTGTGTGTGTGCACGTGTAATTGTTGGATTTTGCTGTCAGGAATGAGTGTGTAGGAAGGCCCTGAGGGTTGAACTTTCCCCTACTTCTCACAGTCACTCCTCCAGCTCTGCTCTGAACGTTCTCCGGCATTCCTAATTCACACTGAAGACTCACAGTAAGAGGCCCATTCCACTCACAAAGATAAACAACAATACCAAAGTCTCAAATCGGACAAATGTGATGATTGCATAACTGTCTGAACATTATATTAGAAATATGGAAAACTCGAAAAAAATATATATATCTACAGCTTGTTGGGGATGGGACATTTTTGAAGGACAAAAGATGAACACTGAATTTGGAAATAAACTTCATTAAAGGTCTTTTCAATTTAAGATTAAAACTAAACTTGGAGGATTGAGCTTGAGGATTCATTTGTTTATATATTTGGTTAATCTGACATTTTAAAAGCAAAAATCATAATTATATGATGTCCTCTTAAATGTTATAATTCACAAATGTTAATGTTTTTACATTAGAGTAAACTGAATGTTTACATTTTTCATGACATAGCCTTGTGGCCTATGAAATTGTTTTTCTCATAGTTTCAAGACTAAACAACTGATCAACCGAGAAAATAATGGGCACATTGATTGGAAATGAATATCTCTAGTTGCAGCCATACAGACAATATTAATTCAACACGAAATGTATCTAGAGGCATAGCTAGGGAATGTAAGAAATGTATAACAATTATATAATGAAATGTGTAACAATTATGATATTGTAATTACTATGCCTACATTAGATGTAGATTTCAGCTTTTGTACAAAAGCTCAGTTTTTGATTTTGGGAAATAAAACTGAATTTATATCATGTCCTTGCAGTGTGAATGAATTTTACTTTTTCAGTAATTCAGAACTATCATTGCATCATGACCCAAGTCCTCAGATGCCTTAACACAATGGAAAACTTTCCACGCCTCCAACACCCCAGCATCCCCACCTCCAAGCTCTGGCAGCCAATCAGAGGAGACCTCTGCTGCACCATTGCTCTATAAAGTCCTCACAATGCCTTTCAGCAACCCAGAAAAGACAGAGCGCCAACAGAACCCACAGCAGACCACACAATCTCAGCAGACAGAGATGAAGATGCCATTGCTGCTCCTCCTCCTCCTCACCATTTTGGTGCATGCGGCAGCAGCTTTCCCCACAGACAGAAGAGCTGTGCCAAGCCAGGACAAACACGCCTCCTGGGACGACGTGAACGTGGTGGCTCACGGCCTGCTGCAGCTAGGCCAGGGTCTGAAGGAGCACGTGGACAAGACCAAAGCCCAGATGAGAGACGTCAACGCCAAACTCAAAGCCTTCAACAGCACTGCGGCCGACCTGGAAAAGAAGCAGCAGGAGCAAATTGAGGCCCTGAGTGCCAGAGGTGCAGAGGTGCAGGAGAGGGAGAGGATGGCCGCAGAAATGGCTCAGGAGGTGAGGGAGGTGAAGAAGCAGAGCGAGGACATTAGCTCCAGGATGGACAGACTGGAGGAGAAGGTGGATGAAGTGCTTACTGAGCCAAAAGTGGACAGCAACTACAGCGATCACTCGTTTATCCAGGTGAGTGGCAAATATAAATCCCTTTTGCAATGAGATGAACTTGAAAATGTGGAATAAGTGCTTTATTTTTCACTAATGTGAAGACACAATGACGCTGATGTTTTTTCCCGCCCCCCCCCTGCTGTTTCCAGAGGCTACTGGCAACTCAGAACAGACGAATTGATGAGCTGGTGGAGAAAATAAAGCAGCAACAAGGCAAACTGGAGAAGCAGAGTCTGCACCTGCACGCACTGCAGAGCAAGGTGGGTTGCGCAGCGGTTACATTTATATAGATGTCTAACAACAAGCCCACCACAGGAAAAAATACTTAAATGTGATTCCTTTGATTCCCTCAGGCTAAGCATAAGAGAGTCAAATCGCACAGACGGAGAGACCAAGAGAGGGCAATGAGAGGAGAGGAGGACCAGAGCAACGATACATCAGGTGAGAAAAGAAATCGGGAAAAATAATGCCTTAACCCAAACTCAACAAATCCACAGACGCCCATCTGTCTACAGTCTGTAGGTCACATTAAATCATACAGCTGAAAACCATGAGTGCATTTACAGCCAGTGACATAAGAAGAGAAAGTTCACCTTTGCACCTGATTGTTAAATAACCGACACGCTGGCAGAGCAGCTCACATAGTCCAAAGATCAGGAAAATGAGGACAGCAGCTAATGTACAGTATGTGTAGGTCACTGCAAGGTCAATGTAGAACGAAAAAAACGATTGCACGACAGGAAAATTCTGACAATCCTTTTCAGCTGTAGTGTGCAGAGCGGAAAATATGCTCATATTAAGAAAAAAAAAGAGCCACAACAAAGATGCAACTGGTCTGTGGCGGAGCAGCCACGTTGTGAACAAACAACTCGATCACAATCTAATCTTTTTTTTTTCTGTGTTCTGGTTTTTCCAGATTTGCCCAGAGACTGTCACGATCTGTTTGCACGAGGGCAGCAAGCCAGCGGAACCTACGCAGTCCAGCCCAGGAATTCCCCGCCGTTCAATGTGCTCTGTGAAATGACTTCAGGTGAGTTCATGGGGGGGAAGAAAACGCCTGAAGGCCTCTTGTTTTAGTTAACAAACAACATTGGTAGTCTCAGAGTGGAGTCTTGGCCTTTGGTTTAAAGCAATCTAATGTTTGAGTTTAAACACGAGACCTCAACACACAACTTTACACTGGTTCAAACTAAACAACAGTCAAAAGACACCCGCCACAGAGAGCCCATCGTTCTCTTTTCCAATGCAGGGTCAAATGCTTATGTTTCGTTGGTTTTGTTTAGTTTTCCAATTATTTGCAATCTGTCCCGCTTGCTCAACTTTGCCTTCGCTGTTTCTGCAGAAGGAGGATGGACTGTTATCCAGAAACGTCAAGATGGATCCCAGAACTTCAATCAGCTGTGGGAGAGCTATAAGAGAGGCTTCGGCAGCCTGAATGGTGAGTACAAGTAAGCGTTGAGAGAAAAAAAGAAAATCTGCTCTGGTTAAGTCACTAAAATCACCCTTAATCGATAATCTCCCGTTCCTCAGGTGAATTTTGGCTCGGCTTGGAGAACATTCACTCTCTCTCCGAACAAGGCCAGCACGTCCTGCATGTGGAGCTTTCCGACGGGGCAGGGGAGCAGCGGGTGGTGCGATATCAGTTCCAACTCGATGGAGAGGAGAATAAGTTTGCCGTCCACCTGAAGCAGCGGGCTTCATCTACACAACAAGAGGAAATCCTCACCACCGGGGCCTCGGGGCTTCCCTTCTCCACCGTCGACAGAGACAATGACCTCGCTGCAGAAGTCAACTGCGCTGAGCTGCTCTCAGGTACGACTGCTTCTCTATAAAGTCCTCACTTCACCCAAATGAGACACTTCGATGCACTTTTTCCTCATCAGCACACAAAAATCACAGTCTCTAACAGGAACAATCTTTTGTTGCAGGAGGTTGGTGGTTCAGTAGCTGCGGTGAGTCCAATCTCAACGGCAGATATCCCAGAAGGCCGAGCCGGCTCAGGAAACAGCGGCCGAGAGGACAAACAATGTTTTGGACATCCACGAAGGGACAAGACAACTCTCTGAGGACAATCACTATGAAGATCAGACCCGCATTCATAAATCAATAAATGGCACGATGCTAGACTCAAAAAGGTTGAATTGAAAAAGATCAAAGAAGATTTAATAAGCACATCAATAATCCCTTCTGCTGCTCTGATATTTCTATGCTATGCCATAAGAACACTATTGTCTCAATTAACACTTTCAGTCATATTGACTGTTGTCGCAACATTATTCCCTTTATAAGGGCCTATGTATAAATCTTATTTTGCTGTATGTGTTTTAATTACTTAAATGCTGTAGTGTCTTACTGTTTGTTTGATATTTCACTTTTGTGACATGGATGAAAATAAAGTTTTTACAGGGTAAATATAGTGTGGCTCTATATTCATGTTGCAAGTTCCAGCATGTCAGAGTTACACAACTTTGATCCACTACATGGTAAAATAAACATTTAAGATTAGGTCAAAATGACTTATTCAAATTGATTTGGGTTCAGCCAAAAGGAAGAGTAAAGTTTCTTACAGAACATGAACAATACATAATAAATGGCACGGAAATTGTTTGAAAAAGTTCTTTCATATAAATTCATTTGGAAATGTTGTCTTTAGGGGCCCTTGAGTAGATAATAAAACAGGCCTGTAAAATGAGGCCAACAATTTATCTCCACATACAATGAAACAGTTCAACATTTTAATTCAAAAACATGAAATCTGCCCTACATCATTAAAGTCAAATCCACTGAACTGAGAGTAATTCATATCCTGATCTTTTATCAAGTATCACTGAATTAAACTTATGACTATCTGTGGCATCCAGTTAAAGTACTTGAATTTGGTTTCCAGAATCCAGTATTCATTTGGCATTACTGCCTCCCACTGGGGAAATTATAGAAATGCCTATACGTGTGTCTCTCTGAAATAAACAATCTCGTTAGATTGGAGCATGTCATCACAAATTCTTCCTTATTTTTATGCAGCTTTACTCTAACGTTAGAGCAGAAAATATGAGAAATAAAGTATTTTTTCCCCAAGTCTAAACTGAGTGCCTGTGGATAAAGAGCATTCAAATATAACAAACGACTGTCAATTAGATGTAAGTTTGGCATTAGTTAAGTAAACATCACTTGACTTCCTCTACTGTTCCTGGAAATATTTGTATTATTTCTCTCTCTGAATCAATTTTTTCTTCGAGGTTAGAGTTTTAGTTGTATTATTTTCCTTTTGTTTTATATCCCTGCTTCACTTTCAAATAATAAAACTCCATACACAAGTCAAGGCAAAAAAAGGCCTCATGACATGTGTATTTAAGTGTATATATTTCTCCCGAAATGATCACTGAAATGGCGTTGAGGTTAATACATCTCATTTGGTGATAAGACTTTGAAAAATATTGTTCACTTGATTTTATTTCTTTTGTATCTGACTACAGATGATGGTAGCTCATCTTACAGATGGTCATCCGACGCAAACATATAAAAAGGCATTTTAATGTCACAGGTCCTCAAACAGATTCCCTGATATAAACTATGTGAGCAGGCGCTCTTAAGCGCTAACAAGGCGCCTCAGACTGCCAACAGTGTCGAACACCGTCTCATTGTTCATTGTTGGCACCAAGGCAAATATGTAACATGTGCAAAATCGTCAGCAGCAGAAGAAATACAAGCTCCAGCTAAATCCAAGCAAGCAGTAAGGTGAAAATGTCAGAGGTCACTCCATATTTCCAATAGCTTTGGATGCATAATAATCCATTAAATATGTTTGAAATAATACACACTAAAAATGTACACATTTCTTGTAGATCTCTGACACACCACCTAAGATTCTTCCATAAGAATACAGAGTCCAAGCCATAACAAAGGAATATAACGAAAGGGGGTAAAAAGTTTGTATGTATGTTTTTGTAGAGGTTTACATTATCTGACTTCACTCCAGTGTTTACTCAGGGAAAAAGAGATGGTCCAAAAGTACGGAATTGCTCAAAATTTCTCCCAAAAAACGTAGTGCTAGCGGGTCCAGTTATGGTTTGCTGAAAATGCTAGAGTAACTTTTGGATATGGATTTTGTTTGCCACCGTCTACCATTGCTAAAATATCAGAAAGCCTAAAACAGTTAAACAGCATCCTCTGCTGGTTTAGAAGTGGCATTCTCTCCATTGCAAAGTTAAACTTCAAGGATCGTAATATGCTTATTTGTGGTGACTGAACCAGCATCTAACTATTTATCTTGCGACTCCACAGCACCTTTAAAGACAGACAAAATACTCTTCAGGTGTGATGAGGTTTGGCATAACCTGCATTGAGTATATCATAAAATCAAGTGAAAGAGAAGATGATTTAAATAAATTGGGAAATGTGAAGGAGGAGAAATGAAGAGGGTTAGGATAGGAGGAAGGAAAGGTCAGTGTGTGAAAAGGCTTATCAGAGGTTCTCCTGAAGGAAATGAAGCAGCGTAATCTCATAATGTTCTCCGGACTCTGGACATCGGATGCTGTGTCGCTCATTGGGATACACCTGAAACAACAGAGAAAAATGCATGGTATTAATGATCAGTGGAAAGGCTCACTACCTGTTTTTTTTTCTCCACGCGAAATTAACATTAAGTTTGTAATTAGCAATAACAGTTTACACGTCTGTCGATAAGTACTTTTCTTAGCCAGAGGAAAATGATTGAATATGATTTGTGTTCCCAAAATGTAGACATTGGTCTGAAATGGTAGAACAATCCTGAGGCTTTTGATTGAAAGCTCTGCACCGTCCTCCCTGCCAATGTCAGCATTGAAGAGGGAAGCGAGAGACTTCATTTCAACAATCCAAACAAGAATGAAACCAGGTTCACTTTACATTTCACTTATACACTGAACCCATCCAGACTCTGTTTAACATGTAGTAGTCTACCGTATGTTCCTACCTGCAGGTTGTATGGCTTCCCTGCCCGGATGAGTTGAGACACCAGGAAGTTGGTGTGGAAAAAGTGCACATTCTCATCGAGAAAGCCATGCAGGATCAGCAGTCTGTTGGGCCTGTGATGAACGGAAATAAACATGTACATGTTAATTCATCCGTTATTAGAGCTACCCTGACAGCAGAACTCGGTGAACTGGTAGACACACAGTTATTAACTGAATGCCAATAGACTCAAAGCCTCTGTATGAAAATCTGTATTTTAATGTGAGAGCTCTTACTCATTTGGGAGCTTGTCGACATGCAGGGCGACAGAACAAGCCTCGTAGCCCTGCTGGTTTTTTTCAGGCATGTCCAAATATCGCTCTGTGTAGCCGGTGTCGTAGGCCATCCACAACGTCACCGGAGCTCCTGCGATGGCAACCTAAAAATTGAAACGCAAATAACGTAACTGAAGTGCCAGATAAGAGCAAACCCATCTCCACTGGATGCATTTCTAGCACCAGTGAGAGTGTATCATGGTTCTAACCTTGAAGGTGTCGGGTTTATGGATTAGGCCCATGAGTGAGAGGAAGCCTCCGTACGACCAGCCATGGATGGCAACGCGACTCAGGTCCACAAACTTATACTTGTCAGCTACGTAGTGCAAACCCTCCACCTGGTCATCAATCTCCACCTGGCCCTGAATTGAGGAAAAACACAGGTCAGTCGCCTTTATGACTGTTAACAAAAAAATAATGATAAAGAACTCAGCCATGAAAAATGTAAGACACTAATAACACATGTTCTTACGTCGTATTTACTTTTCTATTTATAAGAGGTTAGGGTACCCATTTAGGAGGGAAACACTGCTTTCACTTCATTCTTTGTTCTCAGTTCCTCTGCTACACATACAGATGCTTAATATGACAAATACCATTTTATCCTTCACAGCTCCTTCAAATCGCAGTCCTCGTTGACAGGATCCCCGCCCATCAATGACCAGCACAGCGTAGCCCAGAGACGCCAGAGTGCTCAGTCGCAGATATTTCACTCCTTTATAGGAATTATTCACTAGCTGCACCTGGAACAAGGTAAAAAAAAAATAATAATTATACAGAAAAGGTCGTTAAAAAACAACATTAACTTTAACTGTGTTATTTTTAACATGTCAGTGCCAGTGTGTTGTAAGTTGCAGGAATGTACCCTCCGTCAGGCAAAACATAGTCCATTCTGCTGACTGGGATATCTTTAAATAGTCATTTACAATTACTTTATAAACTGCTGGTTATCTACAGTAAGTTAACACTCTCATCAGAACTTTGGGCGGTATAAATGAAGAAGCAGATTTAAGAAAGTCAAGTGTGAGAACTGCAAATAAACTATTCAGTAGAGTAGCTGAGAAAAATTACAAAGTTGCCCTCCACCACTGTCTGTACAACAATGAGTGATTTTACAAAAATAGTTACTGATAAAACAATGGTGCTTTAAATCCTTTTAACAAATGAAGGTAGTCATTTGTACGCCTCATTAACTACAGCCACATTCAGATCAAACTGTTAAAACACCAAATGATTCCCTTCTTATCAGATAGATTATATCTGATGCACATGCTGCAGGAAAGCTGACAAAGGCTCACAGAGAAACTCGCTTGTTGTTCTATAGCTCTACAGCTAGAAATTATGAGTAAAATATAATAAGTGGAAGAGATCAAACCTGCGGACCGCCATAAACAAAGACGACAGTCGGATGCTTCCTGCCAGGGACCAGGTTGTGAGGTTTGTATAACATGCCATACAGCTCAAAACCTGACTTCCCCGGGAAGCTGAAGATCTCCGGAGGAGTGTGATCGTATTGGAAACCTGGGAAAAATACAAAAGACTTTCTTCAGAACGTCGCAAGCTGACAGAAAAACTCTCAGCTGACATTAATCATTCCTTACTAGAAGGTTCCATCATGCTCGCCCAGAACTGCGGCTCTTTGTGTAGCGGGTCACTGTCTGAGCCAATCAGCTTGAAGATGTGCACACAGGGGGAGGAGGTCAAGCTGCTATAATGGCTGATAAACATGTCAAATGTCTGTGAGCAAGAAAAGGGAAAAATACACACGCAGGTTAAATGTGTCCTCAACAACAATGTGATAGCTGTGGAAGCATATAACAAATTTGGCAACATCGAACATGTTTAACTAATTTCTTAATGATACGTGCATACACCTACAACTATGTTTAGAAATGTACAGGTCTCATTCATTCAATATAAATATTGATTGAATATGTTGGTTAGAAAAGGAAAGGAAACATGGTGTAAGTATGAGTGTGCGAGTCAATACCGGGCTCACGGAGCAGCTGTGGGAGAACCCGGGTTTGGTGAGTCTGACGATTTCCCCCGGACAATCGTAGCTCACCACGTAAAGGTGATGCTCCAGAGGAGAGTCCTTGGTCCCCTGGAAATAAACCTGCTGTGCCGCCTCATCCACCCAAATCTGGGGACTACACGAACGCTACACAAAATATCACAAAACAAGAAAAAGCTGTCGCAACGTCTTAATTCAAATGCATGTCTTTTAAAGAATCACAGTCTAACTGTTCTTGACTCATGGCAGCTCATGAATTGTGTTGCTGGAGAAATTAACCGCTTTAAGTAGTACAAAAATGATTAATTTTGAAAAAAATGTTTTTTTCATGCTTTCATTTTGCTGACTATAGCAAACATAACATAGTTCATGATATACCGAGGAATGTTTGTGGTGGTTCATTAGAGCTTCACTGAAACAGTAGTTTGATGCTTTACCTTAGCTCCATGATTGGCCAGCACCTCCCACTCCCCACTGGTTACTGTCACCTCCTCTTTGATTGGGCACTTGAAATCATCTGATGAGTAAAGAGTTCATGTAACACAATAATACAAGAAAAGCTGATTTTGGCCACTTCTGACTTTAAGCACTTTAAAGGTTTATGAGTTTTTTGTGTAGTGATTAGAAAGTAAAACTCATGTAAAAAAGGGAAAACCTAAACATAAGGAAAACTTGCTCCAAACCATTTAATAAAATTGCGATTTATACAGTAGTAGTTATGGTGTCAATGGTTTTCATTGTATCTCCTTTACAATAGCCTCTGTTCGGCTCAACAGTGTCACACCAGCGCAATGTGTTACCTTCAGAGTGTGTGTAGCCTTTGGCCCAGTGATACCTGCCCCGCTGTAACACTGACGTGATTTTGTACAGGTGGCAGAAACCTGTTTTGGATTCATTCACAGTGATGAAGGTGATCTCATCATCACTAGTTTGGATGAAAGGGTGGAAGATGTCATGGACCTGCAGGACAAACAAGCCATCATAATGTTTTTATCTTTTCTTTATCTCTTTTTTTTTTAACTCAAGACATTTGTGTGCAACTTCATTTTTCTACAGAAAATATCTTGAGGAGCGGCACTTTGACTGCAGCTCAAACTGTATGTCTGAGACAGACATGAGGGGGAAAAAACAAGCTAGGGCATCTTTTTATTCAGTTCTAGAATCTATAAACGTGGGTGTGAGCCTCACATTGATCCAAATGTCACTGGTCTCTTGGTAGATGATGAAGGGCTGAACTGTGTCTCCCAGGGACTCCAGGCTTTCTTGTCTACTGGCCTCATCCTGCTGTGTGGGGATGAAGAGGGCCGGAGGCAGCAGGACCAACTGGAGACGCTGCTGTCTTCGATCCATCATGACCACCCACGCACTGACAGGAGACAGAGAGAGGTGAGGCTGTGTTGAATAAGAACGTTTGTGTGTGCTGTGCAGACACCATGTTATCTAATATCTGGGTTTTCGAGCTTCACCAGCTTTTGTGAAGTAGCGGATGCGAATGTGCCTTTATATCAAAAGGCTTTTTCGACCTCTTAGAGAAGAGGGAACTTACTATTGGCCATCCTTTGTCCATCCAGCTCTGGTGATGTATTCAGCACCTGGGAACAGGCTGGTGAAAGAAATGGGCAGCTCCTTTTCCTGGGTGCTGACAATCTGAGGGAGAAAAAACACCAAGCTCACTCTAGTTGTGTTCAGTGGGGGTGAATCAATTCAATCGACATATTAGGACGTTTTGCGGCTGAAAACTCACTTTGCCGAGATTATCTGTCCTTATTTCTGCTAATTTGAGAGTGATATCTGGATTCTTGCTACCTGGAATGAAATAAAACTGAGTTACATTCAAAATTATTCACAAGAACTGTTACACGTAGTTTTTGGTAACTCCTTAAAAATGAAAACCTAAATCAAGTGAAGTAATGCAGATTCATTTTTTTACATCCCTTTTGGGGAAGTTGAGTTTGGAGTTTGTTTCAAAAAGTTTATTAGGTTATCAACGTAATTGATGATTCATTATTAAGGGGAGAGGTGGCCTAGTGGTGAGGGAGACAGGGATCCGATCAGGGGGTTGCCGGTTCGAGATGCACGAATCTCCCCCACTAACAAAAGAGACGCCACCTCTAATGCCCTTGAGCAAGGCACTAACCCCATCTGCTCCCTGGATGCTCTCACCTGTCCACTGCCTTGTGGCCTTGCATGCGCCACAGATGGGTCAAATGCAGAGGTCAAATTTCCCCCCAACTTGTGTGTTTGCATCTGCATGTTTGTGTGGGACGATGCGCAATTCTAATTCTAATTATCTGATGAACATCTAATCAACGTGACATGATACACGACATGCATCAATTGAGCATGTCTGCTGTTTGTTTGTCAGAAATATATAGATAGATAAATATCAGAAAGATAACCTCAAGTGCATCACATAAATAGTGAGGTTTTCAGTGCATGCATACCTGCACGTGGGTATCTGTAGACATCCGTCTTCCGCTCCTCCAGAACCGGAGATGGAACGTGGATGATCTCCACCTCAGACTCGTCCACTTCCTCGTATAAAATCTGTAAAGTCTTTCCACCGTCCGATTCTGAATCAAGATGAGCGATAAAGCACATGGGTGTCAATATTTGTATGTACCCTTAATAAAATGTGTCTTGTATATATTTTTTCCAAATCAGGATAAAAATCTTCACGTAATGACCGATATTATGTTATGTTTTTGGATGATGATATGCTTTCATGCAAACTGTATTACTCCTCACCTTCTCGTGCAGCTGGTGACCACCAGTATCCAGTGAAGCGATCAAACTCTTCCTGAGTGACAAAGGTGGCCACACCGGCAGATTTGGGGTCCTCTTTTGGGTTATTAATGCCTAAAGGCAAAACACAGATTTAGAAAAAAACACAGTGAAAACAAATCAGAGAATACCGTGTCTGTGAGCAGGGTTCATTCCTGACCTTTGTGGCAGAAGGTGAGCCTCCTCTCTTCGCCCGTATCGATGCTGGTCACCCAGATGTCATTGTTATTGACGAAGCCGATAAAGTTGGGGTCCCCGGGGCAGATCTTGGGGTCCATGCGTGTGCCTGAGCTCGTGCTTTTAATCTCTACAGGATTGACTGGAGAGGTCTACACAAACACAAAGTGAACAAAAACAGAGGGCGATTAAGGTCACACTGCAGTTGTAGATCAGCACTTCATCTATCAAATTGGCCTAATCAGCAACAGCATCAATCCCTCTAGGTCTGATATAATCATCCAGCAGTGACTGTTACATAACTGTTAACTCACAATGAGGCTGTTGTTTCCACCATCACGGCAATAGTACAGACTGCTGTTGGCCTGGAAGAGGAAGAGGCCGCTGGGTCGGTGGTAGTCATAGGAGGTGATGCCAGACACCCCCAAACGCTTCCTCTCACGCAGAAGCTCCTCCTCCCGGGAGAAGCCCCCATGGTGTGGGCTGGCCTGAGGTCAGGGACGAGAGCAGGACACACAACATGACGATGTTGGCCGAGCGAGGTCAAGGTCAAAGACAGTTTAGGGCAGGGCTTCTCAACTCCGGATCAAGGTCCGGATCCGGATCGAACTGCAAATCAATCCAGATCGGACCGTGTGTCACATTAGCTGTAAAGTAATGTACATTTTCGTGTGTCTGACTCGTTATGGAAATGAGTGTGCATATATATATATATATTTACTTGTGTGTGCGAGCTCGACACGCATTACAGACCACAAGTTAAGCATAATTGACTTTCACGGAAGAAGCGCGATTTACTGTAAAGTGCATGCTTGTGCTTCTTGGACTTTCAAAAACTTCCCCATGTCAGAGCGACACGGGAGAAAGACTGGTGCATCAGTGGTCCCTGAAAACCCCAAGAGACCAACTCCCATCTTTCTAGCAGCTCCTCTTCAGCGAAACCCTAATTCCACATTTATAACCCTAAAATGGGGACTCAGAATAGGGATGAAAACCCTGAGTCTCCATTTAAGGGGGTATCATAAATGCATTAAAGGAAGGGAAGCCACATACAAAACATATAGAATTCTATTCAGCAAAAATACCTCAATGTTCTTTTACAACAGTAGCTTGTGGGACTACATGGACAAACATGCGATCAAGAGTAGTAGGATTAGAGGATTAGAAGATCAAGAGGACTTAAAACTCTCCTCACCTGGAAGTGATCCAGCATCTGTTTCAACGACAAAACCAGCAGGGCGTCTTTGCGGACCTTCTTAGGAATGTCTGAGTAGAGTAATGCGTTCTCCCTGCTGGTGTAAGGCATCCCTGTAAGAACAAAAAAACGGAGTGTGAATCGAAGTAAAGGTGCCATGTTGTTATGTAAGTCAACTTAGGTTCGGCCAGCGTTGAGAACATTGGTGATTTGCTGGAGACTTGACATACACAGGTCTTTCAGCACAACCTATACAACTTCCAGTTATAGAAGCGTATTTTAAAAGTGTGGGTTTTACAGGTGCTGTGTGGTGGAAACTACATAACTAAACACTGCTCTAAAAAATAATACCATACATGGGATATAACCATACTCTTGCTTCTCCCACAGTCCAGTACATTACATCCAGTACAGTACATCCAGTACAGTACATTGGGGTTTGGTAAATCGGTGAGCCTAAACTCACGGTATGTGGCAGCAACCGAACTGAAACCATTCTTAAGTAATGCAGTGCACTAAAGCTGCTGTGGAAAAAAGCCTGGGAAAAAAAGGGGTTCCTGGTTGAGTTTCATATTCTTCTCCAGCACACATTGGAATAGATTCACTGCAGATCTTTGGAATGCAAATGAGCGTGAAAATAGTCCCAGGCTGGCTACTCCGACTCACCAGCTGTATCCACAGATTATTCACACAAGCATGTCACTTCTAAAATGGCTGAAAGAAAGCATCTCACAGTGTAGTTCCACAAGCCAATGTGTGATACGGGCAATCCATCTCTGCCGGATTTCCTCCTGTTTTTGAGTTATAAGACTATTTGCTTGAAAACTACAGCGCCCCTGGGTTCACGTCCCCCAGCTCACCAAGGTAGTATATACGGTGAGAGTGAGGGCTGGCCTCGTCCTTCTGGATGAAGTGGAAGTCATGCGGTGCCTTGTTGATGACCATGCCGGTGTTCTTGCGGCTGTTGTGGATGATCTTCCTCAGTCCATCCCAAGTATGCTTCTCCCCCTGAAACTGGGTGGGATTCACATCCTCCATCTCCACCACCTCTGTGCTGTCGGAGAGCTCGTCCACCCCCGTCATACCGGCTGCTTCTGCTGCTCTTCTGGTTCTGTGGGCACACACAGGCTGATCAGTGAGTCAGACAGGTATACCTTTGATTGAGTGTATAAACTATAAATCGTATGTTTAAATCATTTTTAAAACATTTGCAAAGCTAGCTTTATAAATATTTAAATCCCATGTTTGTTTATTTACATATATGTTTTCACACTGGCAAAATTGGGCATTACAAGCAAGAAGAGGACCTGCTGTCAATTAAAACTCAAGTAGCAATTCAGCTGACAGTGGACTACTGGACGTGAATTCAATACATTTCAGAGTTTTCTGATCACTACAGTCAAAATTACATCAGCGCCAACAGGTTTTTGGCTTTTAGGGTTTCATCTAACAGCCAGAAATTATATTTTTATGCAGCAAAGCCACTGGACCTTATTTTGGTTAAAATCTTTCATTAATCAAAATGAATGGAAATGAAAACTGAATGAATGGGGTTAAGGCAACTGTATGTGAAAACATTTTCATACCTTTCCTCGTCGTCTGTATCGTCTTCGATTTTCAGCCTCTTTACTCTGTGCATTAACCGTTCAACCACCCTGGTCCAGATCTGACACCCTGTAAAAAATAGGTAAATACATGGAGTGAACTGAATTAGTAAAAAAAAAAGAAAAACAGGTCTTGACCAACACCAAGTTCAAGTGCTATCAAGAGTGAAACTGTTACTGAGATGAAGGCCCCATTCCGGGCAGACGCCTCTTTGCTGCTTCATCGACAGGCCGCTGTTCTTCACTTCCAAGATTCCAGCTGCAGTTACTGACATGAAATCACACTGAGTGTGTGACTCAGCTGCATGACTCTGACACTTCAATGTCTGTGTCATAACTATGGCAAATTTTACACTGCTACACTAAATTGTACTGCAGACTGTACCCTACAGGCCATTTAGGAGGCTGTTGTGTTGCCATGAGGAACAAAATAACCTGCAAATTCTACAGAGGTTAATTCTAAGAAACCACTTACCACCGCTCATTAAATCACAACATGCCCTGCCATAAGAACATTTTTTTTTCATACTTGAAACTTTGACATAAATTGTAATTATCAACAGCGAAAGAGTTTTTTATCCTCATCTTATTTCTGTTAATTCTATATTTAAGCCTTTAATGGTGTAACAGATTATGTTTTAAGGATGAATGAAAGACACAATTCACATAAACACTTTAAACTTGACCATGTTGTTACCTTTTATCTTTGTTTGTAATACACCATGCAGTTATTGAACTAATAGTTGTTGAACAAATTACATTGTAAACGTATAACTTATGGGTTGTAAACTGTGAGCTGTAGACTGATTTTTTTTATATGAAGAGTGTCTAAAAGGTCTTTTGAAAGGTCTTCCTTGAACTGGATTTATGGTAAATCACTGCAGTCTCTACGCTCTGTTGTGCACGAAATTATTATTTACGATACAATGCTTGTTTTGACAGCAAACCTCACACTATTATACCGAAACAATGTCTCGTTAAGCACATTAATTGAGTATGTCATGCATTTGTAATGCTTTTAAACACTAGAGTTAACATACACCTCCGGCGGCGTCCCGTTAATCAAATTGCATGTTTTTAGCTCAACTAGCTTCCTGTGTGAAACAGCATCGGTTGTTTATGTTTTGATTCGTCAGGCGATGAAGCTTCAGAGTGGTTTATTATTAGTAGTAGTAGTAGTATTAGTAGTAGTAGCACTATCTGTTCAGATATAAAACATGTGTCTGAGCGTGCCCTGGTCTTCTAACCTGAAACACTGTAATCTGAGAGTTTTAAATGAAATACCTCTGTGACACTGTGCTTAGCTTTGATGCTAGGTCGATGCTAGTCGCCCGTTTTACAGACTCGTTAGCGAACGGTGCCTATATAAACCACCCAAAACAGCCATACAGTCATTTTAAACATTCGTATTAAGCTTACACGTTCTGGCCAAAGACCCGTTATGACTTTCTCCTTGTCTCGAAGAAACGGTCAGCGGTCCTGGTTTCAATAGATTTTCAGGATTCAACTACTATCACTAGGACAGGTACTTAGCATGCTGCTAATATGGAAACAACGAGGAAATGACTACGGTCGAAACATTACAGGAGCTCGACCTCTAACCCGGATATGATATGTAAAACTCGGATCTGCTTTTCCCGCGTAATTGATTTGCGATTTATCGACTTCCTCCTCTCGATTTTTACTCTACAGTCAGTTCATACTAAGTTTTTTTTGTTAAAAAGCATCTAAAAAGCGTCTGCATTTCAGTTTATAGAGACCATTGTTCCCCTCTGTTTCAATTTTGCCACTTGTCATTATCGAATAGAATTGTTTTCAAGAAATGAATTAAATCTATGAAATGGGAAAAATGTCAAATTTTGTCTGTTTGAAAGACCCACCCCAAATGTCAGCTTAGATACCATAAGCAAATACACTCAACATCAATGACAAGCACTGTATCATTAAAACATTTATTTTTTTGTAATAATTTGTCCTTTTAACTTTTTGCATAAGTGCAAAAAATGCACCCAAAACAGCCACCTGAGGGAAGTCTACATCTTTAAATAAAAAAACAAGCAAAGTGTACATTTATCGTACAAAATTCTCTTTTTAAAAAATTGCACAGTTTGTGTATAATATATATATTCATAAACTCCTTTTTAAACAAACTTTAAAGGCTCAGAAAGTAAACAAAATTCACCAAATGAAAAATAAAAACATTTTTTTCCCTAGAATTTAAAGCTGAGGAAACTCGAGACCCTGTTTTCATTTGTGTCCACCATAAATATACATATTTATATGCAAGTCAAGTCTCTTTACATATAGTCTCTGTGCTAGTGTTTGACCAGACAATCAAAATTATTGCAAAGTAGTTTAGTTCTACTATAAAACATGGGGTAGGAGGTGGGGGGATAAAAGCTTCTTTCTGCTGAACGTTCCTTAAGTTAGGCAAAAAAACTAAAAAAACAACCCTGGGTTTTCAAAACACCCCTTTTGAATAAACCGGAATCCCTTCCTTTATAGTTTCTATTTGACAAATTGAGTGCATTCAACAAATCCGTAGAACAATCCAGAACTCCAGTTTTGCTTCTAAGCGAAAACAAAAAATTCCCTGACTTATTTTTTTTGATTTTCTTTTCTTTTTTGTTTCTCAACTTTACACAGCACGCATAGCGGTGAGGTGGGGGTCAGCGTCGATACGGGTGGAAGCCCTGTACGTTGTGGTTCTGTCCTCGGCCAAAAGCAGTGGCTGCAGGCTGGGGAGCCGCAGCAGGCTGTGCTGTCGGGGGGCCATAGGACGCCGCCGACTGGCTGGGGTCTGCAAAGCTGTGGCCGAAGGCTGTCAGTTCCTGGCCGTACCCTGAGGTGGACAACAGAGAGGAGAGGGGTGTAAAGTATAGGGCTTGGATGTCAATATCACTAGACATCGTTTAAGAGGACTCTTCAAGACTTGATCAAATAAACTGGTTTGGAAGAAATCTAGATGCAGAGGAAAAATCCACCTTCAACCCTCACTCAGTTACATTTACCAGTACATGTCCAAGTGCGGTCTCGTTTGGAGCTGAAGCAATTAAAATTGTTCATGAATCGCAACTGTTGACAGTATGAGGATATCACATTACATCAATGATTGTTCATGTAACAATGCCTTCCCTTGTATAAATATGCAACACTGGGATCAAAATAATGTGTTAATCAGTTAATCAACCCACTGGAAAACAATCAGTTGAGGTGGATTTTTACTCTTCCCATTCTATCAGTCTTTAAAGTGAACAGAACAGAACAGTACCCTAAAAGTACAAAGCCAGAAATTGCATCTGACCTTAAAAGCCCATATATTAATAGGTATGTAGATTGTCTTGAATGATATGTGCAAAAAGCAGTGCTCTTTTATTTGGACACTAGATGGCACTGTCTCTTTAGAAGTTGAAAACTTGAAAATGGCTGGTTTACACAGCAGCCATCAAGGGGCATCTACTAAACAAATGCTTAGTTGATAGCTACCAAAAGGCCTGTTGGATACAATATCTAACTGGAACCAAATCATCTCAGCATTGAAGTAAATACTGTAGAGCAATTTATAAATAACTAGAATGGAAAGAAGAGAGAGAGAAAAAGTGAAATAAAAAAGGAGGCATTTTGAAAATAAAACATGTTTTGGGGCCTTCAAATCGGAACAGGGAGCGGTACCAACATCAGCATCAGACAGAAGCATCTGAGAGAAATTGAAAATTTACTGGCAACGTGTCCTTCTTTATATCTTCTTTCCTTTCTCACCCCTTGAGCTACAATGTGGACACAGTACACGAGGAAAAAACAACGGGTGAATGGACTGCTGATGCATAGAGACAACTGAACCATGAACAAATCTTCTGACAATTAGATCATCCTTCTATAATCAGCAAAGCGATGTGGACAAAGCGAGTAAACGGAAAAAGAGGACACGGTCGGACTTGGTATAGTAAAGCATCAGCCCCTGAGGGAGGGAGAGGACATGCTCACAGCTCAAAATGCCAAATCTCTATGTAAACATCTTTCAAATCCACTGAGTAAGAGAAGGGAGGGGCTGTGTTTCACTATGCAAGAATAAATCCAAGAGTAATTTGTATGTACATGCAAAATGTACATGCAAAATACTAAACACAGAGCAAACGGGCGGGGGCTGTACAAACACTGTAGTACTGAACAGAAGCTACTTTTGTGGTTGGAGAAGACGATGCTGGCACCTACCTGCACTATATCCTCCCTGCTCATCCTGACCATAACTGTGAGAAGGACGCGTTGGTCCGTAGGCAGAGGGGTCCTGAGGGTAGTTACCCAAGCCTATCAATGAGATGAGGAGACCAGGTTGACTGAACCCAGATACTGCTGGCCCACTGCTTTACATAGCAACCCCTTACTGAGCTAACACAGCTTTACATTTCTACTCAGCTACTGGGTCTGCTCTACACCTGGTGACGCATTGCTGCTCAGCTTCATCTGGAAGTCAAAACAGAATGGAGCGTGAGTCTGCTAGCACACCTGACTTAAGGATCCCGCCAGCCTTGTCCCAGGACAGTGTGTGAAATGCACATGATATGCTGGGGCAGTAACATGAGAAATAGGATTTCCCACCGAGAAAAATATTATGAGAAGAGGGCAACTAGGAATAGGAACTTGAGCGACTACACTGGCTGTTTTGCATTTTGTAGAGAGTAAACTATGGCTGTGTATGTCACAGACATTTTCAGAAGCATACCATAGGTGTCGAGATTAATTTCCTATCTTCTTAAGTTTCCCTTCATTTCAGCCCGCTGTGACAATCAATGTGAAATATTCTCAAAACTTCTTTCAGATGGGCAGTGTGCAAGATTAATCTTTCCGTCATATAAAATCCATTGTTGTGTGTACATGGAAATATCCAGTTCTTTGTGTACTCTGTGTAGCATATATCAAAACGAGTGCCAGGTCAACTTCCTTATTGGGGCATTAAACGGCCCTTAAACATCCAAAAAGTTGCTAAAAATACCCACTTTATTGTTGAAATAAATATTCCATAAAACAAACTTGAATATACCTAAAGGGAAATTTAACAAAGCATCAACAAAGGCTGCTGCTCAGCAGTCGTATCTCAAATGTTATATTGCAGCAGTCTTCCATGCACACAACAAGTTTTAGCAAAAATAAATAAATATACAAAACATGTTGTGATGAATAATCGAATAATAAGTATCTGCCCACTGGAAAGATGTTTGGAATCATAAAATATACGGTATGCATCAGAAAATACTGTGTCATTAAACAATTTACATGCAAAATCATGTTCAGATCCTTACTGTAAGCATAACCAATTATTTGACTGCCTAAATCCAAAGTTTGCCACACAAAAAAATTAAATAATAATAACCTCAAACATTTGCTAATTTTACATAGAAAGGGGAAAAATGCCCTTGTACCTACTATTGTCATTAAGGTTTAAGGTGGGGATGTTTGAGCATTTGTCACCACTACAGCAAGGCAATCGTCATTCCTGATTTTTTTTCACTAATTTCACAAAACCTTTGTGACTCTGTGCTGTCATCACTGGCTAAAGGCAGGAAGCTTGGTGAACGTTAAGCACAAGCAGAAAACACTGAACAAGATGGCATGTCATGACCGACGGCGGTTGCATGACTGCTTTAAAATGAAGATTCAGCAGAGTGAAGTGGTGATATGCCAAATCAGAAGACAAATACCAGCCAGCCAAAAAAAACGGAGTCGCTTTTAAATGATTTTTTGACTCTTGCCTGACTTGTGTGCTTATGTTGTCGAACGGGTGAACGTACAAGAAAGACAAAACTTGTTCATTTTCCCTGGATGCTGATTAGTTTTCACAGTATCTCTGTGTTTGAGTCAAATAAGCCTCAGCCTCCAGTTGTGCTCTCAGCATGTTCTCAGATTCCTAATCCTGCATGAACATACAGCATATCGCTTGAAAAGTTTTTTTTAAAACCATAAACATTAATAAGGCATATTATTATCTTTGTTTACACTGGTGTGGCTTGATGAAATGTTTTATTTTCAAATCCCTACATGCTGAGCGAAATTTTGCAGAGATCCAGGAGAAATAATAATCCTGGCCTAGCAGTTGGGCATGCAAAGCTCAGAGTTATAAACTGCTGGGCTGGCTCTTTTGATAGGTAGCTTGGCAGTTTGCACATGCCTAATTTCAGAAACAAGGTTTTACACATAGAGTATTGTCATGCTGGTGCTCTTTTATGGTTATCATGCCAAGTCCAGGAAAAGAAACCAGCAAAGTCATCAACAGGAGGAAGAGGAGGAGAAAGAAAAGGTGTAGGAGGGAGTAAATAAAAGGTAGGTGTATTTGAATCAAGTCAAACGTCTACTACAGTCAGTCAGGATAAGGTTGTGCTCCCATTTAAACAAAACAAAAATACAAAACCAAAAAAAAACAAAAAAACATTGCAAGGCAGGATGATCTAATTCAAACCTACCAATCCACACCCCAGCTGTGGATTGGACTTGACAGATATGACAGCTGAAGACTCCTGGATGTGGTGAAACTTCAGGGGTATCTTCACGGTAGCGCCGGGGGTGTTCATGTATGCAAGAAGCATGTATGCATGTGTGGCTGTTCAAGCTCAATGAAACCAAGAGCAAGCTCTGGCTTGTTTCAGGATTGTAAATTAAAATAAATAAACTGAAATGAGCCCAAAAAATATGACGGGAGGTGGACAAGGCAGAGAGGTAACTTTATCTTAACTGGGAGAGAAAGGGGAAGCAAACTGCTTTATACACAAGGCTTTTCTTACCATACTGGCTATAAGGGAAGTCAGGCTGCCCAGTGGGAGCTTTGCTTAAGTCCTGAGTTGGTGTGGTGGCAGGGGCAAAGCCCAGAGGTGCAGATCCTGGAGTGGTGGGCGGAGGAGGAACCTGTGTAGCATACTGGTCGCCTTGGGGTGTTCCAAAACTGTAACCTGTTGGATAAAGATACATTATATGAACATGAATGATCATTAATGATCACCATACACTAATAATCCTCAACCCCCCCCCACAGGCTTTTGAGCAGTACTTCATGAAATTCACGATATCTGTGAATGCCTGATAAGATGGAGGTTCCTCCCTGACAGCTGCAACAGCAAAGCAACCAGAAAAGGCTGACGCGCTGACATAGACTGAACTAACGCATTTTTTTCCATGCCCCCGGTGCCGTGTCATCTGTAAGCACTTTGGAGTCATGTCAAATCAGCACCAAAGTTTGACAAGCCAGCGATCCTGTATTACTGACCGAACTGAGGTGCCGTGCCGTAGCCCTGTTGAGGATAGCCCTGAGGTGCAGCGAAGCCACCTGCCGGGGTTGCGACCAAGATTGTGTTGAAAGGTGACGGCGGTTGTGTGGGTGTTCCCCGGCTTGCAGTAATTGCAGGTCCGTATCCACCTGCACCAACAGAGAGCAAAATTCTTTCTCAGGCATGTTGTTCAATACTCAAACACATCTATTAATGTTTTCCAATGATCAGGTCTTGTATTAAGTGGACGGCTGAAAATGCTAGGGATGAAAAGAGAAAAGGGCCAATAAAGATTGTAGGATTGTGTCTGAATGTCATCTGTTTTAATTTGTCATGGTCCCACTGAAATGATTCAAAATAAAGTTGATAAAAAGGTTTAAACGACTGCATGTACAGGAGGCTGAATGAAACTGAAGTGTCCTTTGTGTGAACACAGGACCTCGCTGCAGTGAGTCCTGCAGGTTGACCCGGAGGTGGTGATATGAAACCGAGCCTGACCAATAGCAGAGGGAGGCCGGAATACATTCAAGGCTGCCATCTGTCTCAAGCAGAAAATTATCAGCGGCCTCAGCCATTATGAATCAGTGATAACACATGCTGTTAACTGTCATCAGCCTATTGGCCTCACTCAATGCAGGCCTCACTCAAACACAAGCGTCTCAAGATAAGAAGGATCACATGGCAAAAAAAAAACATCTATCTTGCATCTAGATCAATTCACTGTTGTGCAACATACAAAGAAAAAAAGAATAAATTGTTAAACTGGAATGATGGAATATTATCAACATGTGGGCACAGTTAGGTCTAACACCTACCTATGGGTTGGCCAGTCGTCGACACCCACACTCCTTCGGAAAGACAAAAGAAACGAGACGTTAGAGGACACAACTCATGGCTAACACATAACATGTTCACATATTTCACTTTGCCATTCAGACACACAGCGGAAGCAGTGACCGCCGGGCACACGGTTAATGTCGGAGCAGAGGATGAAACACATTTTCTCAGTTTGCCTCTGAACAGAGCGCTTCACTCGCTCTGCTCTGGGACCCGTTCCCACTCACCCTGTGGCCCGTACGCCTGTTGCCAGCCCTGGGCAGGCTGTGCTGTCCAACCGTTAGCTGCACTCAAGATGCCCCTGGGTGCCCACTGGCCGGGACCGAGCTGGCCAGGGGCTTTGCTGTCACGAGGTTCGGCCTTCTTTACTTCCACCTGCACAAAGGACAAGGAGGACACATTTGGCAACACCGGCGTAAGGATCTGGACGTCCCTCACCTAGTCCTGTACTACCACTGATGATGCAGTCTCAACATTTTGGGGCCAGGTTGAAATGTGCCACTTAATGTATATTAGAATAATGTGGGGCAGCTATGGTAATTAATATTACTGTGTAGCCAGGAGAGATGTACCGCTATGTGTCCCAGGTACTAATTATCAGGCAGTGCCCAAAATCATATTGCAAAGGCAGTAGATGTAAACCATTGACATTTCATTTTAAATCTATGCCTGTAAATGGAAAATGTACCTGAGACATAACATAGGCTCCATTTGATGCTCTAATTAATTGTCTTGCATAAAATAAAGACATTTAATGTAAGGTCATGACTTACCTTTCTCCAGCTAACACTTACGAATAATATAATGTATATATTTTTTAATCCGAATAAGTTTTTTTGGGGGGGGGTTGGGGGTGTATCTCAGTTCTAACAGGATATAAAGTAAACATGCAGCTAGTACAAATGAACAATATTTTAAAACTTAAATTGAATCTTCATACTGTGTCATAGCTAAAAAAAAAAAAAAAAAAGTTACAGTTAAGCACACGTGATTGATAGAGTTTGAAACCAATATAATCCAAGTCTAATGGAGGACAAAATCAAAACTCTATGGTAGGTGGGCGGCCCCAAGTTTCTGCACACTTATTAAAAGCTGCAACTGCTCAACTCACTTTGTTTAGTTACTGTCTGACACTGTTGATTTATCTATGCTCAGAGACTGACTTTAATTATGTGCTCCTGTATAGAGAAATAAAATGCCTTATGTCAGACATAAATGTATTGCCCCAATATCAAACTTTCTTGTTTGTAACTAGGCAAAGCTACCAGCAGGTAACCAGAGCAGCGAAACAGGCTGAGACTGAGGGGGAGCCAACCAGAAATAGACTGAGAGGTTGAGTTATTGGGGTCACCTTGCAGGAGGAAAACGAATCGCAAATTCCTCCCCGCTTTAAGGTGTTTGCACCTCCCCCCAGCCTCGCCTTCCTTCTCTGTCGACCTAATTACATGCACACGTTTCCGGCAGTGGCCTCGCCGCCACCGGCAGCTACCTGAACACATTCTCCCGGGGGCATCACGGCTACCAGTGATGGATACCATGGCTTCTCCACAGTCCCCAACAGCAGAACTGGGATTCGTTTCACAGTTTGATGTGCTCCAATTTCTAATTTTGTAACTCATATCTCCCCGGCTCCCTCAAGTCCCAGCGTAAGGTAATGTCAAGTCAAGAACAATGGATTAAGTCGAGCTTTGGTTCTTGCTGGAAACCAGGACAAAGTCAAGGGGGGTGGATACCACCGGAGAGTACACAGAGGTGGGGCTGAATCATTTACCAGGGAAATGAGTTTGGGACGTGACACTCTCCCCCGCTCATTTCCTGTCCTCTCTCTACAGTCCACTCTCAAATCAAAGCACAAAGGATGCTTCCAAAAATCTCAATGACTTCACAGATAAAGAGTGCCCCAGTGACAGACACTCCAGCTTAATCAAGCGAAAACAATATAACATCTAAAACGAAGCGAGGACCAACATAGAAGTGCAGAAACACCACAACAATTCTTTCACATTGTCAATAGGAGATAAAAAACCTCATAAACACTACAAAATAAAAGGTTCTCAGTGTGTTGAGTATTGCAGATTGACCCTCAAGTCTTTAAGATGCTAAATTCAACAAATTGGTGTCAAGGACATATACAAGATAACTACGATGACCTGATGTGACCGAGCAGACAGAACAACACTGCGTTTGACTTTGATCATTTCCTTATGCCCACAAATCCTTCCTGTCGGTATAGAGGGCAGACTGGAGTCTTTCTGTCATCTGGTAACTCTGCAATTTTAGCTTAAAAGCCACTAATTACAAAATGTCTCTACTGGAGGAAAAAGGGCAGGGGGGGGGGGTACATACATACTCAAGAGCATGGTGCATACGAGATGCTTTTGGTTGTTTTTTTTTCACTATGGTGGCAAGCGTCTGGTGTTGCCATATACAACAATAGAGTCGATGGCACACAATTTATGAAGTGTGCTTAAACACAACCCCGTCCTGAATGTATTGTTTCCCAGATGGACAGCTTACCTGACACAATCGAAATTGTCTTTGAGCTGTAAACCTCACCCATCTGGTGCACCCACTGTCAATAACACTAAGTGAAGTGCAGATATCACTGTGCGACTAATGCCTCATACGTAGCATTTTCAAGAGAGTTCTGATTTGGTCATTGGGAAAACTGGGGGACACAGTATGGAGATTCTTCATTTGAGGTCACTGAGTTGAGCTTTTTCATTAACTTAAAAAAAACAAAAAAAAACAAACTGAAAAAGTATATGTTGACGTGTAAGTGACCTGTCAACAAAATATCAGAAAACAAAAGAAACAGAACAGAATGGACCAATCCTTTAGGTGATTTTTAGTCTGTGAGATTCTGGAGGTTAAAGGGTTTTACTATATCCTTTGTTTTGTTTTTATTTTATAGAGACATCAGAAGCCAGGTAATAGTATAAATCAAATGTTATACTGAAATTAGTCGATTGCAGTTACAACACCCTAAAGGAGTGGTCAGTTTAAACAAAGCCTTGGGCGACTATTGAAACTGTAATATTACAGTATTTAGCAAGAAGAATTAAAAAGAAAGTCTTAAGCCAAATTATATTTCAATAGGAAAGATTTCTAAATTTGTGCAGGTTGACTTTGCAGTCACTGAAGGAAAGCCACGGGAAACGATCCTATTACTAAAATGAATAGCATCATAGCACAATTCTCTGTCGCCCAAGCCTCCGTTTGATCTTAAGGGTAAAATAAAACTACAACTACACACTTTTTTGCCCATGATGTCGTGAAAATGCATGTTGACAGCCTGGTCCACTGATTGTTCGGCCTCGAAAGTAATAAATCCAAAACCTAGCCAACGACCAAGAGTGAATCAAGGTAGCAGGGGGGTTGTGACAACACAAGATGAAGAACAGTATTGGGCTCCAGCAGAGTGAGGATCCGTCAAGACTGAGCAAGAGGCTCCTGGGGTTCGGATGATGTCGCACACTGGCGGAACAAAACAAATCCAAGACTAGAGCCTGGGAAATTGAGGGAAACTTCTCCCAACTGTGCAGAGAAATAGTTTGTATAGATAACAATACACAACTGTTTACCTGCTATACATGAAGAATGAGAGGTGCAGGCATTTGATTTAGCATGAAATGTGAAAGAAGAACTTTACCACCCTCTCACATGGATAAATGCCAATTGAACCAGTGTGTTACTTCCTGCTGTTTCATCCGAACCCCACCTTGATCTGCCCCTTGGTATATTGCTTTGGAGCGCACACTCGCAGCCATTGTTAATGCATCACAAAAATATGGAGAAACACAAACTGTAGAATGCCTAAAGCTTTCTCCAAGCTTTCCCAATTTCAGTATTTTACTTTTGAGTCAGCCAGGATAAGCCTAAAATGGACAATTTTCTTTACAACAATAACACAAAGATATAGGCCATAACTGGTTTCCCAAAGTGACGAGTTGCTGATTTTGCTCAGAAGCTTTCATGGGGGATACACAAAGTCAATCAACAGGAGGACTATGCCAAAAGTCGAAGGAGTGGTTGGTAGGTGCAGAGCTACCAAGTAAACTACCCTGTTACAGGAACTTTTTTCGCGTGTTAACAGGCTGCTGTACGCTGCAGTGATCTACTTTCAACTCGATTAACTTTCCAATATGGCAGAATTGGGTTGTGTGAACATTTCTGCTTGGGGACCTAACCTCAATCCAACTGTATGTCCTGCGAGACAAGTGAGATTTGAGAGACCTCTAGTAACATGCCAGGCATTTCCCAAACCTCATGATCCATCACTATTAATAACATCTGTCATTGACCCGTTCTTGGACCAAATTTAAAATGAAGTTGACACTTTAAAGAGTGTGACATATCGTGGTTGCAGTGACATGTCTTGGTGAAACTCGAACAGATCTCTCACTCTTTACTTTGAGATCAAATATTGGGTCTAGATCACAATGATGTGCTGAAAACAATTATACAAAAGAAACTTAGTGCGAACACGCTATCATTTAGACGACTTGTCATAGAACTGGGAAATAACTTGATAATATCGATTGAATACGAGCAACCACATTTCAATTGATAATTCAATGCACATTAAGTTGCCAAAAATGTTGATGGTCAAATAATAATTTATAGTCTTAAATTGGTTAAAATGTGAATAATTTACCGTCTTCTAATTTTTCTACGGTAAACTAAATATTTTTGGGATGCGGACTGTTGGATAATCTAATTAGCATTCATACAATTTCTTCAACTGCGCAAAATAAACCACTTCTCAGTTTGATGCAACTTTGTGTATGACCCATTTTGAGCGAGTGAAAAAATGTGGGTACTTTTACATTTGGCCTGTACCTCTGTGCTACCAGTCAATGTACAGTAACCTAAAGGAGAAAAGACAAATCTTAAGAGACACAGTTAATCACATCCAAACCATTCACAAGGAGAAGGGGGGCAGAATAAAGATAAATAGAAAGGGCTTACTTACAAAAAATACTTAACTTTCTACATATGGGAAAACACATACTATGCTTTTTTTGTTTTTTGTTTTTTAATACATGTATCCAATACTTCTAAATCAAATAGAAAAGAAAACTTACACCAATGTTCAGAATCTAATGGTTTTAGTAAGAGAAATAGTTTATATTCTAAAAGACCATTTAATGGTGGTTACTGATGCAATATATCACGTTAAATTCCAATGACAAACTATTCTGGGTTTCTCCCAACAGAGAGGGTGTTTTGAAGGAAGAGCAGTAATACATGTTGAGGGTCAGTGGCCCCTGTAACATTGCGATGTCGGACAAATGCAGATGAGACAGCTGTGACTGTAACTCGGCAGGCACAGTCCGACACCAACACTGCCGGTGGCACGGGTCTGATTCCCAGTGAGGCCATCCATGCTCAAAGTGTCGGCACATATCATACACTCTTGATACAATTATGGCTTATGTGGACAAACTATCCTGAGACATTAATGTCCGCCATCAGTCCTGCCAGGCTAAACGTGGAATAAATGTCTGAGGTATAAGAGGAGATTTTTCAATTAAGCCATTGTTGGGTTGCGTTGTCCGCTAACAATATTTTATTTAAGTCACCTTCAGCGACCAGGATGAAACCAGCCTCTCTCAAGGACAAATATCCCCGCAGATGCTGAAGTTGCCAGACGATGGTGTGATGAAGCACAGTGATTTTGGGGCACCTACATTTTATTCTGAAGTTAGTGAGTTGGACAACTCCCTTTTACAACTTTCCATGTCACTGCACAATTTGCTTACATTTGTTAAGTTTCAGTGGAGAAATGTTAGTATAGTAAAATGAATGTGTTAAGCCCTTCAAAACTCAGAATGTCTTGTATAATAGCCATAATGCAATTGACTATATTATTGGCCATGTTCAGAAACGAAATTTTACTTCTGATGGTTTCATCAAACACGTAATTACCTCTCTTACGGTAAGAGTTTAAATGGTTCATTCCCTGATTAATAATGCCACAGCAAATTATTGAGCAGCAATTCGACATATTCACTATTTATAGTATTAGCAATATGTGGAATGTTGGTTAAAAAGGGACTATGACTATTTCCAATAGGTATTGGAAATATTCGGAAAATACATATTTACTTTCAGGAGGAAGTACCTAAGTGAAAATATTTATATGAAACACAGTGGAAATGTCCCACAAGATGATAGTAACAGACAGTGTCTTTAAGTGTCCTCTGTTTCATTTGAGGAAACGTGATGTAATATTGAACACATCCTAAACATAAACTGAAGACCCTAATATTTAGGAATTTGATGTTCTTGACTAGTATGTAATTTTTCGATGCATTTGAGATCTAGTGAAATTATTTTGTATGGGCTATTTTATAAATGTTTTTTTTTTTTTTTTTATGCCTTTATCGCACTGTGCGTTTTATCATTTGCCTTAACCATACGCACTATTCCTGTTGAGGGTAATAGGGTTTTAATTGAATTGAACATCTGGGGTTGAAGGGGCTTTTTCTCTTTGGGCCAGAATAGTTTGTCATGAGATTTAAGATGGTAAGGTATAGAGGGGGAAGAGAAAAAAATGGGATCAGCTTTTACCTCGGGGCCTCTGCTTCTCCGCATCATAGATCATTACCACCTCTGTGACCTTGAATGGGACAAAGGGAAACAGTGGCTCCATTTAGAAAACTAGACTGGGTCCCTTCTTATTTCAATTAAACATTCAGCCTAGGTAAGGACAGATACATAATTATCCCATCACATGCCACAGAAATCTGTTGTAATGACCCCGTTCAATGTCAAACCATTCAAGCAATCTTAACGGTAATATGAACTGAATTGCATTATACACATGGCAATACTCACCACTCCAAATCTACTGAAATAGTCCCTGAGTTCAGGCTCGCCGCAGTTATGGGGGATTCCACCTACAAATATCTTCTTTGATTTATTGCTATCAGCTTTGCTGCCCTTCTGAAAGAAAAGGGAGTGTATGGATTTCAATGTGTGTAAAGCATCACTCTGAGGGGGTGAAATGAGGTAAAGGCTCAAGGGGGGGGGGGGGGGGGGGGGGGGGGAGTTAGCCATCATCCATTCAGACAGTGCAGAAGAAATTAGGTTCTCCTCTTGCCCTGGGGTATAATTCTTAACATGTCATGTCAATGCAAACACTGGTCTCCACAGATCAGAGAACACGGCTTCCTCCACTTACTCTCAACCACTAAGCATTGCTGTGCACTGCACCCGTGCTTTAACGGCTAGAGGCGGCTTACGACAACAATGATTTTTTTTTTACCAATTACATCTTCTGCTTTGTCAGGGAAACATTAAGCACCAAAATGGCTTAAAGAACGCCCTGTAGGAAGAGGAGGGCCTTGTTTATTAAAACCCCTGACAGACAAAGTCAGTGCATACAGCAAAGTATGTGACTTATAAAAATGTTTTATTGAAAGCATAGGCGCATAACAAAACCCTTGGCTGCCCAAAGGGACAAAATGACCATAATAGAGCTGCAAAGGCTTGATAGCATTGCTGATCGACCCGCAAATTGCCCAACTTGGTGCAGAGATTTCTGCCCGACAAAGCCTTCGCCCCTGCAAGCATTCTTCTCCATCATAAAAACAAGCCTACTTGTCTCCCCAATTTGTGTCTGCTTTCAGTTTTAATCGCAAGAAACTTGCAAGGACAACTAAATAAAGCTGTACGACACCGCGCAGAATTAACAGAAATAACGTAAAGCTCTTATCTTGATTTCAATATTAAGCATGTTTTTTTTTTTATCTTAGAATTTTGTTATGGGTTAATCCGAAAGGTGTATCAGAGATAGAGTGATATTGATGAAGTCCTTTGGTCTTAAATAGACATTGATACAAGTCATACATTATTTAATGCTTTTGTGGTTCATCAAAGCCCCAAACTAATTACTAGGACTCTCAATGGTATAAAGCCCTTTAAATAAAAACACACTTGGTGACCAAACTAGAATATCTGAAAACGACCTCAAGAGCAAGAGGAGTTAGAGAGACTGTCAGCCTCAGCCTTAGTCCAGGAGAAACATCTCGCATTGATAGAAGAAAATAGATTTCTCTTACCCAGCCCTCTTTGGTTCGAGACTTTTCAGGCTGCATTCCTCTGGGAGTGCATGGCTTCGGGTCAATCTGACAGCAGACAGAGAGAAAGCGTTTTCCCCAAATAAAGGTACTTTCAAATGCCCATTGTCCCTGCTTCTAAAGTGTATTTGCTCGTCTCACACTACAGTAGCAAAACATGTATTGACCCATAGTCACTTGAATATGTGGGTACGTTTAAATATATTTGAATATGTTCATGCCTTCCTTCACCTCTGTCAACAAACTAAAACAAAATGTTGTTCAAGGGGTAGCAAATAGAAAAAAAAGGTATGCTTAAATTACATTAACACCAAATGATTTCTCTACACTACAGCCGTCTCAGAGAAAACCAACTTGAACGGCCAAAGATGCTTATTTTACTTTGAACAGGTAAGTCTTGTTGGGTAAACAAATGATAGTCCTCTGTAATATCGGCTGCAGGCAAGTAAAATCCAAACCAAAAGTGTGCTCTCCTTGAATAACGTCTAACCACTGTAGATGATGAAATAGTCACTGTTTCACATTGCTCACCCAGAACAATGGCAGATTTCTCAAGCTGATTTGACTGGCTGATTTGTTGATTTGATATACTCACATTTCTTCCATCTAGATTATGCGGCTTTGTCTCCAGCACTGTCCGTACACAATTGGGGTCTTTGAATTTGACAAAGCCGAAGCCTCGCGACTGATTTGTAGTTTTGTCCTTCATGATGACACAATCTACTACTTCCCCATATTGTGAAAAGTAGTTTCTAAGTGTCTCTGGGAAAAGAAAGAAATGACATAACATTGGGGCGTGAGAAAAATAAGCAGAGAATAATACAATAGTACTGAAAACATTCAGTTGCAATTTAACTCAGGCAAGTTTGCATCTTGAACACAAAAGGAGCAGTTGTGAACTTGTGCTTTCACTACAAAAATTGATAGTCTGAAAAATGTCATATAATCTGTCTCTGTCTCATAATCTGCACTAAAACTGTAACCGAGAGCAAATGTAGAGAATGACACAGGTAATGACATTCCAACCGATTCAATGTCCTTGATTTTGTCATGCGCCAGAATATTGGGGATTATATTAATATTTTTTTGTGAAAACACATTCAAATCACATATTGACACTTCTAAAGAGCAAAACATAGCAGTGACCCACTGTCAACTTGCAGCACCAAACTGTAATGCCTGCACACGCCCAATGAGACAAGCATGCAAGTTTGAACAAACGAGGAGTAACTTTAGAGAGTTATCCAAGTTGCTTCTCTCATTACTGGGGAAACAAGCTCAGAGTAACGCAGTGTTGTGGCTCAAATCTTAACATTAACAGTGAGGTTAACGCAGACAAACGCTTGTGCAGTTACACAACGGCCAGCCACGCTTCAGCCAAGGGCTTTAGACCAACTCTGGGCAGCTCTGTGTGAGAGAATGTAGCGAGAAAGATAGGCCTGATGTTTTCATATATTGTGTAGACACCAACACCAGTGCTTGTGCTTTGCAAATGATCAAAAAGCAGAATATATTCTGAGCCGTTTTGGTAGGTGTTCGCTGATACAGTGATTTGTTATTTAATAATCATTAATAGATCATTTTGGTGTTACCATTTTATCACACAACATATTAACTTGTCTGTGATTAAGGTAATTGGGTGACAAATTAAAATCCTACTGGTGTCAATATGGTACATCAAACGTTCATTCCCTTATAGTGCTGAATATTTAACATTAACGACACATTTATATCTGACAAAACCTGCCAAGCTCCTCAAACACATTGGTGTGTGTCTCAGCACAGTCATAGGATGCCTCATTCTTGCTTTTGAAAGAGGCATTATCTAAGTTACAAATAATGCCATATTCATCCGCTTGACCATCATAACTATGTTAATGAAAATTGTTTACAATGACCATATTGCGAACCTTTATTTTAATGAACGTATAAAACACTTCACAAAATGCTATCCGATACTGATGTCAAGGTAAAGACAAAACATTCTCTAGTTTTCGTTAATTAATATTCTCCGGATTTACTGTAATTTTCAGTAACTCTCAGTGAAAGCTACACACAGGTGACCTGACCATGTGTAGGTCTATTCAAGCTCCAGTTCCAAAAATGAATGTGAACAGCTATTCTCCAGTCTGATAACAACACAGCTATGACAACCTCCCGGACAAATGCCCATGTATGGAATATGGCCGTGGATGAATTGGGTGAACATTTAAAGATCTTAACGTGCATCTTACCTTGCGTGGTACTCCAGTCCAATCCACCCACAAAAAGTTTCCTGGGAAGAGTAGATATATTATCCCCAAGTCAGTCATTGGTCACGTTGATCAACAAATGAACTATTGCCCTGAGCATACAAATAGCATGATATTAACAGAGAAAAAAACGTGTGCCTGTCCACGTCTACGGGCACGTCAGGTCTTGGTGGAGAAGGGGGCACATTTCTCAGCAAACCACTAACAAGCCAAAGACCTTGATGTCCCACAACGTGGAAGCATTGCTGCTGTCAACCAAGCATGATCAACACGCGGAGATACACGCACAGCCCCCTTTCAAATGCCCCTTCTGTGTGAATGGTGTTTGAATCCAGTCCTGGCCGTGGGTGTCACTTTGGTCCTCTAACGCTGGCTGTAATGACCTCGTGAATAAAGGTGTGTGTGTGTGTGTGCTTTTTTTTTAAATACACATAATGAACTGCAGCCACGTGAAGTTACTCCGGGACAGTGCGGATGGATTCGCAGAGCTAACCCATCACCCATCTGACTCCGGAGGCTGCAGCGGTCACACTTCACCGCCCCGGCTCTCTGCATGCTGCTGGAAGTTTCACCGCAGTTCTAAAAGGCTGCTGCTGCAATACTACCGAACGACTTAATGCACATCTCCTGTGAGATCACAGCCGGGACATGACAACGATCAATGCCGCGGCGGTGACCGGAGCGGAGGGTCAGCGCGGAGGGGATGCTCCATCCTCCGCCGGTGCCCGCTAAATGCCCTCGCACAGGCGAAGCCGAGCGGAGCGGACTTTCGCTTCGCTGGCAGGCTCCGGCTAAGCTAGTCCAGCTGCTTAGGGCTAACTGGGAACAACACTGACACCAAGTAACTACACTTTCACACGTCCCCGCGACAAGCCCAGTGACAACACCAGAGACACGCGTGACGTGCGTCTCCGCGAACAATAACACTAACAACTGAGCTACTTCCATCCTTAGTTTCACTTTTTTTACCCGTCTTCTTTTCCTCCCCGGGCCAGCGAGTTACTACGGCTAGCCTAGCCTGCTAGCTAGCGTTAGCTGTCAAATGACAGCCCGAGCAGGGGAGCGCGCCGACTGTGAGTTCACGACGCCTCGCGTGTAGTTCCGATGCGTCCGCGGCACAGAGCGCAGTGAACGCGGATCTTACCCGACTTCATCGCCGACTAAATTGTTGTTCATTTCTGAGGCTGGTGCGGTTGACTGTAGGCGCTGTGACCGGCTTATCGCTTCAGTGCTGCCCCTCTCAGACTGAGAGCGGAGGAAGGTCACTCCGCTTTTTGGTTCAAACTGTTCTGCGCAATGACGACGCTGCAGGGGGGCCATCGGTCTTTAAAGGAACATTACACCCAACCGAACGCCTCTCCGCTCCTGTGATCACCTCTACACCAAGCACCAGAGAATCTTTCACAGGCTCTGGCTGAGCAACAAAGCCTGCGATCGAGTTTATTTTGCAACACCAACATATCGCACACATGACCTGGGCAAAGCAGGCAAACAGCCCCCAAGGTTGACTCCCTCATAATTGAGTTTATGCGGTGGGTTAGAAACGTGCACAACTTTAAATATGTGCTCCTACATCAACGTCAAAGGTCAGAAGTTCGTGACAAAATTCCTAACACTCACGATTGTTCTGAAACACTTAATTGACTTAATTAAACTTAATCGTCTAATAGTTTCTGCTCTACAGTACTGCTTGGTTTCGGTAATCTGGCTGTCATTCATGTGACTTGGTGATTTGGCTCATGAGAAAAAGGAGATATAATGTCTCCAGCTGGATGTATTCCGTTATGTTTAAAAGTGTATTTTATTTTGCGTCTGAAGTCTTAAATGTGTATAAAGCCAGGAGAACTATACAACATCAAGATTCTACACACATTTTAATTGTCACATAACAGATCACAGGAATTATAGCAGAAAGAGTGAATATGTGTAAACAAGAAAAACACTCGATATCACAATCAAATATTGGCATGATTTTAGGTGCTGGACTAGGTGATTTAGGTTTTTCTGAAAACTGCTGATCTCCTGGGACTTCCATCCACAACAATCTCTCGGTTTACTTACAACTGTGAGGGAAAAAAAATAAAAAGCATCCAGGGAACAGCAGTTCTGCAGACAGAAAACACCATGAGGATGAGAGAGGTCAGAGGAAAGTGGCAAGACACAAAGGCAAAGGTTACTCAGATAACTGCTCTTTCTAACCGAGGGGAAAAGAAACACCTCTCAAAATGCGCTTCCGTTTCAGCATCGGTCAAGAAAGTATGTCCCAGGCTTGGTGGACAGGACTAAACAGTTCAAGACAAAAAAAAAAAAAACAGCCTGGTCTTCAAATCTGTATTTTTGGCTGCAGGTGGCAGTTTCTGGATTGGTCTTTTGCTTCGTGTCAACTGTCCCAGCTGGTGGTGGTGGTGGTATAATAGAGTGGGCAAATTTTCCTGAAACACACCCATAAAATCACTCAATCATAGTTTGAATGCCACTATCTTTCTGAGTATCGATGACAACAGACTACTCGTCCTAAAAAGGTTACCTTCAGCATTTTACATTTAAAAATCACCTCAAATTGCTTTCGTGAATACAATGAGTTCTCTATCTAAATACTTCTTCCATTAATGTCACATACATACATACAAATGAATCTTATTATTTATTAATGAGTCTTTTTCTTTGACTGCAACTAGAGGAATTTTGATGTGTTTCGAAAAAAGTTTTAAAATACAGCCCTCAGCTACACTTCTTAGGTTTTGAATTGATTCACGCCCTATATAGAGTATGTTTTATTGAATTAACCAGTCGACAGTTTCTGAAGTTTTAACAGTACCTGTATTCAAGTTGCATGAGATTTAGTGGCACAAGGTTCTACTGGCTGGGACGAACCATCCATTTCAGCCTTTAGTGGTACAGAGAAGTAGGACATTACTCATAGGGTCATATATCAGCTTTTATGGCACAGATTCTGCTACAGTTGGCTCTACTCACAAGGTCTTTGAAATTGTCTTGAAGATATTTAAATAAAAATATATTGGTGTTGGCATATAGCGAGAACGTGACAACGTGACATTTATGTTCTCCATCTATGGTTGTCTCCACTCGTTGACGTTATTGAAAAAACTAATTAACAAAAAAATAGAACTACACAGATGTCTATTTCAGTAATATTCCCCAAGCTTTCACTGAGCTCCCAGCAGGAATCATGAGTGTCAGAATGAAATCACCTTCTCCCTCTGTGTGATGTTTTAGTGGTAGGCATTCTCGTTTCTCGTCATCTAGTCAACATCAATTTTAGAGGACAAAGTGAGGTCACAATATATAATTGAATCTCCACCGGGAACACAGTCCATCAAAGCTATATTTTTCAATTGACAATGAATATGGAAAAAACAGCTTGATCAGGTTTCTCAGGGGAAACTGGTGTGCCAGAAACTGGTATTATTTTGTACTCCAAATGTTGGTGTAATTATTTTCTCTCCTCTGGATTGTCAGTACTGTCTACTGTAGGAGTAAAACTCTGGTTTTGTTATATTGGCTTTGAAAAAATAAATACTCAAGACTGTCAGTTCAGCAGTTCAGTTACACTTTGCAGATCATTTTATATATTTTAATTTGCCTTTAAATGTGGTTCTTAAGCTACTAATACTCTGCAGCTCATAATCTGGTTGCAATATTCCCCCTCGTGTGTCATTGGGTCCAGTCCCATTTTTAAATTAAATCTAAATCAACATTAAGATTCTATGGCTTACATATTTAAATATTTTTTTATCTCAAATTACTAGGGACGTTATTGTATTTGAAAGAAAATCATGTCTATGGTGTGGTCGCCCTCTTGTCATTTTAAGGAAGCAGACGACAGTGATGCAGTCTAGAAATATAAGGGTAAAAACCACAGTAACACCCACCACTAGATGAGTATTGACTGTCACTAGGGGGCTAAAGTGCATGGTTTCCCATTTAGAATAGCATATATAATAATATATGACATATATATATATATAATAGCATACATTTTCAGAAAATCTGGAGTGACATAATACGGTTTAAACCAAAATACACTTAAAATTATTTTGATGACTACCATATATGGTTATAGATTAGATTAGGTTTGATAATAAGCTAATGTCAGTGGACATTAGTATCACGTCTCATTCTGGAAAATGCGAGGAACATTTTTTATTTAACTTCAGGTGATAATATCTGTAGACATGTGAATTGAAAAACTCTAGGAACATCTGCACTGACTGAACATGAAATGAAGGGTTATCTTGCCAACCTGTGGAGGACAGTCCATCTTCTGTCCTTTGACACTCCTAACTGGGCGTCACCTTTAATTTGAGCTGGGATAGAGAATCGCTGAGGCCAGCATTGAGTTAAATATCAGTGACAAAATGGTGAAAGAGCAAAGCAAGAGACCTGTGATGAAACAACTCAAAAGATAAAACAGGTATCACATATTGACGCAGCTTTGTTTTAAAAATGTGTCTGCATAACAGAGAGGGTGAGTGATAAAGTGCATTCTGTTGGGAAATTCTACAATATTCAGTCAGAAGCAAATTTTTCATATGATTTACATATTATAGTGTCATATACATGGAAAATTAAAATAAGATATATATTGCATATATAATTAAACTATATTATGGTAGGGGTTTCAGCGGTAATCAAATAAGTCATAAACTATGAATAAAAATATATATTTTTGGAAATCTTAATGTATTATTTAAATTTAGAGATGTTTTTAGTCAACTAGGAAAAGTGTGTGTCGCTATTGTGTGACAAGATGTTTTTTTTTATTCAACCTACCCCTTTCGGTATAAATGGGGTGGACAAAACAATGCCAGACATCTCATGACAACCTGCAACCTGCAACATTAGCACAAAGTTAAATCAGCCCTTCTCTAAAGCTCCTAAAACTCAATCTAAACCCATGAGTGAAGAAATGAGGAAGCGCAGGACTTTTGTATTAGACTTCTTTACAGTTTGCACTAAGGACAATAATAAACTGCCAAAAGAATTTAAAAACATGGTCAGATGTATACAACAATACAACAATAATACTTGAGTCTTATGATGCTTTTTAAATATTTTGATGGGATTTAGCCATCATGTGGCTTTGAGAAAAGTATAATCCAGTAAAGTAGAAGAAAGAACAAATCTCCTGAGCAAATCATTGACTTTATTTTAGTTTAGACATTGGCTATGTTGTTTAAAGATCTGGTTCTGAGGACATAAGCGTCTTTATATGGGTGAAGAGTTATTGGCTGTGTAATATTTTGTAAGTCATATTACGCAATGGATATAACTGAAATAACTGGAAATTATCCTAGTCAGATTTAACACTCTGGTGCCCAAGTGGTTCTGCAACTCAAAATCAACATTTACCAAGATGTGACATTTCCTGGGATGACAACTGAAGAGATGGTTTCAGATGAGCTTTTGTTTTTTTTTTTTACATTAAACTTGCTAACCACTGAATAAGAATGATGATGTATTGTTACCAATGTCAGGTGGCTGTGGTTGCAGCATGAATGGATTTCTGTGGAAATAAGTGCAAATTAAGAGCCTTGTGTAAGAGTGGTAGGTGGATGAATACCTCCGATTTGACGAGGACCATCGTTGAGGAGCCGGTCCCACTCAGCTTCACCTAATGGGAGTGAAGGGGATGATGGGTAACCAGGGCAGAGGCGCCGTGAAAATGATCGGATGATACATTTTTGACCGTCAAGCCTTCTCATTGGGTCGTGAGTCATGTAACATGCAAAGAAAGGCAAAGGGATAGAGAAAAATAGAAACATTCTCAGTTTAATAGGAGATGAAGGTCCTCTATTTTGGATATTCTACTACTTTCTGAGGAAAATATTTAACTATTATACATTATTACAGTGTACTTGGAAACAGGATATAAAAGACAAACCTAAAATTAAGTGCAATTGGGGCGACAGTGGCAAACTACTATTTGCAGAATAATGACCATTAGTCAGATTAGTGTATAAAATATCAGCGAATACCAATACCATCAGTTTCCTAGTGTTTTATTTTGTTTAACCAATAGACGAATCGCAAAATGGAAGTTTACCATCACAAATTACCCCAAAAAGAAAGTATTTTCATTTGAGAAACTAAATCTGGTGAATTGTTGGCCATTTTGCTAAAAGGCACACACTCGTGGGACTGTGGACATGACATTTTCCAAACAGTTCAAACTACATGATAAAAATCATTTAAGATGAGTGACACAGCAATGCTATACATGCTTTCATGAGGGCAAGTGCTGTTACTAGTCTTATAGAAGCTGTATGGTCCAGATCCAGTTGATCAGGCTGTTCAGTGTTATGCAGGAGGAGCAAATGCACACGTCTGAATAAGATACAGTAGCACTGTTAACTTCAGCTGTTCACAGCAACACAGAGTATAGAAACAAATAAGGAGCTCTCACTTAGCTGCGATTTCTGGGTACCACGCAAACCACCAAGGGTCTACTGGGCTGAAGCTAAACATACGGTTCCCGTTTACACAAAATGCCCATTACTTGGTGCACTCTTTCTCAGCTTTAAATAGTCTTTCTTCCTATTGGTTTTATCAGTTCTAACTAGCTGCTGGAAAAGTTCAGGTATTTATCCTCTGCAAAATTAATAGCTAATCAGAGGATGAGTACCTCATTAGGGGACCATTGTGTCAAACTTGCAGGTCGTTGGCCATCTGGCCCAGATTCGGGTTGTGGGTTTCGCCTGAGTCTAGGTGTAAATGAGGGTCGTTGGTTTCACCTGAGCTATCCTTTGAGTTATTGTTCTTGTTTACCTTCCTAGGGAGAGAGTGAAGGACAGCATTGTCAGTGGCTGAGAGATGGTGTCTTAAGCCTCCACCTCTGTTCAGTGATGGTTTCTCTGTTCTAGCAAAGATGGCTTCTTTTACTCCTCTTTCAAACCATCTGTCTTCCCTGGCCAGAATGTGAACGTTTTCATCCTCAAATGAGTGTCCACTGTCCTTCAGCTGTAGATGGACACCTGAGTCCTGGCCAGAGGAGGTTGCTCTTCGGTGTTGTGACATGCGTTTGTGCAACGGTTGTTTTGTTTCTCCTATGTATAAATCAGAACGGTCCTCGGTGCATTGGACTGCATAAACCACATTGCTCTGTTTGTGTCTAGGAAGCTTGTCCTTAGGGTGGACCAGCTTCTGCCTCAGGGTGTTGGTGGGTTTGAAATAAACCGGGATGTTGTGTTTGTTGAAAAGTCGACTGATTTTTTCAGAGACTCCAGCAACATACGGAATAACCGTGTTTTTCCCGCTTGCTGCTGTTTGCTTCTACGTTCGCCCTCTTCAACCAGTCCAGTTGCCTACTTGAATCGCACTTGATATTACCATGACCTGGATGACTGAGAACCCCCACAGACATGTTCCTATTGGTTTGTTTATACAGCTCACATCTTTACCGTTTGAGTCTCTCGTCATTTGAATTAATATTGTCTCCAGTGAAATTAGCTCTGATAAACCAGCTGTACACCTGTTCAGCACTGAATGAAAATGAACAGCAGCATTACTGGATAAAGTGTATGCATCCTTATTATCTCTGTAAAAACCATAACCCCTATTATGGTTGCATTGTCAGGAAAATATCAATCAAATAAAGTTTCCATATATATATTCTTCGTGCTGAAACCAGACTTTCAAGCTATCATGTTCTAAATATGAAAAATTTCGTTTTATGTTGTTGTTTATAATGTGATGTTGTATTAACATTTCACGTTATCACAATATACAAACGTATGTTCTGGTAATAAACTTTAGTTTCACGTTATAACGTGATAAGTCATTAGATTGTTAAAATTAAATCGTTATTTCAACATCACATCGTAAAATGAAAGTGTATTGCTATAACACGATAAGCGTTTAATTTGCAACATGAAACCATATTTTTGAAACAAGAAAAACATTTTTTTGTTATAAGAATAAACCTTTTGCGTTATAACGTGATAGCGACCCGTCTCTTAATGTCGGGAGTGGCAGCAGTTAGCTTCCGTAGAAGAAAAGTGGGCGTGAGAGTCCTTACATTTCTTGGAGGGGAGGGAACCGTAGTGAGCGCTCCTGTTCACTGAGGATCTCGGGCTGTGACCCGCGCCACTCTCGGTATGTTTGACCCGTGGGAAAGTCTCGCGGCGTCAGCACTTCTGAACCTCATATAAACCTGCGCCCCGCGGCCGTCCCCCTCTCTCCTGTCCGTCTCCAAGCGTAGCACAGCCTGCACAACAACAACAACACAATGACCTCCGCTCAGCCCATTTTCTCCAAGGGAGAGGACTGCAAGGCATCATGGCACGATGCCGACGCAGGATACAACCAGACCGATACACACCTGGAGATCATGGGCAAACCCGTGATGGAGCGCTGGGAGACCCCGTACATGCACTCGCTGGCAACCGTCGCTGCCTCCAAAGGTAAAGCGCGCGTCCAATATCGGACAGGCCATTTCGCAGTGGGACTGAGTCAGAAAGCTGACCTCAATGTGCATGTGTTTGCTTGGCCGCTGCTAGTTTTGTTAATAGATAAATGTAATGCATACGAAATGAAAGGTTGTCGTTGTCGTTGTTGTCTTCAGGAGAAATAACATGTATGCAAACAAGAGTTAAAACTTTCCTACAGCGATACACAAAGACCACAGGCCTCTGTGTACATCTTTCCATGGTGAAACTAGATTTATTTGAAACATGCAATAGTAGTTTTGAATCACACATTTCTAATTACTTAATATTCCAATACACTGACTTTATGAATTTGGAAAAAAAAGTAATATTCTATGCATTCGTAAAAAAAAACAAAAAAAAAGATAAACAGTGTGAGGTTTTGCACAAGTATGGCAAACTATCTTGAGGACCAGGACACGTGTGAACAGTGTGAGGGGCAGAGCAGCTGTTACGCTACTCACAGAACTGGCCAAAGAAGTCTGCAGGGGGAAACGGCTCATCTGCTCATTCTGTGGAAATAGACTCACACACCCTTGCAGACATATGAGAGGAGAACACTCATGTTCACCAAAAACTGTGTACAACATTACAAAAATGCACAATTCACTTGACATTGGGCATTAACAAAACAAGATTATTAATAACGTGAATTGGGTATATGTATTTAATTGAATGATATTGCCACTGTCCACTGAGCTACAACATCTCTAAGCGCACATCCAACATACATGCCGGTCACTGGTATTTGTTCACTAATGCACGTTTCGATTCATTTCAGATTCAAAATAGAAATGTTGTGCTTCTTTGGATCGCTACATCCAGTCAGTGACGTGTCCTGTTTGTTTCTGCGTTGGTGTGTGTGTTAGGCGGTCGGGTCCTGGAGATCGGTTTCGGCATGGCCATTGCTGCCACTAAACTTGAGTCTTTCCCCATCGAGGAGCACTGGATCATTGAGTGTAACGACGGTGTCTTCGCCAGACTGGAGAACTGGGCCAAGTCTCAGCCCCATAAGGTCAGCAGACCCTCCCCCCCCCGACTACTATATCGGCTTTCCCAGTGTTATCTGCCTCTGTTGGTTGGAATCTGGTGATCCTCTCGTCTAATGTCAGGATCCTTATTAAAATGAAATCAATGTTTATGTCACCGCAGGTCGTCCCTCTTAAGGGCCTTTGGGAAAATGTTGTTTCCACTCTGCCAGACAACCACTTTGATGGTAAGGATTCAAACCAGACGTCGGGCAACGTGTGGAGATATTCCTCTTTCAGTCAATGCACAGTCCTTGTTCTTTATAAGCCATAACAGAGGAGTGTCTCTTGGAGTTGACATCACTACACATTATAGATATTATAGATTACATTATTAAATCCTGCAACACACTTTCAAGCTGCATCATCGATACAGAGGAGATAGAAGGGTGCAGTTTCAGGCATTTTCTTATTTCAAAGATATACTGTATATATCTCTCAAATAAAGGATTTGAAGATTAAAACACTAGCAATAAAAAAGTGTGAAGAAGGGATTGATTTCACTTTTTCTTTATCCATGATTAACAGTGATTATCTTCTCTCAGGTATCCTGTATGACACATACCCTCTGACAGAGGACACATGGCACACTCACCAATTTGACTTCATTAAGGTAAGTATTTAAAACCTCTTACAGAACATTACATTCAGGACATTGACCCCAGATGAATATTCTGAATACTTGGAAGTGTTGGCAAGAAAAAATATTTTAGACTTTAGTGTCAAGATATTGGCTTTGGGTTAAATCCCATCACAGTCAAACCGCAGTTTGCTGCCTACAAATCAAATAAACACGCGATGATATCATGAAATCATATTTGATGTGAAACACATACCCGACCGGTTTGGCTTCTTCGGGTCACGTGTGGTTCTTCCGCAGGGTCACGCTCACCGGCTGCTGAAACCCGGCGGTGTCCTCACCTACTGCAACCTGACTTCCTGGGGCGAGCTGCTCAAGACCAAATACGACAACATCGAGAAGATGTTTGAGGTTAGTCACCTTCACATCTTCCTCAAGGACAATAAATCTTGACCCATTGATGACAGTGGGTCTATGATGCACTTATCATAATTGCTTTATGATATAAACATTTTACTCAAGTATACACGCAGGAAAGGAAACGACACTAACTTCAGAATGACACTGCCGATTTAAATGTTTTTTTTTATGAATGTAATACCTTTTCTAACTTGTAAGACTTGGAAAAATGAGCTATCGGATATCAGTGAAGGGTTTAAGTAATCTTTCTTACGTACCGTGTATTAATATAAGTCTCAAAAATGCAATAACCGGAGTAGTTTCCAATTGTATTTCAACATGTTTTTTTTTCCTATGAAGAGTTGAATTATCCTCCCCCTTAAATGTGTCTTTCCTTTTTTTTTTTAACTGTTAAAACTCTAGAAATAACTGACTTCTGTCACCGCAGTATTTATCTGTGAACCAAAGCATAGCAAGTGCACACGGGGGTTGACTTGAGTGCAACTCAAATTGCACGCAGCGATAATGTCAAGGCTGATGATAAACAGAATCGGGCTGTGAGGCGCCTCACACTGATCAACTCTGTTAATGATTTCCAGGAGACCCAGATGCCTCATCTGCTCCAAGCTGGCTTCAAGAAGGAAAATATCAGCACCACCAACATGGACATTGTACCGCCCAGTGAGTGCAAATACTATTCCTTCAATAAGATGATCACTCCCACCATCCTCAAAGACTAAAGTCCAACGACAATGTAGCAACCATTTTTAAATCTAACGTGCCTTGTTATCTGAACCTCCTGACCTCACGTTTTATTTCACCGGCTGCCATCCCTCAATAAACCTAAGTGCCTCCCACTTCAGTTCACGTCTGTGTCTTTTGCTATGTGGTTTCAGCCAACATCCACACTGTTATATGTGGATTTGTGTTTGCCATCACTGCAGTGGTACCAAAAGAATAACAAATGTGAGACAACAGCTTCATGAAAAATGCATTTACACCCGACTCAGCATTCGGCTTGTTCTTACGTCCCAGTATACCAGTATATCTTTTCATGCATAACCCAGTTGAAGACCAAGCAGTAGATGTATCAATACATGTTAAAGCGACATATTTATCATGAAGAAAGTATATGTCCCCAGTTAAAAAGTTAGTCAAATAAATTCCTCACTAAAATGAGTGAAATTCCAAAGTTATAATGTACATCAATGAACAATAAGCGGAGAATTACACCACTAACACCATATGTAACTTCATAATGCATTTGGTTCCATTTACCATGAACACATTCTTAATGCTAAACTCTCTGCATAATGAAATGCCTTTGGTTAGAAGCAAGATTTAAAAGTATGTTTTAATTTATAGCTGTAGATTGCATTGCATGTTTTCTGAACACGTGGGCATTACGTTACCACCTGGTGGGGACCCATTAATCATTAGATGAATGCGTGATGCAACCCTCTGCTGCAGTATACTGGGAAACTACAGCAGCTGGCAGCGCTCTGATCTAAACCCAGAGCATGTGACGCTTTTATTTTAGGAAGTTAGAATGTTCTTACACAGATAATCGGGAGGTGGCAAAACCCTGCAAGCCACCAGAGCTGCAAAAATTCGCCTTTTTTTTTTACAAAAAGATTCTGTTTTCAGTTACTACATAACAATAAGCACTCACATTTTGGCAATAAATAATATATTGCTATGTATAAAATATACAGGTATTAGATATTTGGTTGAATAACTTAATACCTGTATATTTTTGGGGGAAAATACAATCAATTAAAAATGTATTTCAGCCTTTTACAAATATACTTCTAGCCACTGTTAGATATCACAGATAATTGAGATCACACCGAAACTATGGACCATGGTTTAGTTTCCATCAAAGGTCTGAGGACTTTAAGGGGAATGGTAAATACATTTTTTTTAATTGGCCCCATTTTTAATGTCCTCAAATATCAAAGCACAACAGCCCACTGTAATTCAGAAAAAAACAGTAACAGTAAAGTAGGATATAATTGTCTCAATCACTGCACTGTCACATAATGTAGAACCTGTGATTCTATTAAATTGAACTCAAAGTGCATAAAAATAACTCTGAATACATGGAAATGTAAGTACTATACTAAGTGTGCGCACACAAACCGATTTCTCAGAAATGTCTCTAACCTGGCATTTTATGACCTAAAAAATGCTTTTCACTTCTAATCAATGCTGAGTGAGGACAGCCAAGGTCAGAGCTGATCACAGGAGCCACCTAGTGGATCAAACCTTACTCTTGTGGTCACACCATTCAATGGCTCCATGGGAAGAGTAGTTTGATAGAAAAAAAGACAAAAACATGTACTTACCGTGTGCAGAAAAAGTATGCAGGTATTAATACTGATCTGAAGAAGCAGAGAAACCGCACTGAGAGGCAGCTGTTGTGTTTGGTTGAAAATAAGCACCACCGAACTGTCTGTAAATTACAATGGTTTTTATTGAAGTAAGTTCCTGCAGCTCTAAATGAAGGAGGAGCAGTGCTCCAAGTGAAACCAGAAATACAACATTTACATACCAGACACCACACAGACATATCACATTCACTTCCGATACCAGAGCTTCACCTTCTTCTCACGTTTGATCTTTTTCTGTAGCTGTAAGGTGCCGTAGAGGAGAGCCTCTGCGGTGGGTGGACAACCTGAGGAGAGATTTTAAACTTCTAAAATTTGGCGGCAAGATTTCAGTCAAACAGCTCAACATTCATGACAGTCAATTTATAAATTGTACAATCCAATTTTTCCACATACTGTATTTGGCTTCTTTTATCACAAATTGTTCTCCATCTGTAAGACACTTTTAAGTAATCCTAAACTGTACTACACACAATATAGAGCATGCTGCAGTGATACTGACAACAGGAAAACTTTATCCTGCCTACAAGAATGAAAAAGCAATATACTACTGTTAAATTATAGCTACCTCTACTATTAAAAGATAAATGACTAATGCATCTACTCCGGAGTTACAATGTTATCCCTATATCGAACACCTAAACATTACCCCCATCTGTGAATATTGGATCTCTCCAAGAAAATAATATATATATATATGTTATAAAGAGTGTTTTTAACACTCTTTATAACTATATATATATAGCTATAAAGAGTGTTAATTTTTTTACTAATGAGTGTTTTCCCATCTAAATAGTGAAGTAAAGTTTACCTGGAACATAAATGTCCACTGGCACGATTCTGTCACAACCTCTGACGACAGCATAGGAGTAGTGGTAGTAGCCTCCTCCATTGGCACAGCTGGATGAAATGTTCAAATATGAGTATATGTGTAAGGTCTAACATTTCAGACGCATCATATCAAACAATGCTAGTATCAGCACATGTGTGGAGACTTTGAGGTAGTAGGGGAGCCTGGACATAATCGAAGGGGCTGACAGGTGAGGAAAAATGTCATCTGGTAACTTACCTTCCCATGGAAATGACATATCTGGGCTCAGGCATCTGATCATACACCTGTGTGAGAGAAGGAGTTGAGTCACTGTTATATAATACTGGACTTATAACTAATCTATCCTTTCAGCTTGAGGGAGGCTTTATACCAGTCTACCAATCTGGTGAGAGGATGCTCATAATCCAGCCAGCATTTACACAGCTATACTGTTCTCAGCACTCCCAAACAGAGGCATCTGAAAAACAGAGCTCTTGTAACGGACAAAGTCTATGCACAGTGAAGCAAACCAGGTGCTCCCTTCAGTTCTCAGGCCTGAATAAAAACATGACACAGAAGTGGATGCAGCTACCTTTGTCGCTGTGACATTCCTCGCTCATGCTACGCTCACCTTTCGCAGAGCTGGAGCCATCTTATTGGTCAGCGTTCCTGCCACAATCATGACATCAGCCTGTCGGGGACTTGCTCTGAACACAACTCCGAAACGGTCCATGTCGTAACGGGGCGCTGCCATGTGCATCATCTCCACTGCGCAACACGCCAGCCCGAAAGTCATGGGCCACAGAGAGCTCTGGAAGGGGAGCATAGCAGTCATAAGCAAACAGTGACTGTTGACGGTATTTTCAAGAAAAAGGATGACGCTGTCCACTGTCTGCATTGCTGGTGTAAATAACACTTAAAACGCTTAAAAGATGACTAACTAAACGTTGGCAATTTAAGTGAGCGACGGATACATTTGCAAAACACCACAACCATGAGAAATATTAGACCAACATCAGTCACAGTAACAATGCTCGAGCCACATATTGTGTCTTTACACAAAGGTCCAACGGCCATTCTCCAACTCACCCTGCGTGCCCAGTTAACCAGATCATCCAGCTTGGTGATAACATACTCCCCCTTGCTGCTGGCTACAGCTGCAGGTTTGGCTGCAGCCACTGCCGTGCTCTTCTCTCTGACTGGAACCACACTACAGCAGAGGAGGAGAAAGGAGGAGTGTTTACAGGGTGTCTGGTGTTTGTTCTGATACATCGCAGTAGTTTTGGTAAACCCACCTTGTGCAGATATTTTCAATTTTAGCCCTGCTGTGCAGACTCTTCTGTTGCAGAGCAAAAACTGAAATAGTTCTGTTGGATGGAGAGTGGGACAGAGGGTGGCAAGGAAGAAAAGGAAATCATTATAGCAGCATATTTACGTTTTGAAAAAACAAAATGCTAAAAGACTTGTGTGATATACATTGATCAGTTATTTATGCTGTGACTGATTGGTGTTGAGGTGTGAAATTGAATCAAAGAAAATTACTGACAGATTTCATTGTGGAGAATGCTTAATTTTGAATGTGCCTTCTAAATTTGATTAAGCTTTATAGGATTAACTTGTTTGTCTGAACAGGAGGCAAGCTGATCGCTCCTGCTGCCGGGAAAAAGCAAACAGAAAATGTTTCAGCAGTAACTTTTGACTGAGAGCGTTTCTTCTTGAAATTTTCTACAATAGGACCTCATTTTACATCAAGAAGATAACCGATAGAACCAATTTAAGTAGTAAAGCTGTGGGACCAGCACAACTAAACTGGATTAAATAAGGTTTTGAAACAAGGAGGAGGATTAGAAGGTGCTTACCTTGTTGAAAATGAGCCAAACATGGCCAGACGAGGCGCTGCAATGTAAAAACATCAAACTAATTGAGGAAAATTATACTACCAGAAACATTTCAGACGCTGCAAACGTTACTGATGAAGATATGTTCTTGTTTTGACACTGAATTCAGATATTACTGAAATCATTACTTGGATAGAGGAAAATGCAAACTATTTTCTTATGGACATCACTTTTACAAACCCAATAACTACAATGTAAACCGATTCCATGTCACAATTATTCTTATTATCAAAAACTGATATTGTCTGAATAATATCAATATTCAAATCAAACGATGACGCGTTATGTCATTACATGACATACACAAGAAAAATTGATTTATCCAGGCTCTTTTACCGTGCATGCTGAGTTACGCACGTAACTAAAGCATTTAATGGTGCAATGGTGGTCCTTAGGTGAAACTTCAATGGGAATAAAGTTTGTATAAAACAGGTTTTCCTACACAATTTGACATTTTGATGAGACTTATTTAATGATCTGTGCATGATGAGACAAGCTTGTCAGTCCCTCAATAACGTAGATAATATGACCGACACCGACTGAGGATTGTTTAAAACCAACATTTGCTGGATTTGTTTTGAACTACACTCAGTATCTGTGGTGATATATATGTGTTCTCCAACACCACAGCTGGCCTATGAGTTAGCTAACCTCATTAGCCGCCATGCTAACGCCGACAGAGCAAGGTCAGCGTGCGCATTAACTAATAGTCACAAACCCAGGCGCCAACACGGTCAAAACAACGGGAACTGCATTTTAATGTGCTTATTGTTTAAATACGATGAACAGCACATATCTGAAAACACGTCAATGTTGAATAAATGCGCGACATTCCGGCCAAAACATCACTCACCGACCAACGCCGCCATCTTTAGGATTGTTGTTACGTCAAAGTGTTTCCGGCGCCTGTATGAGCTCGTGCGCCTGAGGGCGCTGCTGCCGTAACGTTTAAAGACCGGTTACCACAGAAAATAAAATATATAAATACATAACATCACACTTTAATATCTAACCACAGGAAGAGACTGTTATTTATACTTGGAAACGCAATGGACAATAAAAATATAAAATCATGGATGGTAGTAAAGTAGGTAAGCAATATAATGGATACTGCATTATAGTGCTTTACTACATACAGCTATAGCACTTAGGAGAGTGTCTGAGCTGTAGCCCTTTAAACATGCATATTATGTGATCATTTATTTCCTTAGTGGGCAATCTTTCACACTAATGTGAATGTATACTCTCCCTTAGATGTTAGAACTTGGGTTTGGCCTAGATAATTAATCTGGGGCTAACTTGACTCGTTGAGCAGCATTCACATGTGTGTTGTAACTAACTCTAACGTTACACAATATAATACATGTCAGATATGAGTGCCTGAATATGATTTATAAACCCTCTGTGTAAACCGTTTTTACCGGTTACAACTGGTTGAATTCTCATTTTATGTTTTAAATTTTAAATGGCCAGAGTCAAGAAAGACTGACCAAAGGTTATTCTTGACTCAGGTACTGTTATGGAGATTATATATTTATCACAGTGTTTATCAGTAGGTATGCATGGAAATGGGATGCCCAAAATGTTTCTATTTCCGGGCATTTAAAGCATTCCTGAGCACAACTGTGAAACAGTGAAATGCCAGCTGACAGCCACAGAACGGACCTGGTGTTGAGATTGTTTTCTCCAAATTGATGTTTAACGTATTTTAAAAATTTGAGCAGCATGTTCATCAGCCATCGGTTTAAACTGTCTGTACAGCAGGACGAACTTACATTTACAATTTCAAAGGTAAATTGTATGAGGTAAATCATTTATTATTATTTTTATATATATATATATTAAATCTTCAGTACTTTGATTCCACTCGTGCAGTCTCAGTTTACTTTGTTCTAAACCTGTGTTTTTTTTTATGTTTGTATACTTTTAACTCTGCTGCTGCAACCCAGCAAATGTCGCCACTGTGGGACAATAAAGGATTATCTTATCTTATCTGACCTTGTACTTTTGTTTTATTAGTCTGTTGATTCTCTGGTTAGTAACTTCTTGAGCTGTTTTGTTTCATGTGTTTCCAAAGCTGTTCCATTTTTCGGTCACTGTAAAGTCAATTGCACACTCATTAATTTGTAAAATTAGAGACACAAAGTTGTGTTCATCAATCTCAGTCAAACATTTAATTCTGAAAAAGGTATATGTTTAATACACAAAATATTCAGACAAATGACTTGGCATTTAATTATAGTAATTTTGGATAGCTCAATAATCTTTCTTTCAACTGTCTCATGCATTCATTTTTTTCTTCCTTTGGCTTTGGCCAAGCAAGCAGCATCAGCAGCAGCACGGACGCCAGCAGGGTGGAAATGGAGAGCAACCAGAGAAGATGGAGAGCATGCTATCGCATAATGATAGCCCCGCCACTGAAAACACAAAGTGCAGTTTCACCAGGAATAGCTGCTCAGTCAAAGCAAAAGCAGCAACTGGTGAAAACAAATGGAAAAGATGGCTTATTTTCTTCCATCATCATGTCGAATCTTTTGGGACAGTTGAAAATAATAATAACGTCTGAGAATTGATGCAACTTTGCTTGTGGGCTTTTTTTTTAAGGTCAAACCAAATCCAGCCACATATATAGATATACTGTATATAGCAGAGGTTTTAAGTACTGAGAGTTCAAAACATTAAATATAGACACTGGAATAGCTTAAAAGGACACATGTTGTAAGACTACTGCGTTGTTCAAAGGCTTCCTTCACCACTAGCGGGCAAAGAGCTCTAACATTACAGATAATTAGCACAAATCCACATAAAAAAAAACAAAAAAAAAACGGTCCTGTATAGGAGGAGCAAAAGTACAAGGAGAGCCGTCACAGATTTGGGGGTTATGGTGGCAGCATGTGTAGCCGTGCTGAACTGCAGACCACAGGAATGGCCTATTTTTGGAAAGATCTCCTCCTCCGAAAGAAGAAAGCGGAGCTCGCCTCTTCACAGAGAGTCCAGGATGTCTGTGGGTAGGATGTCTGGTTTGCCACTCGGGCTCTGTGATGTCTCCCCTGACCAGGAAGAGGGGGTGACCTGATTATAGAGGACGTCCTGAGAGCCGAAGAGTGGCTCCTTGAGATTCCGGTTGTACATGTAGAACAGATTGAGAGCCACCATGGCAAGAAGCGGGAAGACGGTCAGGCCGGAGCCAAAGCCTCGCCAGGAGCTGCACGTGTTCAGGCTGACCCAGTAAACAAGCCTGCAGAGGATATAAGGAACCAAAACGGAATAATCAGGACCAGTTCAAACCTCACAGCCTCCCACATAGTCTAACAATCTACCTACCAGATATTGCTTAATTAAATGCACTAAAACCACATTGAACATTGATTCAATAAAACAATTTGAATATCATCAGGAGAGTATGTGTAATTCAAGTGTTAAAAGTCACTCATAATGCAGAAATATGGCTAATACTAAACAGTAAGCTAAATGAATAATTCATCACCAATGCATTTATTAAAAAGTAAGAAAGAGTAAAAAAAGAAAAGTCTTCCTCTGAGGTGAGGACCTAAAAAAATAAATAAGGGTGCGTGTCAGCTATCATTTCACAATTCATAGCTCGCATCTTAACCATAAGAAAAGTATTGTAATTAATATTATAAATATTATCAGGCCGTGTTAAATGTCACACAATGAAGGACATTTCCGGAAAAACTCATACGATTCATACTGGACTTGATGCACACTGACTGATCGGATACAATAAGAGCGCCTCAACAAACTGAGTTTTTCTTTACTTAGGTCAAAATCGGCCCAACAATAAGCTGCCAAAATTCCCTTTGGCTGTGTTAATCACAGTGGCCGTGTTCGTTTTTAGCCATGCGTGCAGCAAGGCCGTAGGAAGGGCAATGTTGGACTGTCAGTCGACCACTTTGGTCTCGATTGAAATATCTTAACAACTACTGGCTGGACATTTTTGGGTCTTCGAAGAGCCCGATCACTTTGTTGATCCCCTGACTTTTCCGGGCCATGGTTCAGGGATCACAACTCGTGCCCACTTTTGAGCCTCACCTTCCAAAGACGAACATGGCCACCATAATAGGCACCAACTTGAGCTGGTCTTGGGGCAGTAAAGCAGCCAGAGCGACGAGGTTGACGACATAGAGGAGAAACTGCTCCGTGGACGCGGTGACAAACAGCTGCTGAACGGCCCGTCTTCTTGGAAATGACTCGTGCAGACTGAAGGAGCCGGCGCAGAACTGGCCCACAGCGCCCATGAGCATCGCTGCGAGGGATAAGAGTAATAAGTCAGTTAGAGTATGGCATCGGAGCCACTTTTCCACAAACGAGTCTTCAATTTCAACGCGTTCTCATTGCACTTCATCTCATCTGACAACCTACTTTGTGTTCCTAATTTCTTCATTTGAATACATCCACTGTCAACAGATTGACCCACATGCAAATACTCCTCACTGCCTCGGCCTGACAAATAGCTGAGAGGAAAATGGCCTGCTCTTGTTTCAAGCACCTGCCTTCTGGTTCGGGATGCCCAGGTTGGGAAGTGATTAAAATATTCTGAAACAATTAGGTCACAGCCTGGGAGACAAGACAGGCAGCCAACCCTCTTATTGTAGTTTCCATTTAAAGCTATGTGCAGGCGAGGGGAATTATGCGTCTCTCCAGAGGCCTGGGGAGATGTCTGCTGCACTGAGGTTGAAAGCGCACGAAATTAAAGGGGACAGGAGACACTGAAGCATTCCGAGACTAGGCGGCCAGACAAACCAAATCCTCTCCTAATCTTCATCTATCGTTCTGAGCACACACTCCCGGCTGCTTTTGAATGACGGCGTGCAGGCGTTGGACGGTGTACCGAGCAGGATGGGGACCGCTGCCACCACACAGCAGCAGAAGGTGAAGACGACGCGGCTGGCTATGTCGGGGCAGTCGGGGGGTTTGATGGGAACGTAGAAATAGAGTGCATAGAGGATCCCAGCCGTGCACAGAAGGGAGGCCAGCACGGAGAAGAAAGCGGGGACCCGGCCGCTCTGACAGCATTTACACTGGCAGCAGCGGCAGCAACAGCGGCCCAGCTCCGCAGCCTCCTCCGGGGCCTCACAAGTCTCTTCCCCACCCTCTGGGCTCCACACCGTCAGCTCCACACTCTCTGGCGGCGGGCCTATCAGAGGGCGTCCCTCGTCCACAGTGCTGTCCAGATTGGTGGACTCTGGACTCCATCTCTGCGTTTCCGTGCCGTTGGGAAGGTCTCCCTGAGAGGCCGGTGTCGGAGTGCTGATACAGTTTTCCGTGGCAGCGTCCAAGTTGTGCGCCGTGATGATGGGACTGGAAAGAGTGTGATCCAGCTCCCCCTCCTCCGTCTGAGTGGCTCGTGGCTCCTCGGGGAGGCCGTCGCTGGGCTGCTGGTGGCAGGGAGCAGAGCCTGTGCAAAGCAGAGCACATTTTAGCATAACATCCAAAGCCAGACACTGAAAACAATCATACGTAGGTTTATTCTAATCTGTCGCTCCCATATGTAAACCATGCAAAGCAGAACCCTGGGTCTCGTGTAAACGTTCAGGTGTGACGACATTTTATTGTTATGTTATAGTCAACACATACCACCGAAAGACCAAAACCAGCGACAAGCGGACTAACCGTGGCTGGAATCTCCTTCTACCTCTGTCCCGTCATCCTGCCGCTTTAAATTCTCACCATAGCGACATATGTGCATTAATCCACAGCTGGTAGTGACCAATATTTGACCTCTTCGTTTGTTGTTTGCCTAACATTTCATAAAAGAGTTTTTTCAGAAAATACCGTGGAACACTTTGGAAAATTCTTTTTTTTTTAATGTGTTTGTGACCTATTATTAAAGATTTATATCTTGAGGAGCAGTAAGGGAGAGCGACCCACTGCTGGTTTTGGGAGAAACTTAACCCTAACCATATTTGTTAGAAATAAGAAAAAATATATAATAATAGTAATTAATTGCAGCTGTCTACAGATGTTCCTCCAGGTGCACCGCTGCAACATACCATCATCCTCATCAGATCAACTTCGATTAAACATAAATGTTTTCTACATTTAAGTAAAAGCCAACCAGAATTACTTGCTCATTGTTGCAAAATGTATTTCAGATTATAGATGATGTCCCCTCCTAGAGGACACTACGTCTTGGGTCTGTCTCTAAAGACGTTTTCAACATATAAACTTTGTCTGTCTTGTGTCTTTTTCGACTTGAACCCCATGAACAATGTTGGGTTCATGCACACCATGCGTGTCCCCAGGCCACACACCTTTGCAGCAGTGGAACATTCGGCAAACTGACTTTATACATAGCATTATAATGCAAACAAGGAAGTGTGTAGCTTGTGAAGAGGTTCAGTAAAACCAAACATGGGTTCCCTTCCAAAAACACATTGGTCATTATCATGACCAATAAATAATTCAATGGACTTCAAGTCTTCTGTCTCACAAGGAGGGAGCACCATAACACAATAATCATAATACAATGATATCTGCGTGTTTCTAAATGGTAATATCTCAGGATGAAATTTATGTTTTGTATTATTGTATATATCAATGAAAACAAAAAGAGTCACAAATTAGTTTTCCCACCTTATCTTGCTTTGTTACATCCTAACCAGCACTTCAAAAAAACTAAACTAAAAATGTATTTTAAGATTTTAACAACGAAAACGTTTAATATTGGTTGACATGGGTGCTGATATAGCCCAGATTCTGCTCAAACTATTTTCAATGGAGAACCACATATGTGTCGAAAAAAATTGTTGCTCTGACTCCGTCTTTACTCCCTTTAGATTGAGTCTGGACTCAAACTCCTATTTAGCCATTGCTAATTTGCTCGAGCCTGCACTCAAATCTTACGGCATCAAACTGACAGTAAAATGCTGTGGTTATAACTCACTCTTTGGCTGATGTGCTGCTGGTGGTGGTTCAAGGGAGCGCTGTGAGCCGGAGACAGAGTGGGAGGACGAGTGCAGCTCCTCCATGGAGGACTCTGGGCTGTCCGACACTGGCGCCAAGGAGATCTGAGTGTCCAGGTCCAGGAAGGGGGAGAAGGAAAGCCGGGCCGGGTCGATGTCCTGGAGCTGGTTGATAATGTCACTGATGGACTCCTTCATGCTGTCGAGCTCCTTCGCGTTCTGCCTGTTGGTGGCCTGAAGCCCTGAGGTGCTCATAGTCAATCAGCCTGAGAAGATCAGAAAAAATTGAGCCAAAGTCATTTATAAACACCAAAGGCAGGGACATTTCCCACTTCCTATTCGTCCCCTTTATGAAATAGGTGATTAATCGTGCCACCGGTGGCACAGGAAGAGTCCACATAAACATAGAACCAATGTGAGAATTCTAATTGAAAAGAAGGTCATTTAAATATTAAATAGCTCTGAACCTAAATAAAACATTATCCAAAACCTGATTCCCACCATGGGACTGATTACCATCTTTACATATAGCTTGACGGTCTAAAAAAATATTCCTATACAACCGACACACACGCTCCAGACAATATGTATGTGTTGTATATACACTCGAGGATGCGGCGTGTCCTTGTGTGAATATGTAGGTTATACAACCTGCTTCAGAGGTTCTAATAACACAGCACAGACCCTGTGGCCCCCGTTTCCATTCTTTAAGCTAAGCTGAGCTAAGTGGAGTCCTGACTCCAGCTGCTCATATGAGAGGGATAGGAAATCACTGGCCTTGGCTTGCTTTTAGCAAGAAAGACAATAAGCGTACTGTATATCAGAACCTGTCAAACCGCTCGGCTTTACATGAAGGTTTTTTGCCGGATTGAACAATTGTAAAGGTTTAAGGAGTTTCCTGCGAACCCTCACTGATAGAAATGAACTCCTGACAATAGACTTTTGATCGATCCAATTTAAAAAATGGATCAGAGAGCAGAGTCACAGACATGTTGACAGTGAGCACTGAATTATTTGGACAGGGTTGGTTCAAACTAACTAAGTGGATGTATTCACCAATATACTTAAATATGTCGTTCCTTAATTACTTGAGCATTCCCATTTATGCCACTTCCCCTACACAGTCACTGTAAATAGGATTGCACACGCAACAACTTGGAGAATCAATGGAGAATCCATACAGATTCAGTTACCAAACAGTGCACAATCAATACGTTTCACACCTTTTCTTCCCGATTTATAGCGTGTTCACTTTTTTCAAATATACTTACACAAGGGGGGGGGGGCTTTACTTAGTACGGAGCAGGCTCCATTTAGGATGAGGTGGTCCTTGTTTTAATTCAATTATCTGAAACCCCTCTCTAAAAGTATCAGTTACTCGTCAGTGACCGTTTGCCATAAAAAGCCACGAACTGTTTTTGGATGGGAGGCTGAGCAGCGTGTATGCGTTTGTGTGTAAAATACTAATAATACCACCTTCGTTGCTCGGCCGTGATTCAAAGGGTGTTCTGATTAAACAATCTGCATCTGGAGACTTTTTCCTCCGGATCTTTTTTTTGTGTTATGGCGCACAGCCAGCTGCGACGCACGCAAAAGAGAGAGAGAGAAAAGGATTCTTCAAACAACGAGGACTTCACCATGTATAGAGCGCAATTAGGACTCGGAGGGGAGTAAATGTCGGTGCCTCTCAGAGCTGCCGAGGATGTGGGAAACGCGCGTGTTGGGGGCCAATGTGCTTTTTCTTTTTAAGAGCCCGTTGAAAAATACCTTTTCTCCCGCTGCTGCGCAACTCTTTCAAAGACAATTAGAAACAAAAACCTCTTCCACACAGCACATAAAGTCTGGCCTGGTTTTGTACAACAACAACAACAACAACAAAAAACGACAGGAGACGCTTATGTTGCTGATAAACTGATGACTGTAAATAAAATGTGCCCTGTGCAACCCGCGTGCGTAAAGGACCCACAAGTACATACCTCACAGTTTGTGGCCATTCAGCAGCAATTACAGCGAACAGCAATTCACTACCACACTTCAGAAACACACGTAAAAAGCTGAAATGGATGAAATGCACGGCGAAGCGTGCAGAGGAATAAAAAAAGAGAGAGACACGAGCCGCATAAATGGACTTACTTTGGTCGGAGGCTGCAGAGTATTTGCTTTGGTATACTCTCCCCGCAGTCAAAAAAAAAAAAAATCCCTCCTCCGTCCGTCTGTGCCTGGCCGCCCTCCCCCTCCGTTTGCTTTTTGTCTTCCAGGATCCTGAACTTCTGAATCAAATTTCAGGACGGACAAAATACGAGGCTTTTCCTCCGCCCACACCAGTTTTTTTTTTCTTCCCTTGCAGGGTACCATGTCAAACACCATATGGAGCAAATAAAAGCAGAGGAGGAGCAGCAGCAGCAGCAGCAGCAGGAGGAGGAGGCACTTACTCCCAGTTTACCTTCAGATTCAACATTAACAATCACATCACCCACATGAGTTTATCTAAACAGGATAGTAAACATTTACACTGCACTCCTTCTTCTGATATTCATACTCTTTGGCAGTCTCTTCACACTTAGGCTTTAGCACGTCCCACTGGGGTTATCACTTCACTGCATCCGACTCCCATAACTCAGGCCATCATTCCATCCAACTGCCTTTAGGTTCCTTATTGATTCTGTAATAACAGTTTACTTAAGGGGCAGTATGAAACAATGCATTTGAAATGATCATAGTGAATTGTTGTCATTGTACTCCTATGACTGTCTCCTCTGGTGTAACAGGTGTTATTTACTTTAAATGAACCGTTAAATTTGAATTTCTCAAAAACTTTCCTGGAAGGAATAATGCCGCTTTAATTGCGTATCAACAAAATTGTGTTTTTACTCACCCTGGCTGTAATTCCACCATATTTCCCAAAAAAAAACCATCAACTTTTTCCATTTTCCCTTCTGTGGGCTACGCTTGCTTTCCTGCTGCACCGGAAATGTCGAGTTGACTTAACAGCAGGAAGATTTTCTTTGAAAAGAAGCCAGCGGTCGGCACATCAGAAACTGATCTCGAAACGCGGCACTATCAACAAAGGGACCTATGCATATATCGTCGATTTGATGAATCACAACAGCAGAGGGGATGTGGGGAATATATAGAAATGCATTATTCCAACAGAGGATAACATGAAGCCTCTTTCTGCTTTGTCAATGTTCCCTCAGTGATGATATAAACAGCTGTTCACTTACCATCCTCCACCTCCTCCTCCTCAGCAGGTTTCATGACAAACGGCTCAGCTCGCACACTTCAAAACCTCACCACTGAACTTCCAATCTGGGCACACACAAATCTCCTGCAGACAAAGTTTCATTCTCCCATTATGAGTAATTTTATTACATAAAAAAAATATATATATTTAAAATATACCGCAATAACAGCTGTAGATTAGCAACAAAATCAATAAATAAAAAAACAATTTCTACATACACACGATGAAAATGTTGTCATGTAAATAAACACAAACAAGTGTGGAATGAGTCTTGGAGAAGCGGTTGAGGTGACGAACGACCAGCAGCATGTTCGAAATACCTATCTGCCGTCCTTGTAAGTCATCAGGGAGGACGGAGGAGGGGGAGCACGTCCCACCACAACACAACTGGCTATGGGTCGGTCAATTCCAAATGGAGTCTCCTTTACAGCTAAAGCTGCTAAAGTCACATAAAGTAGGTGAAGTGAGGGGTGAGGAGGGGTCCTGTCAGTCTTCTGACAGCAGCCTGTGGAAGTGATCCTTCCTCTTCTTCAGCACCTCCCGAAAATCCTCCTGAAAAAACACAGTGAGAGATATTCGCACACAACCATGGCACCGGGGGAGGAAAGACAGCGGGCAGATGCTGCCGCAGATAACCGGCTGTTTCATTAAGCGTTGCCCTTTGACTGCGAGAGCGAACGTGGCGGCCTGTTATCAGTTCTGACATTAACAAACATGTAAGAATTCGTAGTAAACCATTTTCCCAACACTTTCGAGGACTTCGAATTCGGGAACATGTGCGCATGATGTGCTGAGTATTAAACAAACATGAAACAACGCCGTAATCTGCAGATATGCACGACGTACCGCTGCAGACAGTTTCTCCATGTAAGGGATGAGTTTGTGGAGTTCTTTGTCCTGCGACTCCCCGGACCAGCTCTTGATGGGAATTGTGTTCATCAGCTGTGGAAACACAAAAGAAAAAAACTCAGTAAAGCTGGTCTGTTTTCACTGGGTCATTGTGAGAGGATACCACTGCTCTCTGAACGCAGTTCCGGTGATATTCTACCGTTCTACCGTCTTTTTGTCAACAAATGCCATGAAAACATTGATTCTACTAAGAACTACTTTTGAATGAATCCCACGAAAATCCATCCTGCCACTACAGAGAACCAAACCATTATTTTTTCAAATTTACATTTCGGTGACAACCTGCGGAGTCTAGGGGACACACAGGGTGGGGAAATCAAGAGAGCACTGAGATGGAACAACACATTGTTGGGCTTGTTCTGCACAACACATCCCCAGTCTCCCCTATTGAAAGCAATGATAATGAGAGGTCGTTAGAATTTCGAATCTAAAACCACAGATTGGCAGTGCTCACATGGTAGGGGTATGTGTGTGGCGCGTTGTCCAGAACCACCGTTTTGGCGAGGTCCCTCCCCAGGATGCAGAGGTCTTTGATGTAGTGGCCGAGGACGCAGGCACAGTCGTCCTGATAAAGACGATGCCTGCCGGGTGACATCATTAAACTCAATAAAGTGAAACCTGTTCCTGTCAATCAAGTGAACATGGCTACTTCTATATAATGCCACAATAGGCATAATCTCAAACCGGTTCAATGAATGTGACAATGAGTCAAATGAACTCCATCTGCCTCGCCGGTCACCACACATAATACCATTATATGTACATGGAGCAGAACCCTATAAACACTGTATCCCAGCACCTTGGTCGCCCTGTGCCACGAAGATCTCCGGCTATTCTGCAGGCAGAGCGGTGTCCTCCCCGTATGAGAGAGGTCAACCCGATAAAGTAGCAGCTGTGTTTATACAAAGTGTTTATGCCACGTGACGGCAAAGAGAAACTCATTTGTGCCGTCCTCGCCATGTGACAAAAACATACCCTTCCGCGACACTGTTGACATGACAACACAAAGGGCGACAAAGCAATGGTGTGACCACAACAAGTAAGACCGACCCGAGTCATAAGACTTTATGATAACACAAGTGGAAGGAGATGTCGGGCAGACGTACCGAAACAGCTTTCTCTGCGGGTCCAGGATGTCCAGTATCTTCTCAGCATATTCCTTCTTTGCACATGTGTAAACAAACAGCTGGAAGAGAACACAAACAACAGCAGCTGGAACCAATTCTACCCAAACAGGAACCTCATTGGGTACCAGGACTCCCCGTTTTCATACGCAAATAAAAACAAGATAGCAGAGGCATTCATTTGATTGCGCAGAGGTACATTAAAATGAACAGAGGTATGAAATACAGTATTTATTTAAGATTGCCGGTGCTATAAATGTATCCTGGATCAGATAAACTCATTAGAAATTGGTAATAACGGATATAACGCATACCTCATAGACCTTGGCCATTGACTGGAGAAACTCTTTCACGTATGGTCGTAAGATCATGTGCACCTGAGTCGGGAAGGACGAAACAACTTATGAACATTTGCAAATATGCAATCTTACTCATTGAAACCTTGTGGTGATGGAATATTTTCTATAATCGAATGAAGTTTTGATTCTTCCATCTTGATACCGAAGCTGGCGGAATGGGGATTTGTTCAGATTGCCTAAACAGCTGCAATGTGGTGAGGCAGTCACCTTGTACTGATGGTCCTGGAACGCGGTGAGGAAGGTGTACTGTGCATCCACGATAGTGGTCAAAGAGCTGAACATCAGGGTCTCCTCCTGGAAAGACACGGATCAATGCGACTTCGTTACCTTTAGGCAGGACCCCTTTGGCATTGTGGGCAATCTCAATGGCGACGGTGCACGCTCTCCACTTTAACTTGTCGCATTTCAAACCACACAAAGATGAGGGAAACTGCCAGTGTGACATTGCCAAAGTAAGATGCTCTAAAACAGGGGCCCGTCGGTGTGCAAGCCCACCTCTTGATGGGAACAGGCCAGATGCTCGCTCTGGTCTAATTGGTTTAATTCGAGCAACATCCACACCAGTTATCGCAATTCATCTCATGAAACAAACCAGCGATCAAACTGCTTTTACAACTGAACTCTGGCAACAACAAAGTCCAATCTTCATGTGTGACAGTAATATGCTCTTCATGATTTTGGAATTATACAACAGCAAATAAACACATCTAAACCATAAGGACCACATTTGAGACAGACTTACAGAAGGAGACAGCCAGCCTGGAGCTAAAAAAAACCCAATATGCAGCAGTTGTGCAACAACATGTGTGTGAGGATAATATTTTGACCACTTTTAGAAAAGTAATGGTGCGAAATTGCTCTGTTAATTATCACTACCTTTAAATCGGTTTTAAATCATCAGTCATTATCCATTGAACAAAGTGACTGACACAACAACAGCAAACTAACCAACATACTAATCAAGACAGGGAGATGTGGTTGAAAGCTCAGGGAAATAGGATGAGTGATCCACAGTTGTGAAACGCATTGAAAGAGCCAAACTTGCAGTTTTGGTATTTATGCAAGGGAATTAATGTGTTCACTTCCTGAGAGCAGGTAGTCACAGTGTGGCGTAAACTCACCAGGTCGATCACCAGTGTGGCCTCTGGAGTGCTCCTGGTCTTAGGCGGAATATCTCTGAGTTGGGGTTGAGAAAGCTGAGACTGTGACGGTATGTTCTTGATGAAGGTATATCTGGGACAAAAAAAGTCATTAAGGTTCTTAGAAAACGGATGATTTCCATCAATTTAAAGAGCAAATCTCAAGTAGCAATACAACATAGTCTCTAAGTTAATCTCAAGTTGGTTCAGAACAGAATATGAACAAGTATAAACATTTATCTGGTAGGTGGGAAACTAATAATTATATATTCGTTATGGGGGTTTTGATCGACAGCTGAAAAGCTGGCAGTTATATTTGTTTAAACAAACTGTACATGTGTATTTTTGTACATGAACTGCAATATAATTCGTTATTCAATAAATAAACATAGTCTTATTAATAGTTTACACAAATAAGTTTTAATTGCGTGGGATGAAGAAGAAATGTACTCACGGATTGAAGACGTCATCTTCCTCGTCTCCAGCCAGAAGATTAATGGAGCCGTAACCGAATAAACCTTGTTCTGGGCTCATCAATACGCTGCTTCCAGTTTCTGCACCCTTCACATCTGGAAAGAAAAAAACACCAGGATGAACAAACTGTTCACACGGTAACCTAATTGGTGGTGCCCTTCTATGTCATTCCCATGCTTCCATTCTCCCTATGCCAGTGACCGTCTTTAACGAACAATAACTATGGCATCAAAGGAAAGAAAAGGACATAAATCTATGCATTATTGACATTATTTGATAAACTATGCGATATGACACTAGTATGTGGCTTGCTGTTTATCCTCAATGTTAGTGGATGCTTTCCATCAGTGGCCAATGCAGAAAATGCAATTCTAGGAATAAAAATGAATAATCATTTATGATGATGAAATATTGGTATATTGTTTGGCTCTATTGGACATTGTACCGACTTTAGCTGGCAAAGTGGATCTCCGAATACTCTGCATTCACACATACAGCTCCTCTGCATAACGTCTACAAAGTTCAGAGTTGCAGTGCATGTGTGAAAGCAGCTTGAGTCCATTACTGGTAAAATAAATTCAAACTGTCAGCTCACCACATTAATGTCTGGAGAGCAGTTCAAGGGAATCACTCTATTTGATGCAGTCATAGTGGGAATCCACCACAAGCCACCAGAAAGAGGCTAGTACATTTACGCTGTGGTCGGTGAGTCACTTTACACCACAGGTCACTCTCATCATAAAAATAAGCTTAAAACAGTTGACTGGGTATCTGGATAAAAGAGTGGCTAAAGTGTTGAGTACATTTCTAGTGTCCTAGAACACAAAGTGTCGATGGTGACGGCTTCCGTTTTCGGGTCTTGTATTCATCCTGAAGGATCATTAGCTGCACTTACTCTCTTTGCTGGGAGTGAGGAAACGCACAATGGGTGAGTAGATGTTTCTGGCTGTGGAGTTGCAGGGAGACGCCGGATCGTCCTCGGATAGAACATGTCCTTGGCGCATGATAGACCTGATCGGAGTCTTGAAGGCCAAATCTAAGCAACATGAAAACAATAAGTCATATCAAAACAAAAGCAGAAAACATTGCGAGGTCGAAGAAAAAAAAAAAAGCTCAATTAAATCAAAGTCATCGTGGACGCTGCAAAACACACCTGTTTCTTTGTCTTCAACGGCAATGGCTCTCTTTCGCGCCTGGCGGCGAGGTAGCCGTCGCCTAATTGTTACAGGAACTTCATCATCTGAGTTGTTGGAGTCATTATCCAAAGTCTCTTGAACCTGAACAGTAATAAAAACATATCATCAAATGAAATTTCATCAGCGTGTTTGTGTTTCTGAAATAATATCTCTCAATTTAAAAAAGATATATTAACATATTGTTATTTTGTTGATTTGCTTTCTTCATGTGGCATCTATTGTAATGCTGTATTTTCTGAGACAGGGAGCGATTGAGTGAATCTCCCTAAACTTTTTACAGTAGTAGAGACTTAAGAAAAATTAAGCTTTGTGATTATAGGCTGCAGATATGTAATTTTCTTTGATCTTTTAACATTTATTTGAAATCAGAAATATAAAGTGTATGGACATTTATTGGTAATTATTTAATCTGAAGTTAGAAATGAAAATCATTCATTGGTCATGCAGCTTTTAACCTGATAAAAACAGTCAAGCTTTGTCAAACGGCATTAACCAAAAATCCAATTTTTATTTATAGCGGTTATTTTCAGAAAAGCAGCTTATATCCGTGTCTGTGTTGTCAAAGAACTCCCTTAATCCCGTAAAGTAATGCACATTGCAGTCATCACAACTTTTTTTTTTACAATACGTCACTCAGACGATTGCTGTTTAACTCCCAAACCCGTATATGGGTGGACGGTCTCTTTTAACACTAACATAGCTTTCTTACTGAAAACAGGGCTGATATGTGGCCAAGAGTTGAATACCACTGGAGGAGGAGACTCCATTAGTCCATTCACTGCTCCATCACAACAACACAGCCAGCTAGCTAGGTAGATTAGCGTTAGCGGCCGCTGCTAAACTCCGCCTGGCTAACTAGCATCACAGCACCGCTCGTCCTCCTGCAGACGACACTAACAGGACGAGGAGTGGGCCCGGGGACAAGCACGAGCCCGAGACACGTTTATGGACGGATAAAATGGACCCTTACCTTGGTTTTAATCGGACTCTCGGTCACGGACGACCGCCTCCGTATTGGCGTCGCTTTGACGGACAAACGTCTCCTCGGTGTCTCCACAAACGGAGGAACCGTTTTTTGAGACCTGAGCCTCATTGTCCTTCTTTATATGAGACCGATACACGTGTAAAAACCCTACAAATGCAACTAATCTGCTGTAAAAGCGCCTCAGGTGCTTTTGCCTTCCCTCGTTTCCTCGGTGGTTGACTCCGCCCGCCTCGCGCAGCCCCGCGACTTCGCGAACGGGTTTGAATGTACCGGGGTGTGATAGGTCCATCACCGCGGACACCGTTATTGGGCGGTGCTTCACGCAAGTCACGTGTCAACGTTCGACCGACACACTCACAGTGTGTGTTTGCGCGAGACGATAATGCTCATTTCTGCTGCACAGAAAACATTAGACAATTTACATTCATCACAAGATACATTGCAGGCCACACACTAAAAACTAGATGTTCATGATAAATACACAGATTTAAATGATTTAAAATGCAAATAACCAATACGTAACAAGATAACACACAACCTCGAATATAAATACGTTAGATTTACTTATCATTTTTGGGGCATTATCATGTTAACAATAGGCTTGTCATCTCAAATCAATAAGTCCAAAAGCATTAACAATAAAACAAATGTAAGACATAAATAACACAGTGGTTTACCTTATTCTAACGATGAACAAAAATGTTTTTTTTTTAAGTAACGCCTCCGTAATAACAATTAATTAATATAATCACAACATGAAGTTTTCACACAATTACTAAAAAAGACTTAAACTTGGCACGCCATATTTACAGCAGCATTTTTCTTTGAGAATCTTCCGGGTTGAATTACAACAACGCAGGCAGCGCTGTTCATAGCAGAGTGGCGCAGCGGAAGCGTGCTGGGCCCATAACCCAGAGGTCGATGGATCGAAACCATCCTCTGCTATGAAAGGATATTTTTGAAAATTACCCCACTGTGGGCAAATAAAGGTTTATCTTATCTTACCTAAAGCAAGAACGCGTTTTAAATAAAGCTTTTTAAATAAATACCTTGATTAATTAACCTAAAAAAAAATGAACATCCCTTAAAAAAATAAAAAAATAAAAATAAATATACATACAATTTAACAGGTTTGCTTATATATCTTAAGATTAATAAAATCATACAAAGCTCGACTGACATTTAAGAAAGGGATAGTTTATTAATTTCAGATTCAAAATAAAAGTATTCACACAAACACATATTGAGTAAATATATGTGTAGAAGAACAGTTCTTCACCCTTAAAAAAAAAAAACTTTAAACAAAACAGTTGCATTGCCCACGCCACTTCTGTTACCATGGTTACAGGGAAATATCCCAGTCATCAAAAAACATAATCATTTATAGAAAAAGGAAAAATAAACACACATCAACAGAACAGAGTGACAAAAACAACTTGCCGTACAAACAGTGGTACTTGTTGCAGCAGTAGTAGTATTTACTGTAGCTGTTGTGCTGGAGGTTACGTGTTGTTGGTCTATAACAAACTCAACAGCAGAAGTGCAACCAACCAGGGTGAAAAAATATTTGCTGAAGATTGTTTTCTTTACATCTTTATATCTAAATATGCAGCTAAATACACGGTTTTAAATTCACCCTGATGTTTGTTTCCAGTACAATCTCACGTGTAGAGTCTGGACACTGTATTTATATCTAATCTCAGAAACTGGTCTACGGGTAGAGCCCTCACTGGGGTAAATGCATTAAACTGGTGGCAGAGGTAGATTTTCCTGAGAAGTGGTAAGAGACAAAATACAGAGCCTTGCTTAAATTCTGAAGTTAACGTAAAGACATGTGAAGCCCTCACTCACACACACACACGCACACGCACACATACATTGCATCACACACGTCCCTAAAATAATCATATTATCCTCATGATTATCAATATTTTAATAAATCTGCACTAAATGCAATCTCTGTGTGCTGGCGTTGCTATAGGATATCCAAAAAAAGAGAAGCACAGATAGCAGAAAACTAAACAAACACTATAAACAGGTCATAATCCAGAGCCCTAAAAAGCCATATTTCAGAAAGAATCTATTTAATGAATCTTAGCAATACACGTTAATTCATACAATTGTCACAGCAGAAGGCATTTTGTTATTTTCTCGTCAGAATTTTCCCTTCTCCACAGCCTACCTGACGAAGGTCAAGTCAGTGGTGGAGTCCAGTCAAAAGCCCCTGAATCCCCCCACACAGCTCAACCTGTAAGTGTTCATGTGTGCCGCATGTGGGAACAGTAGTCAGAGTCAATTCTCCATGCAAGACGCCCTGGACCTGGTAAGTTTCGAGAGGTTATTTGCGTTACAGCTCTGGTTGGAGCAAAAGCAGCAATATTTCAAGATACAAAAGCTACATTTTCCGATGTTATGATACAACATATTGCCAGAGGGTTTTGTGCTGATCACATGCTCTGACATCTAAACATTTGGGAGTCAACTTCTGAACAACATTTGATTTACAACTTACATTGTCAAGAATTCAAGCTCCAAGACAAACAATGCATTTTGCATTAGGAAAATAAGTCAGTTGAAGTCATTGTTCTAATCTGCACAATAGCACAAGCAGACCTTTGAAACCAATCCAAGCTTTTAACTGCATTACCACACAACAATAAAGTAACATTGACAAAGATAAATAAAGCCAAGAGCTGCAGAAGCAAAGTCATGTGCTCTTCTAATGATGAAACCACCTGCAGGTTCCATTAGTGAAAGCAAATACAGACATATAGATGCAGCTGGTAGCGTACAGATATCAGATATTTCTTTAAATATCGGCTATCAGCCTTCTCTGATGTGAGGGAATCACAGATACCGAACAGCAGTCGAGAGGGGCCATTTAATTATTGATTGTGTTCTAAATTTGTGAATTAATGCTAAGTTTAATGACATTGAGGGACTCATGATTTCAGTGTTTTATGACGATCTTAAAGGTCATTTCACCCCAACAAGAAGGAAACTCTGGAAACACTGGAAAGAAATGAAGATGTGAAAACTGAACGTCTTTTTTTTTTTTGCCACAAAAGGTAATAATGCCTTAATCTAACCAAGTTTTACCATTCAGGGAATCTTAACCGATTGTGTGTAATAACGTAAAACTACCACTGAGGGGAGCTCTTTATACAAAGGTTGAAGCTACGTCACAACACTGACAACTGATTCCCCTTACATTATGAAAATGGTTATTGATTGTCTGTGGTCTTTACAATCACTTCATGGTGGGGCCAAACTATATATATGAAGGAGCACCAACAACAAGCTGATTGTTTTGTCCTGCATCAGCCCCTTCAACAGCACTTTCCATTCTGGCTGTAGCACAGAAACCCGCCAGTTTAACTATTTGAGGTAGAAAGGGGGACTTGGCTGCAGTTTAAGGGATGTCAAAAGTGTTTGGAGGTATACTGTGTTGCCATAGCATCTCCTGATTGTCGCTACAGTGCAATAAAAAAAAAAAAAAAGGATGCCATCCTTCCCTGTAGATGCAGCCTTGTACAGAGAGAGTGAGGGAGAGGGCTGCAGTACCTCCACTATTCAAATGCAAATATCCTGCAGAGCCAGTCGATAGAGATACGATAAACATAGATCTATAGATCTGGGGGGAGGGGGGGGGGCAGGTGCTTGAGCTCTGCCACCCGGGCCAAAGGGTCACAGGGTCAAATCTAAAGAAGAAATGTTGATCCTATAGATTTGGATTGATTGAATTCCTTCCCCCCAAACGAAAGGACAGGCCTTTATTTGATTGTCCGCCAATATTAGTGGCATCTGCTACTCACACGGAGGCAGAGACATAGAGAAACGCAGGCCTCTGCACTGCCCGTTTACACCTGCATTTTTCATTGCAGAAATGCACCAACTTCCTCTGACAGAAGTCGACACTGAGAACCTGATCCATATTTCAAATAAGAGTCGGGAATCTTTACATCAGGCTGCATCACATGAGTCAACACTGCATTAATACAATAAAGGTTTTAAAAGGCAAAACACATGAGGTCTGATTGGCTGACTTCAGAGGGCTGCGTAACAATGAGCTCTTCCACAAATATAGGCAAATCCATGATGTCAATAATGTATGGGACCACATCTGTCTGTCTGCATCTATAGGATCAAGTAAGCAATGAAGAGGAGTGAGTTGCTCCCAGATAAAAACGAAAGAGGGCTTTGTGTCAACTTCTACTATGTAAGCTTTTTTTTTTTTTTTATCTCACACAGATGAGTTTCAGTTCTTTCAATACTTTTCCCGACAGAAAATGATCTTATTGGTTGAAATAACCGTCTGTGGTCAGAATCAAAGAGTTGTTGTTAGACAAAACACCCAAAAACAAGAGGAGATCTTTTTTCTAGGTTTGCCACTTGGCATTGATATTATCCTAGATCAAACCAGCTTTAGTCGTCTGGCCAGCCTGCAGATTTTCCGCCCATTAGCATTCACATTAACCACTGTAACAACAGTGCCACTGATGCACAGCACATACATCCAGACACAATGCTGAGACGTGACAGCAGCAGCAGTTTCCTCTATGCAGGGGCATTCAAAGCCATTCATTAAACAGGGCAGATCTAACGAAAGTGATCGAGTGAGACACAGGCTCGTTTTGTTGGATTCCTAGCATGTAAAACAATAATGAAAAGATAATGATTTCATCTTCTCCCACCCGAGAGCCTCTTCTGTCCCTTAAATCCACCTTCCTTCAAACACTAGGGAAAACTGTGATTGCCATTTTAAAACTAGTTATTAAAAAATAATAATAATAATTTAAGGATAAGACTTTGAGCTTTTGAATGGGAGTTTGTTGGATGAGCATGAAGAGCACTTTCCAAAAACCGAGCAGTGTTTGTGCAGCAGCTGGTGGCGATTTCCCACCGAGAAGTCCAGAATCAAAGCGTCCGCAGCCATCTGGCGAGATTTGTCCGGAAAAGTAAAAACTGATTAGTCGGAGGTACTGTTTGCTCTCTGGTCAACTCACGCTGGGTTAAGGCCTCAGAACAGAACCCGCCCGCAAAGCCTGATTTATTCCCTAACATCGCTAGGAATGAGGCTGCTTTGTGTGCGGGTGGGGTCGGGGGGGGGGGGGGGGGGGTTACAATCTACAAAGGGGGGGGGGGGGGGGGGGGGGTGAGTTACAATCTACAAACAGCCAAAAGGAGTCACACGGGCTAAAGTTCAAAAAGCTGAATGATTGATCTACAGCAAAATGCGTACACAGCTCCTTATGAGGGGACGCAATGTCTCCGCTGTGGCAGACTTTTAGACCTTTTATAGAACTGCGCCGAGTGTTTTGTGCAAACACTTCGACACTTCAGCGAGTGCTCAGGCACAGCTATGATTATCTCTGATCTTACACTGCCGAGAGCCCAGATGTAGCAACACCTATAAACGGACAAGACGATCACAAGGCATTCTCTGTGTTATCCTTAACGGATGGCAAGCGAATCTCGGGATGACCCCGTCCTCGTCGCTGCGCAGGATATGAAGCACTTGGATCAGAATAAGCACTGGTTAATGCAAAAACACAAAGCTCGAACACAGAAAAAAAGCAGAAGCTTAAAAGCTTTAAAAAAAATTCAACAAAACACCAGATATGAGCTGAAATACTTGTCAGGAGAAGTTTTTTCTGGAGCTCAGATTGCATCTCCTGACCCCCGATTGTCCATGTAAGTGTCTCCACAGTAATAAGGTTTTAGCGGACACTCCACTCCCGTTTCATTTCAAGACAGGCTTGCTGAAAAGGCTTTTATCTATAAATACACGCATGCATCTGACCTCAAGACAATCACACTACAAGAAGGCCAAGTCTTAAAAAAAAAAAAAAAAAAGGTAAAAACGGATCTTTCTGCATTACTCCGTCAAGTGTAATAGAAGACTGCAGGATATAGTACAAAGCGGTGAGCGGTGGGACACCTGAGAACAATTGTAAAGGTGATATTCACATAAAATCGGAATCTAAAGCAGTCGGTGCGGATGCCGCTGAGAATCAGGAAGTCCAGCGTGTAACCAAAGGCCTCAGTTAATTTTCCCACCTGCCACAGGCCACATTCCTACAAACAGCCATTTAACTTTATACCTGCATGACTGGCATAGATATGTATTGAACTGGCCTTATGTCAACAAGCAGGCGAGGGTTTTCCATAGCTAGCTATTTTCCGGAAGAGCAACCACAACAACTGCGTGAAATCAGCAGGGACACCGGCTGCCCATCACTGCAGCGCACCAGCCACTCCCTAAACTCTGGAACGACCAAATATATTCGTAGGTCAACCGATGTCCTCGCAGATTCTTGAGACCCAGTCATTTCAAATTTGCCCTTCCATGGTGAGTCTGTGGCATAGATAGGATGTGTATCCCGGTACAGAACAGGTGCGTAGACCCGCACCACGCGCCCCCTCCACATAGAGATACAAACTGGCTGCCATGTGAATAAGGTTATAAGGTTTTACACAAAATGAGGTCACAGCGGTACATCGTTATATGCCCTGAAGAAACAACATATACCTTTAAAGCTTTTCTGATTAAAAATAGAGGATATTCATATTTTCTTTTTTTTATAGAATTCTAAATATATAGACTTTTTTTTTACTGCAGCGAGAGGATTGTTTAAGATTTAAATGATAAACGCAACAGAGAATAACAATAATGATAATAATGACGATGAAAAGATAAAATGGAAAATAATTAAATAAAATAAAACATTACTGTCAGTCAGTAGCTGTGTTTGTGTGTGAGTGTAAACAGTGCATTGCCCTCCCTAGTTATTAACTTCTCTTTTGTTCTCTGATAATCTGTCCATTTATGCAGAAATAAATAATTCACAAGTTGTGCATTGTTCAGCATATACTTACTCTCAGTTGGGATATTTGTTTTCCAAAATTATTTTGGCTATGAAGAACAAAAGAGGGGTCGAGTTTGTGAGAGAAAACCTGAGATAGTGTACTTCAAGTGATCTGGGTTCCAGTTTGAGTCTTCCTGTACGGTTTCTGAGTCTTCTCTTTTTGGCATAGACGATGTAGAAAATGAGGTTGGTTTTTGGCTTTAGTTAGCGTGGTAATAAAAAAAACAAAAAAAAAAGAAGAATAAAGGGGAAAGGCTGGGGGTTTGTTAAGACAAAGGGTTGTTTGAGGTTGAGGTAGGTGTGTTCTGCTGCTGATGCTGAGCGGTGGCACGGCCACTGATGGGTGTGTTGGATACGGACAATCCAGAAGCACCAGATGAGGCCGAACCTGCTGCTTGAGCAAAAAGAACGCCTGGACAGGAAAAGAATAAAAAATTATAGAGTATTAGATATGTGTGATATCCTGTAGGTTGTCAAATAGATTTGGACACCCCTCTCCCCACACTGTTTCAATTTCTTCTCTAGCTCTTCCTTTTCAAATACTTTTATTTTCCAGGCTACTAGTGAGTGTAAGACAATACACGGCTAAAGGGGTTTTCTGTTATCCCCCAATTTAAACACTTCCATTTGAGTAAGACTATCCACACTTGCCTTTTGACAGGCCAGAAAAAAAATGCAAAAATGGCTTATTTTCAAGCCTCTGGAAATGAACTGCCTCTGGCTGTTGGTTGTTTTTTTGGTGGTTTATTTACAATGGGCAGTGTATTTTAATGAGACAGCTGTCAATGGGCCAGAGTTAGGCAAGAAGCCGAGTTATCTGCAGTTTCTGAACAGATGTACAAAGTCCCCCTCATGAAAGGATAGCGATGCTCACCTGTATACATCACGCCGTTGAGCTCCACTGACATGCTGATGCTGCTTGTGCCATTGGTGGTGAGGTTCAGCGCTGAGTCCTGCCGGCCCTCTGATAGAAAAACAACCAGGGAGAAAGGTTGAGAGAGTTGACAAATCTATGAACTTATACTACATTCAATATAAACAGTAAAACGTGATTGAATAAGTACAGGTTCACAGTAATCTTTCTCAGAGATGCCAGGTTGTCAGTAAATTAGCAGAAAAAAATCCCAGGTATAAGCTTTTCCCTGCAATCACCTGGTTGATCAAGTCTAAGAAAGAGTTTGCATGTCAAATCTGATAGACGGTAACCTACCATAAAATCAAAGTGCACGTCTGCATTAGATAACCCCCACACAGACAAACACATACGTTCACAATGAAATTAGTGCACATAGGGTGCTTCTATAGGCTTAACTAGGTCAAAGTATGAGCCTGCTATGGGTTACTTCCTTACTGCAGGGTGTTGTGGTTTGTGGCAAGATTATAAGAAAGTCTTGCGATACTGCCAGGAAGAGGGAGAATGTGTGAAATTCAGCAAATTTAATTAAATGATAAAAACGTCAGAAAATCTGTAATGATGCCCACAGTAGACATGATGTAGAATGAATAAAGTGTATTGTCTCTTTTCATTATAGAATATTCATTATATACGTAAGAAGGAGGAAAACACACGGGGGGGAACAAACTTCTTCCATTAATGAAAACCATGTCTGACATGTTGCTTTCTCCTTCCCCTGTGTGTGTTCATTACCCTGGTTGTTGATGCGGATGTTCATGGGTAACTGGGCGGTCATGGCGAGCAGGTTGTGTTGCAGCGCTCTCTGCAGAAGCCGATGGTGATCTTCGGCCGGCAGTGCCATCTTCTTCTCCGGTGGCTCGCCCGCCTCCAGCTTGTCCCTCAGCTGCTCCAGGGCCGCCACCTGAGCGGCCATCGCCGCTTGAGCCGCCGCCACCTGCACAGCGGCCGCCGAGTGACCCGCCAGGGCCCCCGCTGACAGACGAGCCATACCGACTCCCGGCAGCGAGTGGCCTCCCTCCTCTTCGGGTCAGACAGCGCAAAGAGGGAGAGAAGGCGGAACTGAGTATGATGTCCACTATGACAGAAACAGTCGTCTTGTCTATGCACTCTGTGTTACTGCTATGTCAATCTGTGATTGTAGAAGTCACAGCGGAAATAAAATGTTCAATCGTATTAATTACAGAGGAGGAAGATTTGACGAAGTGCGTGTGGTTTGACTAATTCAGGCTTAGATGTTATGGATATATTTGGATGAGTGCTGGTCATGTGATTGAAGTTGGGTTGGGTTGGGAACCCTCCCTGCAATCACTGGGACATAAATACATGTCTCATTTGAAATGTTCCATTGTTTTTATTGGTGTCTTTTGTGGTACGCTACGATCCACCATGTTTCCTCTGTTTCTGCACATTGATCCCTGTTACACCAGCTCTGACAACATAAAAACACTTTCTAAGACGTATTGGAAAAGGAGCTGTAATTATCCGTGGCTTTTAAGTACAGATACACCAACTTTTAAGTGTAATGTAAAGGAAAACCGATATACTTGTTTTATTTGTCATCTTGAATTGGGATGACAGTTTCTCTACTACGAATACTGGGAGACTTATTATATTCATGTGTTTGAAGTGGAAAATAAGAAATAACAAATCTTAAGCGTAAAACAAACAAATGTCACCTTTCTTAATCTTCTGGATGGGGGTCAGCGAGGCCCCGTTGGTGCCCACTGTCAGGCCCATACTGGACGTAGGGAGCTTTGGCGAGGACAGCATGGTGGGCGTGCCGTTGGGCGAGTAGGTGAAGAGAGAGCTTCCGAAGCTCTGTCGCCGGCCCTCCCGCCGATTGCTGTCGATGGCTGCCTGGAGCTCGTTGGGGTTGCTCAGATCCCTCTTATCACATTCATATGGGTACAGGTACTTCATGTATCTGCGTAACAAAATGAAATTAACAAAAGATTAATTTAAAGTAGAGATTGTCTATGAAGGAAAGACCGATGTCTCTCAAGCATATTCCCCAAAAATGCCCCATTACTTCCGAACACTCGAATACATAGAAGGCCAATTTCTGGGTGAAAACGCAGTTTAAGCTCCCAATAAAAAAATAGTATTCTTGCAGAAGAAGATACTGCAGATCAAAATGCTGCCTTGATTAATGACAGAATAAAATGATTGACCGGGAGCTTATCAGTGTGCTGATCTACTCTTCTTTAAGTCCTGCAGAGAATAATTTCTGCACATATATTTGGCAACATTTAACCAATGAAACCTGCATGTACTGACTGTGTGCGAAGGGTGAAGGCTGCACTGGTGATTGAGGTAGGTAGGTTGAGTCCTTTTGTGATTTCCCTCCACAGCTTCTTGTTGATGACCTCCACCAGGCCACCCTTCTCTGTCACCAGCCTGTAGAGCATGTACAGATCCAAGACCTGTTTGGCCATGATAGGAATACGATTCACTGGGGTTCCTGGAACACCACACACACACGGGAAAGATCAACCGAGCAATTAGGAACACTGTCATGGCAAGCAACTTCATTTAATGACAAAAAAAACGTTTGCACAAATTGGTCATCTTGTTACATTACGTCATTTAATAAATGATCAAAATACAGTCCTAAGGCCTAAAGTTAGATTAATCCTCGATTGGCTAATGAAGGAGACATGCATCAGTTATCCATGTGGCCTACAGATGGCGTTCTCAGATTCCCCCAGTGGACTTGGCAGACCCGCCCATTGGCGGGGGCTCTGACAGTGTAAACATCTACAACTACTGTTTTTTCCAGTTGTGAGCACATGCCTGTTGCCCCCCCCCGCCCAATCTAATAAAATCAGCCATGACTCAAGGCGTCTGGGTATTTATGAGAGCATCTGCTGAATGAGCTACTGGCTATTTGTGTTCTTTATAGATGTAGATACAATATTACATAACCCACAATTTTCCACACTTGACTTCAGTTTGCAGCTCTGGCGTTTTGTGCGTCACCAGTGTGATGCCTGCATGGTGGCTGAGTCAGTATAATTGTGTGTGTGTGTGTGTGTTTGTGTGCAGGGCCATGTGTACATGCAACAGGATGGAGCGGTAAAGCAATCCATTCTCAAGCATCGATATGATGTGCTCCTTTTCGTTATAGCCTGGGAACGACAAGGAGCTGCACGACCATAAAGCAATCATCTCCGAAATCAAAGACCCCACCCATGTGAGTGGAAGATGAGAAGATATCTCTGAGTTGTAGGTGTGAGAGAGAGAGAGGGAGATGGGTGGGTGATCATCTTCTCTTAACAAACTATTAAAAGCCTCTCAATGACACTGGAGATTAAGTGGGGGAGGATATTATGTGACAGGATCAGAAACCGAAGGTGTGCTTTATGAAGTGAGAGCAACTGTTATGTGCTGACACAGTGTTTATGGGTTCAAAAACATAAATGACATAAACGCAAAGTTACGTACCTCTTTTTTGCATGAAGCTAAAAAGGTCGTCAAGGAACTCTTTTCTCTTTGGGTCTCCATCCAGTTCATACAGCTGCAGAGAAGAAGAAGAGGACCGGTCATCTTTTTTACATCTGACAATCAGGGTGTTTCAGAGCCGACATACGCAACGAAAGCGCCACAACCAAACAGTCTGAATACATGGAGCAAAAGTTCTCAGCGCTGTTACGAGAAGACAACCGACATGGCAATGTGCGGCAGAAAGATGATCCTTTATAATTCAAAAATATGAATCGCTTAAAAAATAATATTGCCTTCCAGGGAGGAAACTAGAGAAGTGCTGTGGACAAGTCTGCCCTGATGAGAACCTGATGTGGGTCCCGCTTTTAGGTTCAGTGAAAGTTAGCAGTAAATGTGGGGCACCGCCCACTCGGGGGAGTACAGTGAGACTCTTGAGCATGTGGTCATTTCTTTTTTCCAGCCCAGATTGCCAGTATGATAGATGATTCTCTCCGAGAATGTTTTTTTAATAATAAGTAATTCTATCATGCACTTTCTGAGCTACAGTTGTTTGTAGCACGAGTCATAACACCTATACACCACATCTGTCGGAGGTGATGCAGTTTCACAATCTGCTACTGGAACACAATGCAGTTGAGCACAGCCAAACGAAACCAGAGAAAACAGACGACAGACACAACAGCCAACAGGGAGCAGGCCACGTCATGACAAACTTCCACGTTTTACCTTTAAATTTACACACACACACACACACACGTGCGCACACACACACGTGCGCACACACACGCGTGCGCAACGCATCGCAACACAAGGCCAGTCAGCCCAGCACATAACTGACACAAAAAACTATTTTTTAGGAAAAAACGCTCAAAGGAATAACAGGACAAAATGTTTTCATCATGGGTTCATACATTTCTTGTTACGTCAGGGAATACGTTATTTGGTCCCAGCTTCACAATTATGATGGGCTGCTTTTTGTTTTTTGGGGTTAAGGAATAAATGAATGAATGAATTTATTCTGACATAAGGGGGAAAAAAAGCACATTTCACACTTGTGAAGGGGAAACCGGAAAATTCTGAAACCATCAAAATAGCTGCCAATACATTTTCAGTTTATTTAATATTTTTTTACATTTTTATAAATTTTTGCTGCTTTACTATTTACTTTACTTTACATTAAATTCCTATACTGGGACCTGTGTTTGCTCCACGAGTGATAAAATCATCAGACAACGTCTTTGTGCCGAAAGCGAAACAGGATTTAACTGCGAGTTCCATTTCAAATTTTGCATATATACGTGCATGCTGGGTTTTACTTTTCTCACCACTGAGCTACTCTGCCGTCACGTCAATGAAAGGGAATCATACACATCTCCCCACCCACCTTTAGGTTCAGCAGACAGAAAACTGCCGTCACTTCCCCGAAGTGTTTGCTCAGAGGCACCAGCTCAGGGAACATTCAAATAAAAGGCTCAGCTATCTCTCCTCATCTGAAAACTGGTGGCAACAGTAGTGATGAGATAAGATCTTATTGTGTAGTGGGGGGGTGGCGGGCATAGGGATGGGGACTGCTGAACTGAAGAGGGCTGAGGTGGACAGAGTGGTGGGGGATGCCAGGCCTGCCAAAGGCGGTTAATTACAGGATGCATGCATTTTGTGAAGTGCTGCGCCATAAATCTTGGAAATGCTCCCCACCCCTTAACTCCCACCCCCCTATCTTGCTTTATTCCCCTCTATCCCTCTCTCTGTCCACAAACAGCTCTCAAGTGGCGCGGCGGCTGCACTGTCCAGCGGAAACACTAATGCTCGCACCAGTCCTACAGGCGCGGTGACACAGCTGGATACTGGGCGTGATACACATAAAATCAACATTCTACTGATTGTAATAAATGAATAAAAAAAACAACTAAAGACAATCACCCCACTTTTCCCATATGGCACCAGCAGTCAGTGCGAGTGACATAACAGGGGATGAAACGTATTATTAAAGCTGAGCTGTTCAAATTGCTGTGATTAAACAATCATCACTCGAGGAAGTGCGACTGCACTGTCACAGTGCCAACTATGTCAACGGTTATGTCGCCCTAATGCAAATCCAGTTGTAAGACTCACTCAGCCCTCGCTTGACACATTAACAGAGTATCCTACCCTCCGTCAGTGAACATGCAGCAATGGCTTAAAGTAATCTGTACGCAGCGTGATACAATGTTCAATGTATATTCTTTTGACTATTAAAGTTCCTGTACAGAGTCACTGATGATGTTTACTTTGACGGGATATTTCTTCAATTATTCCAACCGAGAAAAGATTCAATTAAATGTTATCAATAGATAAATAAATCATTTAATGTAATACCTTACCACACTAAGCCCATGTGACATCCTTGAATCAATTATTTAAGCGTTATTTCACTGGTCAACTTGCTCACAGAGGTCTCCCATGAGCCATCTAGCAACTCCTATTTAACGAAACAAAATATCTTCACGCCGCCGAGAGAGGAGGATTTTCCAGTTCAGTTGTTGTTACCGTGTCATCTCTGCCTCCAGCAGAAGCCATGGTGCCTTGAGGGCTGGTAACTCGCTGCTACGGTGCGACATAGTGCGCGAGGGAGTATAAAAAATGAGCATCGATGAGCCATTGGAAAACACAGACATGATCTGTGGGAAATTATAATGTCCCCTTTCCACCGTTTTCTGGCATTTTGTTTTATGACCACAGATTGATCGATGAATTCAGAATATTATCAGCAGAGTTGGGTTGAGTTGCAGCCCTAAAGACAGATAATACCTCAAAATTATTCTGCAGTCACGTGCGGAGTTGAAATCATCAAAATGAGATGCCTGATTGACCACAGCTACTGACTCACCAAAAGCCAGCCAATCAGGTTCCCGTTCAACCGGCACGACCACTGCAACCCACCCCGCCCCTCATTATATCCTTTCTTGCAGTCTGACTGTTTTTATCTGGGTTTTTCACCCGTCGTTTTTCACCACTCATCTCTGCATCCATTGTGTTTTTTTGTATATTCTTCCACCTTCCACTAGTTTGTCTTTGGTTTTCTCTTACCCTCCCTCAGCTCAATGTATATAACCTTTTTATATACATTATAACTCACCTTGCTGTCACCGATCACCCACCCACTCACGCACACAGACCTTATCAGGCAGGTGTGGTTGTTGTCGGCTCAGATACGTTTTCATGTCTATAGTATGTACACTGGAAAAGAGGCCCCTGCTGGATTAAAGCTCTGTTATTCAAATCAACAACAAGAAACTAGATAAACAACTATAGAAACTGGGCCAACTGGTAATGCTGGTCACCGGTTCCCACCCCTTCACCAAATCCCCTGTAACAAATAGTGGACTGCCGAGATCGGAAGGCTACACATTTCCAAATTCTTAAAACAGACTGCTGCCTTTTTAAATGTTTTATTAATGACACCCACAAAACAGATCAAAAAGAAAAATAGCAATGACTGACCCTCACCGTACATAACTATAAAGTACTATCATCAAAGACAACATTTTGTTCTGTTGTCTGGGTCTGTGTATGTAGGTCAGCGACAGCCTGTCTGTAGTTAAATCATAAACAGTTTAGTTTTGTCTGGCCAATAATCAGTAACCAAAGAGTAGCCTGTTGCTGCAGCTTTACATCTATCAGAGTAGTGGTGTTGATAGGTAATACAGAAGGGATGTGTGTGTGCCTGAGGGGGAGGGGTTTCGCTGCACTGTTAATGCAAATGACAGTTAGCCAGCCAGTGGCGCACAAGTGTCACATTGCACATAATAGAGGCTTTGCAACTGAAAACCAAAACTGACAGGAGACCGGGGTATCATCGACATGTTCCCCTATACCTCATGTGAAGCTGAGACACGTACAAAGTTATACGCCAACCCACTACAGAGGTCAAGGTAGAAAAAAAGATATAAAAATCAGCTCGCACTCTATGTGTGAGATTCTTTCTCGCAATTCTATGACTTGATTTACTCATCTTAACGTTTGACCTGAATCCTGTTTTTGTGAAAATAATTGTTCAGTCGGAACTGACCTGCAGAGGAAGTGTGATGTCTGCACAGCACACAAGTGCATATAAGTGTGTGTAATGGTGCGTGCGTGTGCATCTAATAGTGCCATATGTAAATGTGGGCAAACATTCAGGCCTTCACACAGAGTCCTTCTTATGCTTTTTATATTATAGCTCAGTATTGTAGGACGATTGGACGTATGCCTATCTCGTTGGAATGGGTAGATACATTTCCTTTAACTTTCTACTGGTGGCTTCGTAAAAATCCTTCTGTGATTGCAACACATTCGTTGTTTTTTATAGATTGATAACCTTATCCTCCTCTTTGCATAGTGTGTGCACTTTTAAGGGAAGTTTTTATGTTTTCTTTAGACAACAGAAACCCAGTTAAACCAAATCCCCTTTAATCCAATGCTGAAGGACCAGTTTCACAACTTAACATTAATCTTCGTCTTTGAGTTCTTTCTGCTCATGAAAGTGATTAGTACGAGCATGTTTTCTTCATATCCTCCTTCTGTCTGGTATGAATGGAAAACAAATGCTGCCACATCATTTGTGTAAGGTTGTGTCACACTTTAAAGCACAACCAGATCAAATTAACTCTTCTGTTTACGTAGGTGGACTGACGCACAAAGCTAGTTTGTAAACGGCTGATAAGAATATAAACACACACATGTCAAGGAGGGGGAAGGGAGGCTACAGCTAACAGGGAGCGGGGTCGGTCTTGCTACGGCTCATGAACTCATGATCAGCCACATTCAAACACTGCATTGTTCCTGGCCAAAAAGCTTTCTATGAGTGTCATTAATGCATCAAAGCCAACACAGCCACAAACACAGCAAGGCTTCAGTGCTCCTGCAATAAATAAACACACACACACACACACACACACACACACACACTTTGATGCAATACCCTACCTTTGTTTTTGAAAATGACGCTTATTTACCTACAACATCTATAAAATATCAGATCACGTAAAATAATATTGCATAATGATTAAATGTTGAGCTATAATTTCCTGCTTGCTTTACAGTTAACTGCTGGCAAGTTAACAAGTTGCAAATATGAATAAATGAATAGAAAACACACAGAACAGACAACAACTGGTTGTTGTTGTCTGACCTGGAATTTTTCACTGGAAGGTGCGTGTTTTCACTGATGTTCATCAGAGGACACTATCATTATCGTAGTATAACGAAATAAGGGCAGCAACAATAATTTGTTGTCATATCTACAATGATTATCCACCCCATGTCATTAATCGTATATTAAATGATTATATGTTCAGTCCAAAAGTAAATATTATATAATCAAAGAATAGCAGCACTTTCTAGCATTTGAAAAGAGAAAGGCATGAAATATTATAATTGCTTTGCTCGAACAATAACTTATAAGTTGCTGATTAGACTGGGAACAATTATGTTTCAGTAAAATGTGGTTTAAAAAAATATCGGTGTTTCCACTGAACACCATCAGAGGTCAACATTAAACTTAACCTTGGATGGGAATGTGGTTCATCAACTTTGGCTAAAGTAGGCCAAAGTAAAAACAAACGTTCTTCTGTTTACAGGAAGAATTTCAAGGAGTAGGTTCACATGCAAGCCCATGATTAAATTAAAGGCCATGAATGAAACACCATGGCGATAAGTAAACAGACCCGACACTAAATCTCTTTCATTATTTCAGGTGCAAAAGCAGTCAAACACCCGATTACGGATTTTTAAGATAGACATTAAAATTTGCAAGACACCGTCTCACCTGAGGCTGATTTATATAAACGCACAACACGGTGGTGTGGAATACACTAAATAAGAAAGGCGTCTGTAAAACAGGCTTCACTCAGGATGTTCACCTCTGCTAAATGCACAGGCTTCGTTGTGGTGCCACAGGATGGTTTTTATATTTAATTGTAAAGTACACAGTACATTGATTCATGAAGTACGAGTGTGTATATAGAGCGGAGAAGTGGGATCGGTCACGAGACACACGTTACATCCAGGTATGAACAGGGCCTTTGTCTTCTCAACACACTGCCCTACCCCTTCCCATTCCTCACATGCACACAATTAATCACAATACAGCTGTCCAATTACAGATCTATTGAATGGCGTTTCATTGACAGGCAGGATCAAATACACCATAACCCTATCCAGCTGACCTCGTAAATTCAAACTCTATTGACTGAGGATGAGGAGCAAATGTCCTGCCAAGACAAACAATTCTTCTTTGTCTGATTTTATCGAGTGGCGCTTTATCTGCAACAGGCACATTCTCTCTCAAGGTGATAACAAGGTGGAAATTGAGTCAGGAAAAGAAACGCAGGTAGTTTGCATTGCATTCAGCATTGCTGCTGAATGCAACCACACACTGGAACTAAGCAGCAGTGTTTCATAAATCCCCTGCAGCAGTCTTTGCTACAAGGTGCCAAACATGGGGAAAGATTGAAATAGGTTTCAACAGATTTACAGTGGCTAAAAAAAACAAAAAAAGTATTCTCTGTCGAGGAATCAGAATAGCTTTCACTCCAGTTATACTGGAAAAAGTTCAATAAAGGATCTGTAATAAGCCCTTTCATTCCTAGATGCCATAACTGTCTTGGGGCTGGAATAGACGTCAAATAATATAACAATAATGCCAAAGAAAAGTAATGGAACAGAAGACATACTTTGATTGGGGTGTAAGAGGTTGTTGTTGTTGTTAGGCCTTTTTATTCTTGGCAAGAGTTGTGTAGAATTGGATATACAGTATCCCCTGTTGACGCGAGATAATGCTGAAAAGCAGCTGATAAATACAGGCCATTAAACTATGCTGAGACCACGTGCCGTTCATTTCTGCCTGCTACCGAGAGCTGCCATGGCTTGTAGATTTGGAGAAGAACCAGAAACAGCAGCCAGCTTTCGCAGGGCCATTGAGAGTTTTATGTAGTAGTTATCTCTTATACTTTACTGCTCATGAGTACTATCACAGTGATTTCTGTCCCATCTCGGAAGGGCCAAGCCGAGCAGAATGACAGCGGGGAACTGGGTGAGGATGAATGATACGGCACTATCACTTCACAATGATTCAAAGAGCCATTTCCCCTTGTAATTATAGTCATAAAAACATACATTCAACCAGCTTTCCCTCAAGGTCTGACCTGTATAAAAATCTAATGAAACTCTTTGTGAGAGGTGAAGTTATTTACTCAGCCCCTAGTGTGTCGATAACTTCCTCAGAGGTGGCCTAGTGGTGAAGGAGACGGGCATCGGAGCAGAGGGTTGCCGGTTCGAGGCGGTTTCCATCTGGAAGGATGCACGAACCCCCGCCACTAACAAAAAAGAGACACCACCTCTAATGCCCTTGAGCAAGGCACTAACCCCATCTGCTCCCCGGACGCTCTCAGCTGTCCACTGCTCTGTGGCCTTGCATGCGCCCCACAGATGGGTTAAATGCAGAGGTCAAATTTCCCCCCCGACTTGTGTGTGTTTGCAGGTGCATGTTAGTATGGGACGATGCACAATTCTAATTCTAATCTGAGGGCAGAAAGATAGAGACAGACACAGACGGATGGATGAAGGTCAGTCACTGGTTCCTGTATACAAACAGGATCAAGACAGATATTCATTCTGGACCAGAAAGGCTGAAAAGGGTTATTCTGCTACCCTCAGCGTGGAGCACCATACTGGCTGACAACGGCCTTAAAAAGATATCTGCTCCGCCCAGCCCTATGGAGGGCAGATATCTTGTAGCTACGTGGCCAGTTCCACCCCAATCAATAGATGGACACGCCACAGTTTGAACCCAGACAACCCCTCGTTTGTCCTCTGCATGGAGCTGCAGACCTTACATTTGGATCAGGGACATGTGGGAACCAGAGACTATTAATTGTCTCTATTAACCACAACATAAAAGTCGGCTTTCGTTAGAGGAAATTTCCTCGTCGTTACCTTATTATGAACTAAAAGGTTTTTAATAATAATGACAAATGATAAAGACTTTTTTAGACAAGTGCTAAAGGCGAGCAGGCCCTGCTCTGCACCATAAATGAGCTAACCTACCGCGTAGCCTCTCATACCCACATTTCAGACATGCATTCAGATTCAATTTGCAATCCGCTGCTATCCAGTTCAGTTTCATTCCACAGCGGGACAAAGAGCGACTCACACCTGAAAAAAAAAAACATGTATCTAAAGATTCTTTATCAATGTTTGACCTATTCCTCGATTGATTCTTTCAAGAATGGAAAGCTTTCAACATGCGCTTGCTTTTCAAAAGCATCTGAAGGTGAAATCCCACATGAAATGCGTGAAATGAATTCCTCCCTCTGGCTCGTTGTATGAAAACACGTCAGTTAGGGTTTGTTGCAAAACATTCAGTGCAGATCTACGCCCAGTATGCACTTTATTAGGTACATTCCAATCCAAAAGCCCTGCAATAAATGATGATATGATGTAATGACACTTGATACAATTATTGTTTAAACTGTTTTGCATGTGCTTTTGAAATAAAGGGTTTATCACCTGACAGTACGCAAAAAAATACAAACTTAATTCCTTAACAGGACAGCAAAAAAAAAAGATTTAACATAAATCTAGCGAAGGCAATATATAATGAGGAGAATTTGTGCAAATCTCCTCCGCTCAATTATCACTTCCTCATTCTAAATTAGGGTGTAGTCAAGAGGAAGCTCGAGGGAGTGGCCACGCAAATCATCAACAAATGTGCAGACATAGAACAAATACCGTTTGAAGGAATGAAAGGGGGGGGGAGTCCTGAGAGCCTTTGCGCAATCTTTGTTTACATTCCTGCTTCATTCCCCCTTCTCCTCCTCCACACTGAGTGGCTGCCAATTTCCAGAATCCCCATGGCTGTATGGATGCTGACATCAGCTCCACGCTCAGTGTTGGATCCCATTAAAAATCTCTGCAGTGCCTCACGGTCAAAATGAGCATGTACCAAGCGCTCCACTTGGCAGCGGTTCAAAGCCCAGAGCCAACTGACGGACTTTTTCCTCTTCCCACAGTCACACCTACCATTTCCCCTCCTACACTGTTCCTCTAAGCAGGAAGACTGCGGCGGCCTTCCCGTGCTGCCTCGGCCATTGTTTTAACCCCTTGTTTTCTTTTTTTTCCCCGATCACAGATCACTGCACTCCCATTTTTTTTTTTCAGGACACAATTCATAAATTGAATAATGTACCCCCGCTTGTGCTGATTAATTCAACGCTATATAAACCGATGTTAAACAAGGGAATTTTCTTTACAGAATAGGGAATATTTTGGTGCTCCGCCATTCTGTGTTCTGTGATTATGAATTCCAGCCTTGCAAATGGACCTGTGAAAAAACACTATAGTTTAGTCAGACATTGCCTGAATAATGGCCCAACCAGGCAAAAACACAGCTGGACATTAGCAACAAGAAAGCTAAGGAACGTAAAGGTCCATCAGAAACTGTAATGTAACATGAATTATTTAGCCCGTGATTATTTTGAATGTGAAGCACCATTTCGTGGGCGTAACCCTGCAAAGCTTTCCGCAGTAGTTTGTAGAGAGAGTGGGCGCAGAATGAGGCTTCAGGGACATTTAGGAATTTGAAATACCTGTCTGAGCAGACAGACAAATATTCAGCAGAGAAAATGCAAAGGCAACATGATCCAACCTGTTTACACAACCCTTAGGCAGATCAAAAGGCCTCACAGTGGAATATAAACCCAACGAGCACTTATCAGACAGCTGTATCAGCAGAAACCTGACGGCAATCCCAATAAGTGTCGCTCCCAATTGGCTCTCATTCGAGCTCCACTTCCTGTAGCCACTAACAACCCCTTCCCCCACTCCCAGTGTGTGTGTGTGTGTGTGTGTGTGTGTGTGTGAGCAATTTAATGTTTAATGCCAACTTCCCCCATTCACCCTGATCATGGTGAGTGCCATGAATTTTTAAAGACAACCCCGCTTTACTGTCCATCTGGGCTCCATCTGCCCAGCTGCTGGTGTTTAAAGCAGGCAGAGACACAGGAGAGGAGACTTCAAAGACTCTGCATGGCCTCTGGACAATTTCTGGCCCGAGAAGGACATTGTTTATAAAGGGGGCGGGGGAGCGGGTCAGTTATATGAAATGTATACACTATAGTCATTTTTGAACAACCAGAGATTAATGAGACCAGAACGTAATTATTCTTCCACAAACATTTGTTTGTATGACTTTTACTCGAGGGCCTCGAAACATTTGAAAAGGTTTCCCAAAACATGCCCTCCCCACTGTGAGCATTGTTCTACTGAAGAAAGACCTCTTGTGGAGCTACAGTATCTGCATGCAAAGTATCAAATTATGATACAATTAGCTGGGTGACGATTAACATGGCGGACGTTTGGCAGAATTTGGTGTCTGATGGGCACTGTACACAAATGGTAGGACAGCACTTGCACAACTATTTGTAAGTGGAGTAAAAACGTTTCCTGGAAATTAAACTGCTGAGTGAAAGGGAAAAAGTGATCTATGGATATTTCAAGGGGCAGGTGGGGGGGGTGAGGTTGGTTCCACTGGTATCACTGAAATAACTCTGCTAAAAATGGAACTCCACACAAATCAGTTCCATCAACAACATAATCGAATGATGCAGGCATTAATTTGATATCTCTATAAATCCATGGCCTTTATTTAATTCCACTGCCCTCTGCCGCTGCCAGATATGACCGCGCTGGCAGAGCGCCTTGAATATTTTGATTAATTCACTGAAAACCACAGTATAATCAGACATCCGTACAGACAGCACCCCCTGGCTTGATTTAGTCTGACCTTTCAGCTGAGAGTGGGCAGAGAGGACGGTGGCTGTGTGATCCATCAGGAATGTAGTTTGAGCCTTGGCCGATATATCTGTAGCCGGTGAGCCTGGGGCAAAACTGAGTAAAAAGCATGGGCTGGCCTGAACATTTCTTCACAAACATGGCACCTTAAAACCTGGTTATGAGAAATGTATTATTCGTGGCGTTTCCTGGGTATTATTTTGCTGGATACTTTTCACTGGATCCATTCTGATCATCCAAGTGACCATTTTCGGCTTCAATATCTTAGAAACTGGACATTCAAGCATTTATTTTGTATTTCTTTTCCTTGCCACTTTTTGAACTGCTATTTTTTGTCTATTGAATTCAAAGCTACATAAAATGGATATTTTTGAATTTCCTCACTGAAGGTTTAGGTTTTATCACACACTTCAGTCCGCAATGTAGAGCTATATCACATGCACGTTGAGGAACCACTCAGGTTCTGCGATGTCACACTAAGACACTTTTTGTCCGATATTGGGTGAAAGAATTGATATGACCTGACCATAAAAAAAGGACCGTTTTCAGTTTGGAAGAGCTCCAGCTGCTGCAGACTGATAGAGGTACAAGGCACAAGGTTTCTGCTGAGGACCTGGGGTTCCTAGTGGCCACATTATCACCCTCCCTCAGGCACATTCCAACAGCCTCCACCCACCTGCCTAAAATAAACTGTACAGCCTTAAGCTCTTCCTCCCCAGGCACGGGCCTCCAAAATACTTGATCAGCATCAAATTAAACTCCAGATCACATGTATGTCGAAGGTACGAAGTTTTCAAAGTTCTCCAAAAAATGACACTTTCTTGTAACCCAGACTTGACATCAGGATGTTCTCTTCCGATAGTTTTTTTTTTCATTTTAAACAATGAATCTTCAACAATCAATGATGTCTCTATGACGACTGAACAATAAATAGCTCAAAAATAATAATTCATGAAAGGCAACATTTAACATTTGGCTTTTTGGCAGGACCAGGTAGGGGTAGAAGTAACGGTTGCTTGCCAAGACCATTGTTGTCTGCCATTGTTGCATTTATAAAACAAGAGGTTATGATGTAACCTATGAGAAGCGCTACTTCTTCGGGACAGACAGGATGGAACCTACAGTGACACACTGTCGTAAATTGATGAAACAGGCCAGCTATGTAATTTCATTATTATGTCATTTGGCATAGACCGCCATGAGAGCCCAATGAAAAAGGGTTTAAAGCTTTTTACCCTGAAACTGCATTCAAGACTGTGCTGCCGTCTCTTTTCCAAATAACAGAAGGAAATCACAAATGCAACGTTCAAGGCGGAAATCATAGTTTGATTTGCATTTGGGTTAGAATTATCAAGGGATAGACCGGGCTCATCATTACAGGTTAGTCATTTTCACATTACACACTGCCGGCACAGCAGAATGGCTGAGGATTATAATTACAGGCCATAGCAGCAATTATTACTAATCACTGTAATCATCCGAGAGCAATAATATTTCCGCGTGAATGATGCACAGGACCAAAATACTGCATTCATATTAAATACCAGCAGCAGGAGGTTGAACAGGCGGATGTGATTGTTGTTGTTGCATCCATCAGCTATATTAGAACAGACGGTATTTTAAAAGTTGCCATGTCGGCTTAACATAATGTAGGTATTAAAAATTCAATGGAGTACACCTAACACAGCAAATATAGTGGCTGCCTGATTATATGACTGTCAGTTACAGTAAATTCATGTTTGCATGATCCACCGCTGACTAACACGTCATGATGAAAATGCCCTGTATTTCCTTAACCATATACCACCAACCACCAACTGCTGAGAGTATCAATTCAAGTCATTCACACAACGCTTTAAAGAGGGAGGGTTGGGCTATTTTAGGGGAGTTACAGTTTTGACTCCCTGTAATTACAAGTAATAGGCCTTAAATTAAAGAATCGCTGGTTAAGTATAAAAATGAAGCACATGTAGACTGGGCGCAGTGCGCTGAAGTTTACTTCCAACATAGTGAAGACAACAATAGCAATATCTTGAATCTCTTCCTGACAAACTTTCTCAACCAGCTCGCTCTTCTTTAAGTGTTTATCCATCTCTGCACAAACAAAAGACACGCTGCTGCTCATATTGTCAAACACACTTTTTCGTTTCGAAGGTTGCCACAGGCCATGGCAATTTTTGCATTTCCATAGTGGCTTCCAATAGGTCATATACGCTGCTATTTGCATGAAATGGTGGCTTGGTAATAATTCAATGAATCCACTTAAGGTTAAAGAAAACACACAGCTCAATGTTTCTGCTTTACATCTGTAATATAAACGCCCCACTAGTATCTCTTAAATAGGACTAACTTGAAAATAAAATGAGTAGGGTTATAGTTGATATGATAAATAGAGTTTCCAAAAGCCTTTCTACCTGACTCAGACCACATCAGGGGGAGGTCTGGGATGCACGTGGCCTCCTTTTTGGCCACATTGAAGGGCCATCTACTCAGCTGATGTCTTCTGACTCGCTTGTTTAAAAAAAAAACAAAAAAAAAACACATTTCTCTGTGTTTCCCAATGATTTCAGGTATCCCTTCAGCCCTTCCTGCCTTCAAGTCTTCTGTAATGATCTAATTTCCCCTGAACAAACTTTGATGGATGATTTATTTGCATAAACATCAATGTCAAGACATTGAATAATGATTAGGATTTGCACAGAATGACAGACCGTCCCTCACTCTCTGAGTCTTCTCAAATTTGGCTGATGACAGATAGAAATCTCTTCAAGTAAACAGCCCATTTTTTCCCCCCATCGAGGCCTCCCTCATAATATCCAGCCTACGAGTATGTTTACAGTAAACGGCAGCATGGAAAAGCTGTTAAAAACTACCCGAAGCCCTCCTCCCCGTCTCCCAGCTGCACGCAGACCCTTTTCCTGAGCTCACGCTCCTGTACGTGGCAGGACAATGGCTTTATACTGCCGCCAAATTACTAACGGCTCCAACAGACACACTCACCAGAATCTTTAAGACAAGTAGCCTTTGAGAAATGTCAGATGCCGAGCTCAATTTTTTAACCACCATCTAAGGGTTTATCAACACTTGGCCAGTCGCTGGTGTTAATGTTGCCCCCGGGTTAGATTACTTCATGTGCTGCTGGGAAAGTGACACACAGTTTTAATGTGAGGGGTGTGAAGGACAGATGTGGCTCCCTGATCAGCACTCCACATTGAGTTATGTGCCTCCTCAGCAGCAGCTGGCTTGGGAATATAGATAGATGTATGACTTAACACAAAGACGATACCTTTCCCTTAGAACATTCTAAACCAACAGTGAAGTAACAGAGAGTCAAATCGCACATTTTGACATGATATGAATACCCAGTAGCAAAGTTAATCTACATGTCACTGTCTAAAGTGCGCGCTCCTAAACACACGCAGTTCCTAGGACTCAAAGATAAGGCGAGACCCTACCTGTCTGAACTGCTCCTCATAGGTCCACTCTCCGTGGTCCTGTCCTCCTAGATGGCTGTGCATGACGTGAGGGGGGAGGATAGCAACCCGGGGCTCCTGGCCGACACTGGGGCGGGCCTTCAGCAGCTGAGAGTGAGGATGGAGCTGGCGGTGAGGCAAGAGCAGGATGCCCTTCCCCGGTGCCACGGCATCGTGGCCCGTTGGCAGACCTTCTTCTCCCAGGTCGTCATCAAAGTCTTCTTCCATCTCGCCTTCAAAGTCGTCCTCGTCCCATTTCCGTTTGCTGCGAGTGTGTTATAAATAAAATTATCTCGTTTTCAAAAATCAACTGGGGCTAACATCAGAAGGACAAGATGACCAAACACATTCAGTACTCACATCTGCTCCTCTTCGTCAGACCCCATCATGTCCTTGTAATGCTCCTCCCCTTCGTCGTCGTCGTCGTCCTCCTCCTCCTCACCGCCGCTGCTGCGCTCTGACATGGGGCTGTCGGACACCCTCTGCAGCCCCGCCGCTGCCGCACGCATGGCTGCCAGCGCCGCCATCTGGGCCTGCTCCGCTTCGGGGGCCGGGCTCCCCATGGGCTCGTCCCCTCCTGCACCCACCGTACGCACTTGGGTGTGTTGGGCTGCAGCCTGCTGCTGCAGCTGCTGCTCCATTAGGAGCTTGGCCCTCTGCTGCCGGTGCAGGTTCTCCATGACGGCCTGCAGCTTCATCTCCAGGGAAAGTGGCACGGCGTTCAATTGCTCTCCTTCCCCTCCCTCCCCCACTGAAGGAGCACCAGTCGGGAGGCCAGTCGCGGAACACTCGTCGACCCTTTTGCCCCCGAGGAAATGTGCGACCAGCTACCAGCCGGCAGGAGTTTAAGTAGGTTGTGGTTAGATGGAGATGCGGCTCCTCAAGAAGTGGTGGAACGAGGAGGAAGATGACAGGTGTCACTCGGAGTTGTGAGACATGCAATCAAAGGTTAGCTGAGCTTCATGAGGCCCCTCGCTTGTTGCAATGTTTTTTTTTTCCTGCAGCTGGGGGCGAAACCAAAAGCAGCAGTGGAAACAAAGGTGCGAGTCCAAGAGTTTGCCAACAGACTACAAAGACCTGCGGGACAGAAAGAATAACAGAGTGTCAGAATGCTACTTCCCCTGTGTCGGTGAAGCATCTTTCTGTCTTTCAAAAAGTTGTAGTTGTGCCTGTGACGAATCCATGAAACTAATTTTCTCAATGAGTCCGATCAGAAAAAAACGTGTTCCTATTTTTTCTTTTAACTGAACTGAATTTACCGGAACTTCGTTGAATTTGAAATCCCCAGCATAATTTTTCTCAGATCTGTTCTAAAACTATGCACTAAACATGGTTACCACATAATTATTTTATGCAAGTGGTGCTTTTGTTGTTGGAACATATTACTTTGAGGAACTTGATCAATTGTTTATAATCATGGGACTTCCCAAAAACATTTAGTACAACGGTGACAACAGTTATGCAATGTCTCGTCAAATCACGCGTGAAGAAAACGCACAGGACAGGAAACGAGCAATTTCACACACAAAAATGAAATAATCAGCATAAACAGGCAGTTACTGCGTTGATGGCCACACTACAGCGTGATACAGAGCAGAAGCACTGCTCATAAAGGGCACAATGTTTTAACCTCGATAACAAGAGGAAGTGAAATCAAAGGAAGAACGGACACTTTCTTCACCTAAAAATTCACACAAAATCGAAGCCCAGCAGCTTAAAGTGCGCAGAATGAGTCGACATTGTTTGTTAAAACACACACAATGGCTATTCAGTGGTGTGACTCTGTTGAGGTTACGACTAGTGTTGAAATTGAAAGTCTTATTGCAAAACAAAGACGCCGGGGGAAGTCTTTCCGGGGCAGTGAAGTTTTAAAAATATTATAAAGTCTGGGCTTAGGGAGAACTGTGGCTCGGATCAGCAGCGGCGCATGCATGAGGCTGCACGCCGAGTCAGCAGCAGCACGTGGGGAAATTGAATTTGAGTGCAGGTGCCGCATATGTTGCAGTAACAGTTGTAACAGGAGGCAGCAGTGACTGTATGTCACTACTCATTCATGTACTCTGACTAAGACATGAACAGACAGACCTCTGTAACCACCACCTGCCCCGATCCTGTACTTTCAGAAACTACTGGTTTCACTTTGCACTTTTACATGAGGTACTTTTTTGGATGAAAGCACTGTTTCTTTAAATTGAAACAATGAATTGACGCTGTCCAAGTTTGATGTGAATATTTACTGGACTGAAATACTTTATTACTAGTAATAATTGCGACGGTTAGTGTATAAACAAGCCTTTTGAATCAATAAAGGCTTTGGAAAATTGTAATGGGAACTATTGATGTCAATAATATAATTTAGCATCCTAAACAGTTCAATATAAACAGTACATTCATTTGTGAGAAAAGTCACAGAAATGCTGAGAAACTGCTTACAAGGCTGGGCATTTAAGACACAGTTAGAAAGTTCAAAGAAAAACACAAGGACACATTCCCTCAGTCTTCATATCTCTCAAATACATGCACCACAAGGTCTGCAGCTTCTCCTGAAGCACAACTGGTTGGATTCCTGAGCTATTAAACAAAGTTACAAGCAATCAGCTCTGTCGCGACTGGTAATAGTCTAAATACAACTGATAAGCAAAAGAAAAGCACATACTGTTAAATGACCTAAACAGAGACGCATGAAAAATGATAGAACATATGAATAAAGTGTGGTGTCTTACGACAGCATGGACGGGAGAAACATTTAAGTCACCCTATACCACGTCTGTATGTTGCTCAAGGAAATAAGAGCTGCGAAACGCATGTTTCTTCGGCAGTTTGAAGGAAGTGACAAATGACGGAGCAGACGCAGCGAGGCCAGTCGACAGATATTCAATATTGATTCATTGCATTCTTTACAGGCAATAGAGGCACAACTGAACGGCTGCAGTTGGCGGACAAAGAATAGCGCCAGTGTGAGCAGGATTAGAAAAACATTTTCTGACTGAGACAACTCGTCTCCGACCTAGGTTCGGCGCGGGAACGCACCCCGAGAATTACCGGTGGCACCTCTGGACATGGGCAGCTGCAATAACTGACATGAGAACACACTACATGCAATGTATGTTTGCACACAATGTTATTTGGACTCTTACTCAACATGTTGAAAAAGCCACTCTCTAAACATGTGCCTACGAGTGCCAGCCACGTTGCCATTTGTAGCCAGAAACAGAAACATCCTCAGATAGCGTCCCTGCGCAGTGCGACATGTATGCCATTTCCAGAAGACAGACAGAAGTGACAACAACAAAGCTGCTCTGTTGACTCTTCCTGTGCAGGGGTGGGTGGGGAGGCCAAGTGGTCGCTCTGTTTCACACCATCGCTGTTCACCAGGGCCATGATTTCCGACATGCTAGATGGTGCAAATGACATTGCGCCACTACACATGTTCTCTGCTTCCCTAAATGACGAGGCACGTTCGATGAAATCTTTTTATAGAGCAATGACATCTTTCTACATGTGTGCCTGTATCCTGTCCGGAGGCGAGGCTTACCCATTTTTTTTTTTAATCTCACCCGAACACTGCAGCAACAAATAACCAAAGCCAAACGAAAATGAAAAAAAAACTTAACTCACGTTCCTGGTAACACAAGATGTTGACACATAAATCAGAACAATAACCACCTTTTCCAGAATGAATTTGTTATCTCCTTTTGAATTGTGAAAGGTCTATAGCACACCATGCTGGTGAAGGCATGGAGCCTTCTTGGTTTTTATTACGGTCAACGAGCCAGATATGGATTTACACGGGGATTTAGGGTATGAACAACTCTTTAGGAAACGGAGAGGGCTACTCTAACCCCCCCTGAGATCAACTCTACAGCGCAAGATGGTTGGAGGTTGCTTTTGGTATCTTATTGTCACACATTAAAAAATACTAAATCCTGGCCATAGTGAGAAGGCATTTAATATCTAAACCATAACTCACTGTGAAACCAAGTACTCTCAGCCAAATCCCCTAAAACCCCTGTGGGTACATTTTATAGTGAAATAATGGTGGGAAACCACCTATGTACAATGAGTGATTTCTTTAGAGTAAGCCCTTGGGACAGTGACTCGCTGTCTTTTGAAAGTCCTGGTTTATCAAAAAAAACTAAACTGTTGTGTAGTGCACACATTCTGAGAGGAAGTTGCAGATATGACATAAGAGTGAACAAGTTTCATGGGCTGTCCGCAGTACTTTTTCTTCCAGTCAAAATGCTGTTGAAACACAATTGCAGAAACTCACTTCCTTCATGATTTCCCTCCATCACTGGGCCACATTCAACATATATACCTACCGCTTGGGCAAAGGTCATTTGAACAGCACAGGCATTTTTAAGAGACCAATTAATGAGTTCCTCCACAAGAACATTATATAGTGTTTTTGATCGCGATAGTTTGTCTCCAAGTCAATATGACTATGGGGCATCTGGTATTGGCCAACGACTAAAGCGCAGCTGTAGATGCTGTTGTGATTTTCCATGAATTCTTCTGTTGAAGTGACTGTGAAGTCCATTTTTCAAGCAAAGATAAAAAATGCACTAAAAAGCAGAGTGCGGTTAAAGGTGTCCCCTATCTGACCCCAGCTATCTGCTCTACTTCAAATCTGCGCGTTCATCTGTTGGCTGTCTTGATTTAGTCTCTTTTTTCCCCCACATTCATTTTCCCCTCCCTCAGTTATGTGGGTACACATAATTTGCTCAGATCACCGTTTCCCCCCCAGGACGAGAATTTGTCAACACACCGTACAAGACAATCCCTGCCTTAGGGCTCATTTAACACCTTAATTGGCTGACAGAAACGTTGACAGTTGGCTGAATGAAGGATAAAGTAGAAACGATGAGAGCCAACGGGTTAATCCTCTTTTTATTTTAAACCCACATTTGGGAGGTAGGAGACTGCAAGGTCTGAGCAAACACGACTGAGTGATAAGGACACGAGCTCAGGGTCTAATTCCAACTTGATAAAGAGACCCACAGTGCCCTACATACATACACACACATGCCATGAACACACGCTAAAGAGACATATATAGAAAATATACAGCCAAAGGATTTGAAATGAACTGGTTGAGGCTGAAAATGAACGTCTGCCTGTGGTTGCATGACCGGAAATTCAGAGAGAACTAAATTCTACGGGAGCTTCATGGCAATCGCTCCTGTGGGGCCGTCACGTTACTCTTGGATTTCTAACAATGCAAGTTACATTTTTCCCGTGCTGCGCTTCCTTTTTCCCTACAGCGATCGCACTGATGCTCATTCAACACCTGCTTTGAAAAACTATGTGCCTAATGCAGGCCGAATGAAGCCTGTCGATGATTTGATGATATAATTTGGCACTATTGTCACGCACAATGCGTCGGTACATACTATACTGCTGTTAGTTGTGAAACAGGCTTTGTAAAGATGATATCTACAGATGACCAACATTCCTAGACAGTAGAGGGTTGTTAATTCTGTTGTTAATAAGTTCGTTTCCAGTTTATCTCTATTTTTAGGACAACACCCTTAAGCCTTTCATGAAAACAGGTCGGTGTAAACATTAACATATAAATGAACAGTTCCCCCTCCGTGATATTGAGGAGCTGAGGTGTCAGAATGTAAAAATACATAAAATACTCCTTCAATAGATGAACATATACTGAAACAGAACATGTGGACAAGTATAAATACATTTAAAATGATTATAACTACAATGTTGCCCTTCTACAAAAGCTTTACAATGCAGTGCGCTACAAATATTCTTTGCAGCAGGACAGCCTGTCAAATGTTAAATGCCAAAGCACATTTGTTTTTTTGTTTGTTATTTTCTGTTTGTACTTTAGGAATAGCATGTGAGGTGACTGTTGAATAAAATATACTTTTAAGCCTGAGGAGAAAATGTACAACCACACCTATGCTACTTCAACCCCTATGGGTCAATTCCTGTTTACATATGTACATACATATGTAGCTGCATTATATAAAATTACTTAATCATGTAAGCTGCTTAGCTTCCATAGAATGATATAATGACCAGGAAGCAACTACAGCCTAGCTTGTTTGCTTTACACAAAGAATACATGTATTAGAATTAACCGCTGTTCTTCCTCTTTACAGCCAAAATCTGTTGCTTAATGCTTTTGATGAAATGCTTTAATCACATGCATGACATTTTATTTTGTGATAAAATACCAAACTGACTTATTGCTTGATACTTTTAAAAGTTGTGTTCGTGTTTAGCATTCACTCATCATGTAAACACAGGTTGTCATTTAATAGAAGTAAAAGAGTGGTGGTGAAGAGAGCAGCCAAACAGTGGCCATTCATGGCCCTTTCTCCACAAGAAAAAAAGGGGAAAAGGATAAAACAAGAAGTCAGTTCGTGGTGCTGGTTTTGATTATGAGTCTCTCTCTCACATTCCTTGCACTATTACCGCGCAAGGCAATAACACAGGCTCCATTGAGCCCCACTGCACCAACAGCAAGATCATTGAGGAAGTGTCGCACAGGCTGGTCACGCACTTTCCACTGACCCCTTCCAGTGAGCCAAAGAAACCCGGTGAGCCAAATCTGATTAGCCTCAGCTATGCCATAAATTAAGTGGACATATAGCAAAAATAATCCAGTGATCCACTTCTCAGTAAACAATTAAATAATTGGTTACCTATCACAGAACTATCAAATTCAACTGCACAGGCAAGTGTGCTGTGTCTAGTGATCTAGACTGGAAAGACTGTGTTTAAGTGTTTACGCATTGTCTTCAGCAGTCTTCTGGAATACTGCTGTTTCATTAAGTGAAATATTTGATACAGCAACAACAATAATAGAAAGCAGCATCAAGCACAGAACCATTTGGCAATGTCCATTGCTGAGATAATAATAATCCTTTATTGTCCCACAAAGGGGAAATTTGCGAACAGAAGATATATAAAAATATATAATCATTTTGGATACTATATAGCCTTGAATGCTATACATGGAACAAGATACTCCTATTTGGGCTGAAAACATATGTATATATGTGTATCTGATTAAAGGAAACGTAATCAGATGACTACATCCAATGACATTAAAAAATCATTTCTGCCGACAGTGTGCAGCTTTTATGTCCACCGCCTTTGGTGGATATTGACCTCGCCATGTTACAACCCTACCGACAGCTTCATGTGGAGACAGCAGTATTATGACAGCAAACATAAATTTCATGTGATGACAGCTCTGGTGGAGAAACACGCTAACATAGTCGGGACTAAAGTCAAACAATGGCCCTTCATGTCAGTCATTTGATTGACTTTGTTCGGGATTAACAGTTTCATTTATTTAACATTTATTTGTTCCTCCTGTGAGGTTCAACCCCTACTTCAATCAACACTTTACTGACATGCAGATGAACAACGTAAGCTTGTCAAACGGCTTTTATACTGAACTGCACGACATTGTATATTGATTTCTATTCATTCCTTTAACGCTCAGTTCAAAGTTCCCATTACTGCGATAAGTCAGTTTAACCGGAAAACCACATAAACAACTTTCTCAAACACTTAAAGCACTTAAATTATATATTCCATTACTTATACACTACTTTAATATCTCTAAACATGCCTGCATTTTAAATTTGTAAACAAGTATTTTCCGTTTTTATGACAATGTTTCCTGCAGAAACAACCCACTGCCTGTGTCTGCTTCTAACACAACAGTGCCATAAAAAGAGGGCGGTTTTAGGAGGCTGCGTCGTGTGGCTGCTTGCAGAGTTCAATAAATGTGCTATTGTCACTCCAGACTGACGGTATGATACAGCGGGGGTTGGGTTTTCATTTTCATTGAATGGCATGAATGTCCCAAACTGGATGAACGTGTTGGTTTATGTGGCGGTTGTGTGTTTGAGTAGTGTCATTGTGATCTCTTCATTCGAGTCTTTGGTCTACGGAGGGCCAATGTATGAGTGAAAATCTTAGATAATGCCATCTGCACATTGTACAGACTGAAAATGTGTCACTTCTGCGCTACCTGTGAGTGAATTTACAGTCTCACGTGCACAGCTGCTCTGCCTGATAAAGAACCCGGCTGCTACGTCTGCTCGTTAAAGCATGTGTACCTATTAACATGAGCCTGATCAAATTGGCTGTCGATTATTTGGGAAGGCAGCCAGCACGCAGCACGCGCAAATATCAAACACAAACGCTTCGGGTTTCATGGACATGTCAGCATGTTGCAGCTGTGTGTTGGTATCCAGGCAGACAAGTACCAGGATAGATCGCGGTGGCCCTGTGTCAGCTGCTGACTGCGTACACAAAGCCATAACTGTCCTCGCTGAGAAACGGCAGGGCATCCCAAATCCTAACACCCTTGCTTACTCTGCCTGCGTCATTGCCAGTGCTGCCGGGATTCCCCCATGGCTCCGGCCCAAGTGAAGTAACTTGCGAGTTTTTTTTTTTTTTTTTTCCTGCATTTTTTGGCAGGATAACAAAGTCAAAGCCCCACGTGCTGCACAGGCCCTTCGGAAATGTAGCTTTTGGCACAGGAACAGCTGAAAGCCAGCCAAGCCACGCTGCTTCCCACTTCTGTAATGGCAGGAAAACTTGCGGTGTGCGTGTAGCAGTTGCATTCACAATGATAGGATTCATGCCAATATTTACAGGTGGGTTATTATTGAAACATTGAGGTGACACAATGCGGGCCTTAAGCACACGCCCTTAAGCTTTAAGGCAGATTTGAATGCAGTGGCATTATTTAAGTGGACTTTACAAACCTGTAGAGGATTATGGTTTGAGAATAAGAAAACAAACAGACCCATTTGTCCTGTCTTTGCATTTTTGTTCATCATTAATTGAAAGCCACGAACCAGTTTAGTGGCCAACTGCGGGGGCCATTCACTCAGCCACGATGCCTAGGGGCAAAACCGAGCCAGCTCTTTGAATATTACACTTCCAAAAGCTGTTCAAATACCTTTGGGCTCAGATAAGACATGAGACGAGAGGAAACTTGTAAACATTTGAATGATAACAAGGTCTGCTTTGCATCGCAATATGTGCATTGAACCGACTCACATGCAACACATTTACATAACATCGCTATCTTTTTTGAAAAAACAACAATGGCATGGTTCTATCTCTGAACATCACTAATACACAGAGATTTGCAGAACGAGTTGGTTTAAAGACAATTCACACCAAACCCTTGATTGGAGACGAGGCCACAGGCGCCAGTTATCATGTCAAGAGAAGGAACAGAACAACAAATGCAGTCGGGCGAATCAAAAGAGACACGGCATCTGAACAACAGAACGTAAAGCGAACATACCATACGGCCATTAACCAAAGCTATGATAATCATGACGTGAGCGATGGCCCAGAAGAAATACATGTCCTACCAAAGCTGGTCCAGCATCATGCTTTCATCAAACACTCTGATATGATAGCAGTTTCTCATTAGAAGCTTAAAAGGATGGACCAATCAATAAAGCATTTTCATATATATATATATATATATATATATATATATTGACAGCACAAGTGTAACACGTTCTTTAAATCTTCAAACCATTTAAGACCTGAACTTCATCCGCTGGCCATACGTTTGTAATCCACAATGGGCCAATTACAATGTAAACACCCCCCACCCACAAGCTGCAGCATTACTTCTCTCCGTTGGAAACAATGAGGTGGTGCTGTTGGATGGTGAAGGTCAGAGGAAACCATATGCCAGATTGGTCCAATAAGATTAGTGTGGCAATTTCTAGGCAAGCCTCTAATGTGATTGGAGGATGGTGGGGTGCAGGGTGTGACAAGGGCTTGGAAATATCTCTTAAGAATTTCAGTGCTTAATATTCACACTGGGAAACCATGTTGGTATGTTCCCCAACATCTCGCACGTTCTCTCCCTTCGTCAAACGCAGCTTCCAAAAATTAACGTGACACGGAGGAGAGTTTCTGCAGAAGAGTACCCGCCCTATTGAAAATTATGTTTTGGGACAACTTTTAAACGTTATCAAACAGGGAAATTAGTGGTTCCTTGTTGAAGCGGCTGGTAGCATTATAAACAATCCCGACCAGTTTGCTACAAATAGCTGGAGGTAAATCCTCATGCAGAGTGAAAAGCCTCTTCTCAAATTCTTTAGCCAACGAAAATCTAAAAGTAAACGTTGAAATGAAAAGACGCCCTATGCGCTTCTCTCTTAATCCAGTCTTTCAGAATACTGGTTCAGGTTTTCAGGTTACAAAATCTTATTTCCTCATCAATTCTGTTATTACTGTGAAACGCAAATGGCTGTCCAAGGCCTGGATTTTGATATTTCCTCATGCCAAGCACATTACTACAGAGGTTGTGTCGTTTTGCCAAATGTTGTTGTTCCTCATTTTCCAAATAGGTTTTGGATAGAGTGGGGAAAAACCCCTTACACCACATTTAGATAAGAGCAGGAGATTCACTCGCTACTGGAAGCAGTTAAACAAATGAATTTCAGAATGTATTGTATATGTTTAAGGTCATTAAGACAAAGTACTATATATGGCTTTAAAATCCCCACCAGCTTCCTGTGCCTGTATTCCCCAACCCCCAGTGCTTGGTGAGAAACTACACACCCTTAACCAAATGCTAGTGAGTGTTGGTTGAAGCTTTGGCTGTGGGGTGTGCTTAACTCCTGTGGAATACAGGACATGGCTCTTTTTTGTTTTAAATCCACGTTGGATGAAAACATGTCTGCCCTCTTCAAAGACTGCTGACATCATAGAGAGGAATACACAGCGTGTTGCATACAGTGGTTGTTCCCACAAACCCACTGTAGTACTGAAGCATCTCATTGTCTACACATCACTCCCCTGACGTGCTGGGCTTTTTTCTATGGGACGTTTTGAATTGACTCGTCTTGATCTCGGCCACGAAGAGACACTGACAGACTTTTTAATCCACCTACTCCACCTTTGGTTTGAACTTCATCGGAGTAATCTTAGGGATTTTACCTGTGACAAACTCACGCAATGTCAATCCTTAAGAACTATTGACATCAATACATGTTGAATGATGATGCACATTCTCCTCTTTAATAAGCCTTACATTTGCTCTGAGTTTAGGCTGGTCTTCAGACTTAGTCTCCCAAAATCCCATTATGGAATAAAATTACATATTTCTTCCTCAGTATCCGGGACTTACCCTGAGTGAAGCTACAACCGACAACTACTTTATCTTTGAATCTATTAGACCGTTGTATTCTTCCATAATTCATCTTTTAGTCTGTAAATTGTCCAGTGATAGAAAAGTATCTATCCTGCGGCTGACGAAAACCATTCAAAAAGGAGCAAAAACTCATAAAAACACCGCGTTAACCCCCTGCCATGATATTCGGGCAGGTCAAGCTATCTTTAAGGTTCAGGCTTAGACCCTGTCACATGCACCCACTTCTTATCTAGCTTTGAGGACGGATGTAATTATGTTGTGCAATCATGCTGTAGATGTTTTATGCTTCGTTAGGGTGAGGGACTACAACGTGTTTGGCTGGGAGCTGTACAGGACTTGCCATGACTCCTAGTCATTCACCTCAATCAGAGACTCGACGTCTTAAGTGTACCCATTAAAAATCGCCTGGTTTGTTACATAACGTAGTTCCTATTAACGTGTGTATCTAGCAATTTGGGTTTGTGGCGAGGCTTCGAACGTGAGCTATTCGCGCAGTCTGACACAAGTTAACAGTCGAAAAAGTCGGAAGGTTAGCCTACCACCTGACAGTCGAAACGAACACGCACTAGCTCTTCTTTTTTATATCTTTACTCGCTATATCTGGATGTAAATCTCGGTGAAACAAACACAAACACTCATACAAATAACCCAGAAAATCAATTCACTGGCTCTTCCGTTTCATTTTACACCAGGAATTGGTACCATTTGACTCAGCGTGGGGGGTTTAATTACATTCTACCACCCACTACATTAGCAATATCCAATTGATCGCGATAAGGTATCGATAAAAAAAAAGCCGTGTGCTGGAAGTGATTCTTCAAACAGAAGGCAGCATAAAAGAAGGAAGACACACAAACGGAAATCCATATTAAGCTCCTACACACGGAAATAAAGCAAAAACAATAACCGAATGACATAAAATTAAAAAAAAACGAATTACTAACTTACCACATTGGCTTCCGTTGGTTTTTTACGCTCTTTGGAACCGGAAGAAACATTCCTGTTTTCCCCCAGTGTGTGAGTCCGGTCTCCCCTTCGATTACACAGAGGGGAACTCAGCAGAAAGGGGAACAGCAGAGGCGGTCCGTGTGTTTATCAGCTAGAAATAATGTGGTTTCATGTGACTGCATGATATCCACGCATTCGGCTTTGGCGTGTGATTGTGTTTTCACAGTTTGAGAGCCCGCATCGTTTACACACGCGCGAGCGCGCGCGCACCCAGAGACAGACAGACAGACAGACGGGGAGAGGCGTGGAGAGAGTCTCCGGCCTGCACGCTCACATCATTGGTTGACAAACAGCGATCAGATGCAAATTCCTAACCTCTGAATCAGCAGGGCCATGCCCCCCGTGCACCCCCACCGCCCCGAGCGGGGGACGTCGGGAAATGCAGAGCTGTGTGTGAGTGCGCGCGCCTGTGTTTGCGCATGCTCCACAGCAAATGCAAATGCAAATGCAAAAAAAAAAGAAAAAAAAGCAGCACTTCGGCACTCTTCAGTTTAATTCCGTGAACCTAAACACAGGAAAAGAAAGAAAAAACTATTAATCTGGATGTCTTGAAAAAATGTATCTTATGGACAATCAATCATATTTCCGCTGAGAGTAACATTCAATTCCGAGTTTACCCATAAGTGAATATCACACAGCGTCAGAAAGTAATTCTCGTTCTCTGTTAAAATGTAAAGATTGCATTGGCCGTTTTTGTTATGTACGTCATAAATAATGTTGACGGACTGCAGGCCATTCCCAACAAGGGATCGTAGAAATTCAGTGAGCTATTTTACAACGCCAATCCTTCCAAAGTCTCCTGAGCTGAAAGTCACAAGATACTTACGTAATTTAGTGGTCACAATATTATAATGGGATACTGAAGTTAGAATGCAAAGTGATTGGCTGACTATGCTATGGTATATAATGATGATAAAATATTTATGTCAAGCAAAAATATCAGCCTTTCTATTTGTGGATGATGTACCGTTTTTCATTTTTTCAACAATACCACGCTTTATGTTAGACTAACTTAAAGTTTAAATTGCTTCTTGACAAAACATACAATTTTATTTATTTTCTCTTATAGTTTTATAGGATTATTTAAGAAAATAAAATGCAGAGTTATTGATAGAGTGTGATACCGCTTAATCAACTAGTTTAATGATTTACTGATAAACTTCTCATTTTAATTTATAGAGAACTGGCTGGTCTCTGAGTTCTGGAGAAATAATGTCACCAACAACAAGCTTTTGTTTTGAGTGTTCTCTTGGAGATTAATCCAGCCATGTACTTAAATTCAGTCAAACCCCAAACAATAAAACAGAATCGAGGTAAACCTGTATTGAGGTGTCACATAACAGCAGGTCATGTTTGACACATAAGAACAAGGAAGACCAAACATATATTTGAGAGTGAAAACATGACAAACCACAATGCAAACAAGGAAATGTATTGACTTAGACCCAACCATATAGTCAAAATGGAGAAAAGTATTTGTTATGCCACAGTTAAACAAACTCCTTGCCAGAATTGTCTTTTCTGTCATTATCCCATAATTGCTGACAGCTTCCTGTCACATTGTCTGTTTCCACATATGATATTACAGTGAGTGTTGAGTGGCTGCAGCTGTTTACTAAACTAAAGAGCTCAAAGATATTTAAAACAGAAAAATGCTCCTCCCTCTACCTCATGAGATGTAACAGGATCCTGGAGAGAAGTGTGTTCTTGGCCCAACACAGTGAGAGATGAAAACACATTCAAATGAGACTGAGTGGTGATGAAAAGTAGAATTTCACACTTGATACCAGAATTATTAAAGATAACTGATGTGTGTCTGCTTTAGTTGCTTCGGTGTGGTCAAACACAGGACAAGACAAAAACAAGAACATGCAACATATAGTGATTCATTTAAAAAATGTAAGTTTAAGCCTTCATCCAGGGTTTTTAAATTATAATTTATACCCCCTAAAATACACTATCTTTCAAAGCTGCTTCTGTGAAAAGTCCCAGGGTTTTAAACAACATTTGCAAATAGTCTCTACAGCACAATGCATGTTATTATAGGCACTAAATTCAGAACCTCCTGCTCACCAGTAACCTGCATTTATTTGCACTAGTACGCCATCTAGTGGTAAAAGTCAACGCTAATCCTCAGTGAGTCCAACATTGAGCTCAAAACCTTCCCCTGCACTGATTGTGCAAGCTTATTCCGCTGTGCCTTCAAGCAGCCTTAAAGTCCAGGAATCCTTAAAGGACACTATATCACTGCAGAAGGTGAAAAGTTAATAAATTACAACATACATGTAGGTTATTTTGAATCAAATCTTAGAGTGACACATTAGTGACTTCTAATATGTGCAACTAGAGTGTTTTGTCCTTACCTCAGAGTTTTCCTTTTACAGTTGGGCACTGAGCATTTGAGCAGATGAAAAAAGATAAATATATATACAAATAAAACAATATTTTCTTTTTTAAATTTTGAGTTTGAACCAGTGGGCCTCATATCTGTACCTGAATGAAGGGCTTTCAACTGTCATGAAGAATTTCTTGATTTTGATATCGAAACTAGTATGATTATATATTGTATTATAAGTGTGGATTTGTCTGCTATTCCTTCTTTTTTTATACAATCATAGAATGAAAGTAGAGAAATTGAGGGCCATATTTTCATGAATAGAAGTGAAATTGATAGAAATGAACAAGGAAAAACAAGGTATTTATTCAATCCTTTAATGGTTGCAGTAATACCTAAATAAATAGGTAATGTAGCACATGTATCCTTATATACACAAAAAATGTTACAGTCTAGTGTAAAAAGCTTTCAGACTATTACAGGATTTCTCAATCCAAATGTTGTCACAAATCAATTATTCTAGTTAATTATTTACAGAACAATTATTTTAACAGGAGTTGGAAAAAATAGGCAGCACCCCACGATGTTGGGGTGAACATGATCCAAAGAAGTGAATCTTGATGAGAGTATACAGTACACACAAAATGAAACCTTGTGATATTACTACATGACATTCAGAGAAGTTTAAAGCCTGAGAAGTTGGATTTCCACACTACAAGCACACAACTTTGGTTATTGACAAAATGCACCAACAAGTCAAGTTTTGTTTTCGATGGCAATATAAAAAGATATTGGGCACAAGCGTTTTTTTTAAATAACCTGAATAGGCTCTTCCAAAGTTCAAGTACAAATGTATAAATATATGTACAGAAAAAAAACATGTGTTTGTAAGGCTAATGTTAATATTGAGATGACATACCTCAACAGGTTTTCACCATCATAAAACTCTACATGTCGTTTTTTGTGTGACATACAGTATCTCTTTAGACCAGAATACCAGTTCATGCAAGAAAATCGCTTTGAAAGTTGTAGTTGTGTGTTCAGTGTAAACTGAGGGAACATTGTGCATGCTGCATATATAATACAGTAAATAAGAAAAAAAAACATATTTTCTGCGTGATATCTTGTGCCAGAAACACAACTGGTGTCGACAAGGTGGGACAGAGCAAGAGAGAAGTACACAGCTTCTTTGTGTACATAAATACAGAGATGAGCCATTTAATTATTTACCTAGGATCATGAGCGACGAGTCTGTGCATATAATGTAGAGAGATTATTACTTTTGCATGCATGCTTTATGGTTCCCTACATACACAGATCTCTCCGGCAGTGAAGCACTTCATGTCTTGGCACCTTTACACAGCGTCAAGCGTTACTTTCCCTACAGGGTCCTTACAGTCTGATCAGGGCTGAGACACAGTGGAAATGCGTTCCAAGTACATTTTCTGTTTATCATTATTATTCAATTTTATTATCGATATTTACTGTTATGAGGCTGGTTCTGAGGCTGATTAAGAGCCTGTGTGGTTGTAAGTCGGGTCATAGTATTTCATGAACTTAACCTGGGATTAAATAGTTGGAAAGTAAAGTAAGACACTGTCATCAAGTTAAGGCGTGTTTAGACGATTGTGCGATAACAACCATTTTGTAAGGTAACAGCCTGTCTAACTGTGTGCATGATATCAGTACGACTACATTGGGACAGTAGCATCGCGATTTAAACAGAAAACAGAGCAGAGCCAGGTCGTCAGCGAGAGTCGCACTTTTGGTTTGCATGTCTATGCACGGTTTAGGATGGACGGCCCTCATATTTTACTATTCTTTCAAGACAAAGGTCAAATTATGTTTCAGATGTCGCTTAAATCCCATGGTGAAAAAGGTCCTGTCCTGCACACCGTACACTTTTCTGTGACCTGTGTCACATTAGCCCATCGGACAGAAACAGACAGTTCCTTCCTGGTCTGACCACTGTCAGTAGCTTCTTCACTTTGCCGACATGTGGAACCACAAAAAAAACTTAAATCTTTAACCAGGGGTCTGGCAACAACAGCCTCATCACGTTCTTTATACTTGCCCATTACTCCAAAGCATAAGCCACAGAAATGGCAGTTGACTTAATGTTGATAATATACCCCAGACAATGGCATGTGGTAATGTGCTATCTATTGGGTGTTGACGATGTGCAGGACCATTAGTTCAATGATACACTGGTATCTTGTCCTGTAAATGTTTGTCTTAAAAATACATTTTGACATATCGCTGTTATGCTCCTCATGACGACCGCAGCCATTTGTTTTGTAATCATCATTGACACCATGTGATAAATCTGATTATAAGATTAGTCGCATTGCCCCAACGTGAAGAACAGTTCATCACTATAAAAGTATTAACCTACACATTTAAAATTCTTGGGAAATAAGCTTAAAGGACTTTCCTATGTTGTATGGAAACATTAGTTCACTTGTTTTTAGATCAGACCACGGCGGCCTGTGTGTGACGCATTTCCTGCTAATTACACCAGGAAACGCAATCGTTGGCCGGGTAAAACGGCTCCGACGACTCCACTATTATTACTTCCTCACTCGTGGTATTTAGCCTGGAGGTAGTACGACGAGGCGTCGTGGTCGTCGTAAGACATTACAGAGTAATGTCTTGACTTTTATCAATTTAAAGTGAATGTTGTCAGCTACCTGAGAGTTTACATACTGCACTCCAGGCTGAGCTGCACTTTGAGCTGACTGTTAACCCCAGCTTTGCACGCATACAGTTCGCACACAAACATTCTATTATTTACCATGTAACATTTAGGATCATATGTACAGGGAACCATGAACTATGGATTTGGTTGTTGATGGAGAGATTTTACTGCAGAAACCAAAGATTTGTGAGGGGTCTGTGCAGGGGGATGGATACGGACCTTGCCTTCATCTGCGCATGCATCGGCTCTTTTCAGCTCATCTGCTCCAGGTAAACAGACAGCAGAAGTGGAGGCGGGAGAAACTCCTCCCGTTTGTTCACCACTTCGGTCTGACGCGCCCCGTGGTAGTTGGTGCCTGAGGGTTGCACAAACACGCATTGATCGCGCTCATGTGACTCAGACACAAGATGGCTCCGCGAATCCAGCCAGGTGGCGTCGACAGGATAATAATTTCATTTTTTTAATGTCTGCCGACACATTTATGGACGCTCGATGGCTCGTATAAATCAAACGATGGAATGTGGAGGCCTGCTCGAAATTTGTTTTTCAGAAAACACGAGTAATAAGTGTATTCCTCTGTACTCACTTATAGTCAGCGTGGTGAAACCGCTGTCACCGTTAGACACAGTTAATCACCACAATCTGGTAATGTTTACTGGTCGGAAACTGAAAATATTTTCACATTTTTGTAGGTGTCACGGATATTTACACGGCCGCATACGGTAGCAAAAACAGACTTTGACAAATCGTTGCCCCATGTTCAGACAAGATTTTCTATTGTTCTTAGGGCTGGAAAAAAAGCTGACTGGTGTAATATGCTGTATATAAGTGCGCGCTTCCACTCACTTGCAGAGATGAGGTCCATGTACTGGCAGACAGCGTGAAGCAGCAGTCTCTCAAAGCTGTGTCACAAACACAAACAAGAAAGAAATGACATTCCAAACGCTCACCTTCTCAGTGGTGTCATACTGGGAATTCCTAGCATGTGCACTGACCAGTTTTTCTCCACATACCTCCATACATAAACTGTATACAAACCTGCAAATATGCTGATTATATAATGGATTAAAGGAGGTTTACCTGCTGGTGAGGTTAGTTGTGTAAATGGAGCCAGGCTCAGCTGTGAAGAAGCTCAGGAGATTTTCCTCAAGAACTTCCAGAATTCCCTGTGGGGGGAAAAACAAGTAAGTTTCCGTCTCCCCCCAGGATGTTGCACCCTGCACAGATTGGTAAGCACTATGAGGCAAATTATGTCTATGAATATGGGCAATACAAATAACATTTGAATTGACTTTTATCAATGGTAAATCTGAAACTAAACTGGGATAAATATCCAGCCCAATTGTTGCCTCTAAACAATGAATCAAATCAAAACGCAGCTATAATGCAACCCAAGCAAAGAACAATAATTATATTCTATTATAATAGTGAAAAGAAGAACTTTGGGTTTGTTCTGCTTGGTTTCCTCTAATGACGTCTTGACCTTAAGGTTCAGAAAACAACCATTTCAGAATTTCCGGAATATGGACAAACTTACTGTACATTAGACAGACTCCTACCATATAAATTAGGAACCCACTCAAATGATAAGACATTAAATGTTTACTTTCCAGACACAATGATATGGGGGGGGGGGGTCACAACACTCACCAGGGGTATTTTTTTCCGTTTTAAAGTGGCTCGCAGCCTGCGATCGATTCTCTGGAAGCAGTCCTGAGCAGCGAAGGCAGGATTTACTGAGAAAAGATGTGTTGTGTTCAACCAAAGCGCTGTGCAACTGTCCTAGATACACAACACGTACTGAGATGCTCACAATTCCTCTGGTCTTTGAGGTGCCGGTTGTTGTCTTTCTTCTTGGCCTCCTCCTGCTCCAGCAGAGACAACAGCTTCTCTTGTTCTTCACCGGTGAAGTTCATGAAGTCACTCCATGGCTACAACAACAGGACAATAAGGCATAAAACGAAAGTCGTTTCTCTAAATAGACAATTGTCGGCCAACATTGGATGAAACAAGCCATTCCACTGGCATTTTTCACGAGTTCTGACCGACTTGCCTCTACGTAGTTCCCGTTGATGCAGGCCTCAGAGAAGATGGATGGGATGGCCGGGTTACTGCAGACCTCCAGATCATCTTTGGAGCACTCATCCCTCTCAAGAAGATTGGCGAGAAAGCGTGCTGGTTTCCAGAGGAGGAGAGAGGAGACAGGCGGAGAACAGAGTGACATAAGCGAAGCTTCGTTGACAAGATTTATGAATCTAAAGTGTTAATTCTTCAAAGATAAAAATCAAGAACTTCTCCCATGCTTTTCGCAAATGGGAATTCAATGTAAATGGTCATTATCATCATGGCACACATTGTTGTTTTTTTGCACGCATATGTGCATCTACCAATGGTGGCGCGCGGGACTGAATGGCATATTTCACGGAACCGCACCACGTGAAACGGGAGCTTACTGTTCTCCTGCCGACGAAGGCTCTTCTTGCCTTTGGCTCGGGGAATGAGGTCAGAGTTGCGGATGGCACGGTTGATGTAGAACTGCTTCTTTTTGGCGGGAGACACTCCCTTGGCGGGAGAGTTGGGCAGGGAGGTGCATTTGCGCTCCTCTATCAGGCTGGGAAAAAAACACAGGACAATTTAGCCTGTACGGGTTTATTAACAAGCCAGAAAAAAAATCAACAACGACATAGTGGAATGGGCCGTCCAAGGTCAACCCATCTCATCTGTTGTACGTGGAAGACAGCAGTGAGGAGCCTCCTGCGGTAGCAGCAGATGTAGGTCAGTGGGTGGTGTGTGTGTGTGTGTGTGCGTGTGCTTTCTGTCAACTGGCTCAGCTGAAATGCCATTTATAGCCTGAGCCCTGCAGGTTGTCAGCAGCACTACTGCAACAACATTATAAGGGGTTTGACATCTACATGTACCATATACACGCCTGGCATGTACGCACCTGTCAGCCAAGTGGAGGCCGTAATCCAGGTTTTTACAAATATTATGATATATTTAGGGACTTAAGTAACTTCTCACTCCTGTAACTTCACCTTCGCATGCTCACGACAAATATACGTATGAACCGCAACGCAGTATGCGTTGGGCATGTTGTGGGAAAGACTGGGAGCAAGCATCACCACCGCGTGTTTGAATTAACCCCGGGGTTGATCCGAATCAACCCACAAACTGTGGACCTTCACTCAAAAGGTGACAACCCACGTAGCCCAGTTCACGGCTCACATGCTAACACGGACGGGCTACTTAAGTCAACACGCCCGTCAACCCTACATCATTATATTAACCAGCAAGTGAAACTACACGGAGCCGGGTCGAGTTGTGCTATTTTACATACATTGTTATATAGCAATAGCAGGATTTCAGAAAATATATACACGGCTACAGCTCCTGACCCTAACTAAAGCTAACTAGCTGATGTAACCTGGTTTAAGCTAACGAGCTAGCCAACGTAGCAGACTGGTAATTGTCACTCACATATAATCCTGCTCTTCATTTGTATTTGTCAAAACGACCATGTTATTAACTAGGAGAGGAGCAGCTGTGTGGATCTTTAAAGGCCGCTTTAAAAAAAAAGAAACACAGTTAAACCAGTGAGGGTTTGACTGCGAGTCCGCCCACCTCAGACAAAGAGAGGAGTAAAAATAAAGAGCTCTCACTCTGTCTGCTTGCAGGGACACCATCCAACATATCAATGCTAATAAAAAAAAAGCCGCCCTTTTAGAGATTATGTTTTCACCTTTAGAGATAAATAGGATAAGATAAGCTATGATAAAGCCAATGGATTAAAATTCAGGTAAGAACACTGCAAACAAATACTTTGCAATATCCAATTATAACCAATGCAGTTTGTTTTTACAAATACAAAACACTGTCAAGTTGTTTAATTCCATATGGTAGCTCATTCACCACCTAAAGCCAACATTCAGTTAAAACTGTATTTGACTGCAATGAGGTACATTTTCTTTTTTCCCTGAGTGATAAATCTTGCCAATAGACAATCTTTTATCAAGCAAACATTCCTGTCGTCATTTCAAAGTAATATTTTTAAACCTGCATCGGAGACTCTTTTTAGTTCAAGTTTTGTCCTAAAAATCAGAACAACACTTATTTCCCCCCCCCCTCTCTATGAGGTGACATGAGTTTGTGTGCATGTTACCATAACAGCCAGTTTAATAGGCCTGCCACATGGTCATCTGATTGTTCTAAGATTTTTGCCATGCTGCTGCACAGAAAAAGAGCTGAGAAAGCACAAACATTGGCCGGATTGTAACAACTGTAAAAAAAATATATATTTTATTTCACATTGCCTTTTTTCAGAGATGTTTGGACTCTATCGGGTCACTAGGGTTTTTTTTTTTTTACCAATTTTGTGATGAGGAAAGAGAAGAAAAAAGGAAAACTAGAAAAACACGAACCAGACACACGTCCTTTCATCGTGTGAGATGTTAAGAAATCAATTCCCAGCATGAGAATGGTGAGGTCAAAGGAGAAGATTGAAGTCGTCACATCAAACAGGAGAGGTATAACGGCATGCGAGACATCGGGGAGTATGATGAAGCTGTGTGTCAACTTAATGCCTGTTTTAGCTTCAGCTAAGGAGCCTGAGGAAGAGGAGGAGGAGGAAGATAACAGCTGTACAACTACAGAGGAACAAAAAAACAGCAATACAAATGACCCATCTGTCAACAAATTAGTTCGACACACACTCCACTCCAGTGATTTCCCAGGATTAACAGTGCACAGAGCCACCCAAACCAACCAATCACTGAGTCCTCTGTCTGTGCTGCCACTTATAACTCAACCTGAACCTGCCTGTTGTGACCATCGAAGGGAGGAGACGAAGAGATTCACCACACCGCTACCTCCCATCAGTTTATCTGAAAAAACAACAACAGCCATCTCTCCAAACTTCACAGCTAGAAGTGGAGATGAGGCGGTACTCACAGGAGGAGAGTCAGACAGCAGGCCCTTGGTGGACAATGCGTGGTTCTCCAAGAGTGTGAGTGTAACTACAAACCATTAAAAGAATTGTTGATTCCAAATGCACTGTGCAGAAGAGTTTTGTGTTAAATGGGGGAGGAGGTAAAGTTGAAAGTATGCAGCGTTAGAACATTTATTATATGGAGTGATCAGACCTTATCTCAGTGTTTGGTGATGAATGTGTCTTACCTCGTTCCCCGTGCAGAGATCTGCTGAGTTTCGTCTTCCTGATATCTCCTTGTCCAGTCTGGACGCTCTGCTGCAGACTGTTGCTAAGAAACTGGGGAGGAAGAGGAGAGGAGATGTGGGAACGTGGGGACAGGTCCAGTCCGATCAGTCTCTCATGGCATTCAGTGAACAACATCTGAGAGAAGGGTGGGCCAGGCAGCAGATCAACGAAATGTAAGTTTGGATGCTTTGGGTATAACTGTACAGTACATAATTTGAAAATCTGAAAGAAATATAAGAAAAAAATTATAAAAATTCAACATTATATTCTTCAGTTAAATTACATCTGAGGTCTTTGTCCTACATACCTACATACAATATATGTATATTCAACCTTTTCTAATTTAAAATATGTTTCCCATTATTGTAAGACAGCTATAAAACATACTTGCATCTAACAAATGCAGGAAAAAAAGTAAAAGATTTACATTAAAGATTAGATTTCCTCATATAAAGACAATTGAGACACTTGAGACACACTGTCTTTTATGTCTCTAGCCTGGCAGAACAGACTCCTGAAATCTTGTTTTTTGGCATTAAAAATGATCACATATAAAAGTTTAATTTAATTTTGAAAACATGTAGAACCGAATTCAAAGTATTAATAAGTACTGAATCCTATGTTAAGATTACACATTGATTTACATTGGGCTGATACTGTAGTTATAAATCTTAGGGTTCTTGTCCATCAATCCTCATGTGTACAACCTTCAGTTAAGCCTGTTAAAGTAACGTGTGACCTGTCTCTCTTTGCCCAGTGGAGCAGCGACAGAAACATCAGTGAGACAGAGGAGACTCCCTCCCCTTTTGTCTGCACCTAAACCCACACTCATCCTCACAGTGTCAAATAAAAACTTCCTCACTTACACCCTGCAGCAGTGACTCACCAAAAACAGGGCACTGGACTGAATGATAATCAGCGCAGCCTTTTAAAACACAATACAGGGCAGAATAGCATTTTATTTCCCATTCAGGAAAAAAAAACATTCACAACACACATATACCTGTTTTTGTATCTCTTGCATATTGATAGTATATACCGTACATCTTATATTAGATAAACATAAAATGATGTTCAAGTAGAACTGTTCAAGCTTAATACCCTAAAAGTACATGTGGTAGTACAGACTTTCATTCCAAAAGGAGCTTAACACCATTTAAATCCAGCTTAGTGTTAAGCTTTTGCATGATTCCAGCGTCACTAATACATGTAACCTTTTTTTTCCAGTATATTTAATTCTGATGTGACATTATCTGATATTTAATGTTTGTCTCACGCCTTACTGTATTTACTATTAAGGGAAATCTCTAAAAATGACACAGTGCAGTAAGCACTTGCTTCGGACATTCATTCAGGTGTGTCATTTGTTTGATAGAAAAACATAAAAGTGGGTTTGTGAGAAGAATCTTGAATTAAATTCATTAAAAACCAACCATTGACCAAATACATTGCTGTTGTGTCTGGTGTTTACAGCTCAGACCAAATGCTAGCATTATTTATTTAATCTTGATTCACCAAATCTTTCGCTGAATGTGGAGCAATTGACGTAAAGTAAAAGTTTTGAGATGTTCCTAAAATATATTAAAATACTGTTATATCTTATAATAATTAAAGTTAAGTTTATAGACATTCATTTGGAGAGTGATGTGGTTACCCAATGATAATCACATTAAATAGAAAATTCAATAAATACAAATATTTTGATGGTAAATCAAAAAAAAAGTTGATTCAGGAAAAAAAAACATTTGAAAAGTTCATCACTATGAGGTATTCAACAATAAACTTGCAGTACAAACCGTATCTTGTTGAGTAAATGCCTTCTGTTGTATAAAAAATCTTAATAGTAACATTATAATTTACACTACTGCTAGAGTGTCTGTAACATTTTATTTTTTAAAGTGCTTCCATAAAATAAAGATGAGACTGTAAGAGGTCTAATGACTGAGCCCTGAGGAACGCCGCTTGCTGTTTTTACATCGAGTCTAGATTTAAGGATTAATAAACAATAACTTTGGACTGATGACACTGATAGAAAAAGAGAGGAAATAGTGTAGAACTATGAACCTGAATACAAAGTATACAGGTAGATCAGGTTAAGGGGGAACAAGGCACCAAAGCCATTATTAGGACAATAACTTTTGGTTATTTCTTCATAGGAGGCCAAGGAGATAACTTTAGGACTTTTCCACAATTTTTCTGATTACTGGCAGACTCTAAATGAACTCCGTTGTCCTATATGGAGATTGTAGCCAGCACTGAGCAGCATTCAAATGAACATAAAATGAGTAATATAATATCAAGCTGGTCCAAACTGCATCCTCTGCAGGTAACTTCACAGCGCACTGTCCTGCGTGTTGCTGCCGACTATAAAAAGTGCAGAAGGATTTTTACTGGAGCTCTGTCCTCTGTTTTTGGACCTACTGGATTTACTATATTCTACCTGAACTCCACCGTTGCTGCTGTCTGATGCAGTGCTGCCCCCCCGGCTCCTCTGAGTCATCTCCTGCTCCTTTTCAACGGGCTGGGGTACTTTGGTCGTTGCCGCACTGCTGCTTTTTTCTCCGTTAGTTTTGCCTTCCTTAGATTTACCCTTGCTAGATTTGGCCTTCTTCGATTTCCCCTCTTTCAGTTGTCCGCTGTCAGATGCTATGGCTTGCTGTTGTGTTGCCATGATCTGCTTAGGGGGTTGGGCTGATGTGTGTGGCTGAATGGTGGGAGGGATAATCCTGACGGGGTTGGTCCGTACAGTCCCGTTGGTGATGACCACATCTGTGAGGAGGTCGTCATCAGTCTGCTCTTTGGCAAAGTTGACGAACACCTGCAAAGATGAACCTGCTTAAGTGCCACATAATTCATTTATATTAGAGTGGTCGGCTATCCAGGGCTAAGCAATGATCCCTTGAACCACTCAAAACGGCTACTTTTGGGTCGCTACCCACCAGTTGAGAAACACTGCTATAGACTATATTTTACATCCTTGTATGATTTCACTGTTTCATAACATGTGAAACAGTGTGAGAGAGGATATGTAGGTGGGTTAGAGTGAAGAGATACAATTACTGATACTCTTGGTTGCATTATTCTTATCATAACAATTGTTAATGTGCCTAAATTTTATCTGTATATAACAAAACCAAAACACACCCTGCTTGATAAAACAATGTTTGAGAAACAGTTGAGATTAGCTGCATCATTGTCCTCACCTGGTCCAGGGTGGTCTGTGAAACAGAGAAGTCTATGATGCCCAGCTCCTCGTGGTTGTTGGCCAACACGTCGAAGACCCGAGCCAGACAGCAGGCCTGTGAGGGCAGCTGGTACTGAATCACGCTCTGGTGCTGCTCCTTCAGCTCGATGCTGGGAAAAGAGGTCTTCATGTAGGTGCTGACGGCACACAGGTCCGGGTCAGAGCTAATGTCTGCCAGACGAAGATTGATGGTGTAGCCATCACCAAACCTGAAAAATGAAGGATAGAGAGAGACATTGTTTAAGATTTCATATATAAGGTAAGCTCAATATACCTCAGTGGGATTTAAGTTCAATTAGTCAGTCAATTGTCAGTTCGGCTTTGAAATGCAAATCTAGGACTGCTGTAATTCTGTGTATTTATTATTATACTGTAGTTTCAGATCTTTGATGGGGATTTTATTAATATTTAGAACTGTTCAGGGCCGGACTGCTGCCTTGTCTCGTGACTGTAAAATGACTCAGTCCTGTTCTTTACTGTGACGTCAAACTCCAAAGAAATACAAACTTATCTAATAGGGAAGCAACAATTAGTTTCAGTGCCTCTAACCAGCTCAGTGTTGAACTAGTAAAGGTGTCCTGTAAGGTATGCTTACCTGTTCTTCAGGTGTTGAACAGATCCCAGACATTGGAACCTGCCGTTGACCATGATGGCCATCCTGGTGCAGAGAGCCTCACATTCCTCCATACTGACCATGCAGACAAGGGAATAAAACCAGGAGCAATCACACGCAAATTCCAAGTGCTTAGTGCCTGTGTCATGCTCAAAGCATTAGTTTTACAGCTTTGTATAAGATCATAAACGCATTTTCATTTGCACGACATGATGATGAAGTGTACGTCTCTTCCTACCTGTGGGAAGTGAGAACTACAGCTCTTCCCTCTTTAGTGACGCTGAGGATGCAGTTCCACAAAAATCTTTTGGCTTTTGGATCCATCCCAGTGGTGGGCTCATCCTGACATGAATAAAAGTCAAAACATGAAGGAAACAAACACATGGAAGTTATATAAGCAACGTCTTATTGAAGTCTATGTGTTTTTAGAGAGGATGATGCATGTTTACTAAGTGCAAGTTCTCCTATATATGATGAATGATTTGGCCAATCCTGTTTTTATTTGAGTTTATTATTTTTATTCAGATCAAGATGTCATATCTTGTGTGTATGTACTGCCTTCAGAGAACTTGAGCTTGACGTTCCAGTGCATGAGTCAACACAGCTAATTAAGATTGCTGTTGGTGTCGAGATGACACAGAGGTTAAGAGTTTACAAAGCTTTTCTATTGGTTGATGGTTAGGTGTCACTGCTTCAGCACTCACTGTCTTGGTCAGCAGCGTTTTGGTGCACTAGTTTCATCCTTACCAGGAAGATAACAGGCGGAGCCCCAATAAGGGCGATAGCAGTGGAGAGTTTCCTCTTGTTGCCCCCACTGTAGCCGCCGGCCTCCCGCTCAGCGTACTGCGTCAACCCCAGTTTCTTCACCCCCCACTGTGCCACCTGCAGGACAACATGGACGCCATGTTACAGTGACATCCTTCAGCTAGAAAAACAGGATGTCTTTAAAGCTGAGTTTTTTGTCTGACAAATTCTAATTCCATTGTCATTTAATTTGTACATGCAGCTACATCTGTAAACCCCAGATGGCAGGATACCGTCACTGTGTCGTGTTCAGATTTGGGGTGAACAGTTCCGTTACCTTGGCGACAGAGTCCTCTTCCACCCCGCGCAGGCGGGCGTACAGCTCCAGATGTTCCCGTCCTGTCAGCAGGTCGCTGATGGCGTCGAATTGTGGACAGTAACCCATGAGCTGATGGACTTGTTCCATCTCTGTCAGGACACTAAGAAACCCAAACACACACAGTTTATCACTAACAGTAAAACTGCCGTTATTACCAGGACTGCTAATAATAGTATGACTGCTGGGGCAACTACTACTTATTTTATTGTACTCATACTACCACTATTGTTTATGTATCTCAATGGTACTACAATTATTACTACAACGCAAACGTATACCTGAAATGACAGCCTTTGCTAAAATAATATAACCTGCACATTATAAATATGGTCTCTCTAAAAGGATGAATGGAAATAGATGTTTTTTTTTTTATATATCCCTAAGTGAAACCTCATGCATACTTTTTCATGCTATTCACTTATAGCATAATCTATATAAACGTTGAATAACTGGTTGGTGGACACCGTTTGTACCTGAAGTGGTTGAGGAAAGCCTCTCCATAGGTGATAGGTGTGTCTCCTGTCAGCATGCGAAACGTAGACGTCTTCCCTGCTCCGTTCACCCCAAGCAGGCCAAAACACTGGAAGACCAACATAAGTGTACTTAGCTGATTTACATATTGCGCTGATATTTGAATTGAAAAAAGAAAAAGACAATAGACATCAATTCTGGATCCAACTGAAAAGAGGCTGGTTTGTCTAACAGCACAGTGATCACGGCTAAGCTCAAAATCTACAAACACAAGCTGCTGATTTTTGGATCGACCATCAGAGTCCTCTGACTCATGTCACAGGTGAAACTATGATAAGCGTCAAAGATGGACACTGTGTCGCTATCTTCACTTTCTTTGATATAGCAAGCCGCCCAAAATCTCTCACCTCACCACGTGGAATCCCGAGGCATAGACGATCCACCGCCGGCTTCCTGCCCGATTTATAAACCTGAAAAACACAGACAATGCTACAATGACCCAAGTTTAGGAAAAATACACAACACTTCCATGCCGCAAACAACACAATAATAATAACAATAAAGTGGGCGCAAGGGGTTAATGTTTGGCCTTTTTAAAGGGGAACCCTCATACTAATTAGTTGAGACAATATGATTAAAACACATGGATGGCTGTTCAAATTATCAGTTTCTTTGCTTCATAGAGCGGTTGTACCTTGCTCAGGTCTGTCATAGAAAGGATGTCTGATTGGGCTTTGCCACTTTTAACCCTCTCTCTCTCCCTGGCAACGTCCTCATCTTCTGGACCAAGTGGAGGCATCTCTGGCTCAGCCCACCACGGCCTTGAAAGAAAAAGATATAAGAACAGAGGATGTGTGAGAGAGAGAGAGAGAGAGAGAGAGAGAGAGAGAGAGAGAGAGAGAGAGAGAGAGAGAGAAGAGGAGGGAGGAGTAAGAGGAAGAGAAAGAAGAAGAGAGAGGGGGAGAGAGAGAGAGAGAGAGAGAGAGAGAGAGAGAGAGAGAGAGAGAGAGAGAGAGAGAGATATTTATATATATATATATATCTTTCACAATTGTAGAGATTTTGAAATTGGTTGGGGTGCAAATAATAAAAAATGCAGACTATAGAAAGATCTGTCTGCATTTTTTTAATATTTGCACCCCAACCAATTTTTAAATCGATATCTCTACAATAATTTCATGTTCAATGATTATGCTTTTTTATTATTTGCACCCCAACCAATTTTTAAATCGATATCTCTACAATAATTTCATGTTCAATGATTATGCAATAATACTGACACAAAATGCACAATGCCTAACATGAAGTACAACAGTACAATTAAATAAAACCAAGCCAAATATTAGTAAGGACGACAAAGCTCCTGATCTAACAGTGATCAGACGCAGTTTACGGAGACAGGAGAAGTTTTAATGATTATACCTGAAGCGTATAAAGAACTTGTACTGCAGCATTATGGTGAAGATGAAGAAGATCACACCCTGTGCTGCCATTGCAAACAGGTTCTTCCCGACAAAATCCCACTGCAGTGGATCTAGGGTCTGTTTGCTGCCTGCAAAAGAGAAAATCACCAAAAAAGACTGAAATAACTTAACACCGTGCGCTATTGGGTCTATCTGGCAAATGTAGACAGAGATACACACTGTGTAAAGCAGGACTAAGTCCCACCCAGTTTCATACCCAGCCTCTGGAAAGCATCCACCATGGCTTGATTTTTTGCCATGTCGATGAGTCCTCGTCCCAGACAGAAGTGAGGGAAGATGAGGAAAACTTTCTTCAGGATACGGTTCACCTCGTTCAGATGCTGGAGAGAATAGTCAAACATTCAGTGTACACATTTTTTGTTATAGAGTTGTATAAATCTGCATATTTATATATCTTCTCATCTCTGGCTCAAACATACTATCCACTTTATGGACTGAAAGGAGCAGTTTGTACCTCGTCTACAAACAGCTCCAGGACAAAAGTGGCGACGCTGCCATTGATTCCAATGAAGAGGTTGATGGAGGTCAGAACCACATAAGCCGTGCTCGGGACGGTAAACACAAAGGATGCTGGGTACATTAGAGGGGTGATGGACCACCTAAAAAGAATAATTAGGTTATCCAGAAGGTAAAGGTAGTTGATCGTATTAGTCCATGGTCGAGCATGATCCAAGTGGGACAAAAGAGACTGACTGCTTAAACCTACCCATAAAAGAAGAGCAGCAGGACAAGAGCGGGCAAGTTCGTCTCCGAAACGTAGGCCTGCTGCTGGAAACTAATGAAGATCAGCACCACGATGGTGGCTGGGACGGAGTAGTTCAACTGCAAACAGGATTTTGTTAACCAGAGAATGCCTTTCTCCAAGATTGCATGAATTTCGGTGGCCAGTATCTTGCCAGATGAGGTAACACACTGTGTCTTTTATAAATGGTCCTTATGACGTGCAACACAATGATTCATACATCAAAGAAAACCTCCAAGGCTATGGAAGTTGTAATTTGGCACAATAAAAACTACTATTTGATTTGGAAATCTCACAAAATGACAAGTATGGCTGATTTTGTAGTACTGACCATGTCCCAGGTGAAGTTGGCCAGCCAGTAGAGGATTGGTTTGACCCCACTCACAAACTGGAGGTGTTTGGCTTTGCTGACTCGCTCCTCGATCAGAAAGAGGACAAAACTGGCCGGCACAAAGGACATGGCAAAGATGACGCAGATGGAAACGAGAACATCCACCGAGGTTGTCATCCTGAAAGAGTGACACAAAGTCACAAAGGTAAACAAATACCAAAATCATACACACTTAAATCTGCCCTATACGGAGTCAATCCTGTCCTTTCAACTAAGTTATCTGACTAATATACTACTTTTGCGTAACTATTCAAGGTTCACGAGACAAATTACATCTTGACAACCGACGGGAACATTTAGACATCTAACAACAACAATGTAAAAATCTTACATGGCCATTTCGGTGAGTTGCTCCTTGGTGAGGTTGAGGGGGTGGTTGTAAGCAGTGATGCCGTGTCTCCTTCTCTCTGGACCCGTTGGTAGACTGGCTCTCAGCAGGCCATTGTTCATCACATTGACAAATGACACCATGGCATGCCAGCCTTTGTTATTGTACCACACCTACGCGCGGCAAAGAGAACCACTTCATATGGACTCTTGTAATCTGTGTCTTACCTGGGTTTAAGTATTTAATAGACTCAGATCAAACAATGGGGAGAGAAGTGGAATGAACACATGTATTTACCTTGACGTTGTTCCGACTGTTGAGTCCTCCAAGGATATCCGGCAGTCGGTTAAGAAGGTTATCCAGTGAACTGTTCTGTGATTAACCAACACACCTCGTAAAACAGGAGAAGATTCCAGAAGACAGCGGGATTGGATGAACAAGCCCGAGAGCTCACCGTACCTGTGGAACTCTGTAACGAGTCCTGATGGCCATGACCGAGTCTTGGACGTGATGGAGCTGAGGTAAAGTCTGGGTAGCTCTGCCACCTAGGGAGAAGCCTCCGTACCTGCGACACAGAATTTAAACTCCATGTACCTTTTGAAAATGGGAACATTTTGCTCGCTGAATGGCGTTTAACTCCAGCTGCTTACCTGAATTCATTCACCCACTTCTTGGTTTTCAGGCTGAAAAAGGGAAAGTGAATGGATGAGAAAGAAATTGAAAGGAACCAAGAACAACAGGAAACCATTCCTTCATGAATCTAATTTCTTCAGCCTACTTTCTAATAAAAAATAATACTAATAATAATACGTATTTTGCGGAATTAAAATTTGGTAAGAAAAGAGAACAAAAGGGACAGAAGACAATTGCATTTATTGATTTCATAAATCATTTTGGTACGGATGCTTTATGGTTGACAAATAATCACAATTAACAACCCAAATTACAGAGTAAAGTACCTTTTCTTGAGGATCTGAGAGTACGTTTTCATCAGATAATCAGAAATGTTATAACTTGTCAGATTTTGGAGGATGTCTCCAGTCAGCCTCTTGATCTGAAAAAAATAACACATTTAAAGGGGTCCTCAATTAGAATGCATCCAACGGTATGTTTCATCCCCCACAAACCAACATTTAGGGGAGTGTCCCGAGCCTCAATGAAATGTTAGGTTTGCTTAAACGCCACACTTACCTGCGGAGGAGGAAGTCCGCCGGCTCCCTGTGGGCAGTCGGGGAGCATCCGGCGGACGTCCTCTGTGCTACACAGACATTCAGGAGAGGGATTGTCTCCGCTCCAGTTGCCTCTGTCGAACATCTGCCAGGTGGAGTAGGAAACCTGTGGTCTCATGAACAGACCACTACGCTCGCCTTGACACCCAAGGCCCCTGCCGGAAGAACGGTCAGTTTTATTTATTTATATATTACTTTTTGTTAACTCTGTGGATACCAGTGAAACAAACTGTTGCGTTTACACAGATTGTCTTACGTGCTGTTGTCGTCTTCCTCTTTCTCCATGCACTTGGTACCAAAACCTGGCTGATCGAGCAGAGCATCCAGCAAGTTCTTCGTGGCGGGGTTCCCAGGGGCGTCGTTACTGGAGGAATCAAACCCGGAAGTGGAGGAGCTCGTCAAGTGATGAAAATGATCACTTATTTCACATAACTAAACTTTCACTAAATAGGCCAACCTGAAGAAGGTGTACTGTTGTCCGTACATCCACGGCTGCAGCTGGAGGGCGGGGTACTTCCCAAAGGGAGGTACAATAAGGCTGAAGAGGAGGGCGACCAGGACAAACATGGCTGGCAGAACAATCTGAAATGTAAAGCAGCCTTCAGATCAGTGAAAAATGTAAATACAGTGTACTCTGAACATTTTCTGCTGGAGTTTTGCATCACCTGAGCGAGGAAACCCCTGCGGCTTCTCCGAGCGTAAAGCCAGCGCTTCACGAAGAGGGCCCTGAGCTGCTGCCACGTCAGCCACCAGCCGGTCAGGGGGATCCCACCTCGTCCGTCTCCGCTCAGCAGGTCTGTCTCCTGTGGTTCTGTAAACGGCATGGGGAAATGGATGAGAATTCACATTGATATACTGGGAAGGAATACAGACCCCTTTTGCTGGTGCCAACCACCTTTAATATGAGGGAGACACTTTGTCAGAATGGGGCAAAACCAGAGTAAAACATGACATGGCAACACAGTTACATTTTATTGTTGTGTTTCTGGATAGTCAGTGTTTTCTAAGAATTACTGACGGGTTTGGTGTTGGTGGCTTAATCTGACAGCTACTCAACTTCAGAATATTTGTGCGTCTTGTTTAAGTTGAGGGTTTAGGAAACACAGAATGTATACCGATCAACCACAACGGAGTCAACCAGATGACTGGTTTTAATGTTGTAGCTTTTTTTTTTTTACATAGATGAGCTAAAAAGGTCAAATAATTCATGAACGTATTGCTTAAATCCTTCATCTTTTAGCATTGACCAATAAGGATTGTAAAACAGTAAAGGGAGAGAGAGTGTTTATTTTCTGGCTTACAACTAAAACCATTTTCCTTTATCTCACTAATGACAATGTCGTTGCGTGATGATCTGAGGGTACCTTGCTTACGAAGCCTTTTCATTCCTGGCAGCGGTATGGAAACAAACAGTGACAGTTGGAGACATGTATGACTGAACATGGACGCAGTGTGTGGTATGTGCACAAATCTACTGTACGTGTCAGAGTGTGTACCTGTCTCTGGCTCCTCGGCATGTTGTGTCTCCACTCTCTGCCCTGCTGATGGCCCTGGGCTGTGGGGAGATTCAGCCTGCAGCACAGGTTCAGCATCCACGCCGGTTTCCTCTGCCACTCGCAGAAAAATCTGGGAATGAGCGGGATGGACATGTTTAATCATTAAACAAAAAGAAAATGTGACGAGAATTTGATATGTGTGTAAATAAAATTCAGCTTTCAATTCAGAGGTATTCACTTCAGCTTGTCCATGTCTACCCTTCATCATACTATATGCCAGCTTTGGGGACGAAATATATATTTTAATTTCTGTTTAAGAGAAGCCCTGGACGTTGACTCGGTGTTCCGACAGCAGATGGCAGTAAATCACACCGTTTTTATGGAGAGATCAAAGGAGTGTTGGGTGGCTAATTCACACACTTATTGGGCCCCATGAGTCTGCAACCTGCCCTAATCTGATGTTAACGTTTAGACCATTTAGGCCGTGGCTGTGCCACAGATATCCAGACCACCTGACCTAGCTCAGCTAATGTGGATAACACTAGTGGGACACGGTCTCACTGAGGTGAGACGATAATTCAAACGCACAGATGCACAGAGTCTTGTCACACAGTCGTAGATATTCCATGCCAATCCTTATTTTGGCATGTCATTTGTGTTTTAATGAAATGTCAAGAATAAACTGATGATTTTATATTATTCTATATCTAAGTAAACAGTGATACATCACTTTATTCATTTTAGTGAACGTAAATGTTTTACCTCCTCCAGTGTACTGTCTGAAAGCCCGTAGCTGCTGATGCCCAGTTCAGTGATCCTCTGGTCCAGTTCGGACAGAAATATGGCCAGGCTACTGTTCTTAGCAGCCATCTGTGGCAGGTTGATCACCGCCTCGCGCCCTGACTCCTCCACCAGCCTCGCACCCGGAATGTGGTGGTGTGCCAGGGAGAGCAACGCCGCCAGGTCTGCCACGATGATGAGAACCGGAGAGAAAAATAATATGTGATCCCTTTGGTTTTTAAATCGACACTACTCAATTTGTGACAGAAAATGCAGTGCACGAAACAGCACTTTACTAATCTTGCATTAAGTATTTTAGAGACAATTAAAGCTGTTAAACACTCACATGAGCTGCTGTCTTCACTTCCCAGCCCGGTGTCCTCGCTCATTGATGACTCGCTGTCCTGAAACAGAAAACATTTAGAGAGGAGATTTAGAGAATTTGATGTAGTTTTTGTACAACCCAAACCCTTCTGTGTGTATGTCATTTAAACTATAATAATGATAATGTGAGCAGAGCATTGCAGAAAAATAACATTCATGCATGCTTTTTTTTTTTATTATCGTTATATGAAAAAAAAACTATATTTGTCCCACTTAACTTTCCTGGATGTCTAAAATGAAGAAAAAATACAACAGACCTTAAGAGGAGGCAGCTTGTTGGTGCCGGCGCTGGCACTGGTGCAGATACTACTACTGCTGGGAGTGCTGGTGTCCAGTCCTTCCCTTTTAACTACAGTGAGGTAATATCCAGATCCCAGCTTGGATTTCAGGAAGAGTGGCGAGCCGCAGCAACAGAGCTTCCCCTGGGAGATGATGGCAATCCGGTCCCCTAACAGCTCTGCCTCGTCCATGTAGTGAGTGGACAAGATGATAGTCCGGTCTGAAGGTGAAAATAGCAAATATATAAATATATTATGATATACTTTTGTTATTCAAATTGAATATTGTGTAAGTCTCAGGTAAGTCTTATTATTTGCTCTTGATCTTGGATTTTTTTTTTCCAGTTGATGAACTGTTTAATTGTGTAATACAGGCTGACAGCAGTTATCAATGGACTCCCCTAAGCTCACTTAAAAACGATTCAGTTTTTTAAAAATTTGGGACATATTTTAATTCTGCCATTCAAGTAAAATATTGTGTTATGTCCTCACCTCCAACACAAGCTGCCATTATATTACTATATATATTGCTACTTTTACTCCTACAATTTCCTCTCCTAGATAACATACAAGAAGTAAATTATTTAGTAGGTATTGCCTACCACCACTGCCACATATAACACATAGTCCAAATTCTCATACCTTTGCGATATTTGAGTAAAAGATCCCAGATCCCTCTGCGGGAGTAAGGGTCAACTCCAGCTGTAGGTTCATCCAGAACAACCACCTTAGATCCTCCAACAAATGCTATGGCTACAGACAGCTTCCTCTGCATGCCACCTGACAGAACACAGAGAGAGAATGTTATTTTTTAAACATTTAAAAGATTTCATACAGATAAAAAGATTGGTCCTAGAGATAAATATAGATGAACACTGTCAAAGTTAAACGAGTGAGTTTACCGGAAAGGTTTTTGGTCAGTTCATGTCGTTTGTGCAGTAGACCAACATCATCCAGAAGAGTGTCCAGCTCAGCTGTCACCTCTGCTTCAGACAAACCCTTCATACATCCATAAAACCACACATGCTCCTCCACTGTGAGACTGACAAAAAAGAAAGAGGGGGAGAGATGCTGACAAAGTATAAAAAAATCACAATCAGACTCATCAGAAAACAGAAATAATGTAACTAATGTGTCTAATTTAAAACGCAAAGGAAGACAGAACACATGTGACAGATGAACCTTACATGTCAAACAGGACATTGTGTTGGGGACATACTCCCAATGTCCTTCGGATGATGTCCATGTCATGGCGAATGTCCATCCCCTTGATGTACACAGTCCCCGAGGTGGGTGGGAACAGGCCCGTCAGGACAGATCTGACAATAAAAAAATAATTTGCTCTCTTAAACCTTCCACATTCAAATAAGATCACAACCCTATACATTATACACAAAACCAAAACATTACAAAAAAATTATTGTAAAATCTAAATTTCTCAAACCTGCTGATGGTAAAAAAAAAAAATCTTTCAGTCCTGAGCTGCACTCACATAGTGGTGGTCTTGCCAGCTCCATTGTGGCCAAGGAACGAGGTGATCTGCCCTTCATAGAACTTCAGGTTGAGGTGGTTGACGGCCAGTTTGGCTCCCTTCTTGTAGATTTTCACCAGGTTTCTGATGCTCACACCCAGGATCAAGTTACTGGGCTCCGTTTCAATGTGATCTGATGACAGAAACTAACGTAATTCCAAAATATAATGTATAATTTCATGAACCAAAAGCTAAAACCTAAACAGCCTTAAGAATTCAGAAGTGAAGGGAATTATGGGCGGCAGCTACGTCACCTATGTGTGCTGCTTCATCCTCCATGCGTTATCAGACTTCCTGGCTAACAGGCTTATTATCTCAGCTCATTTAAGTGATTTGTAGTTACAGATTACAAAACTACCCGCAGAGTCTTTTAATTGGTATGAACAGACAGTGGAAAGCCTCCAACCAGCCACCAAAGTCTTGGCAGGATCACGAGTTACAAAATCCCTATCCGATAAATGAACTACTTATGTAATGTGACTTTGTGTAAAAAAAATATTTCTGTTTGTCAATTAGTGTTTCCTCACCTTAGTTTAGACAAATAAAACAATGTTGCCCTTTGAATGACAAAATAATGAAACTTCAAGCAGCAACTTCCTGGAGTGTCGTACCTTCATCCTGCTCTGTAGGTGCCGGCGGGATCGGTATGCCTGCCTCCAGGGGAACTCCACCCCAGTAGTTGATCTGGAAGATGAAATACCACGGCCTGGGGATCCCATATTCACCTGGTGTAGCACACAAACACATGCACACATTCTGTCATCAATTAAAGTATATTTAAGAACTTTCAATAATCTGTTAACAACCTGTAACTGAATTTGTTTGTAAAACTGCATAAGAAGGGAGCCTACGGTCTGCTGCCATTCACCAATGAACAGGAAATACATGGCACACTATGCTTTTGTACTACTAGTCAGATTAGAATGATATATAATATTCGGGAGTTAATTCAGTGTGCAGACAACCAACACTTTTTCCTTGTCATATTAACGGATAACATACCAGGGAACACAGCTTCGATGTACCAGGCTGCAGTGGCGTAGATGAAGGCGTCCACGTAGAGCATGACTATAGAGGTAGTGAAGCTGTAGGAGTCTCCTTCCACGGGGCTGGTGTACAGGTTGTACCACTGGATGCCCACGCCTTGCTCCTCGTACTGAGAGAAATACTCACAGCCAAACCCAAACGCCACAGGAGAGAGAAAACTCTGAGGGAGGAAGGGCAAAACATTTCTTATCTAGGACACTGGCTGTGATAAAGGCCTTTACAAAAGCCACAGATATTTTAATTTCATTTATTGGTGACATTTTTCATATGTATTATTTTAACTTGCGAATGCTGCTGGAAACATTTAAACACTTTCAATCATTCACTTTTGTAAGATCAGGGGTCATTTTTCCTGGAACTATCCACATTGAAACTGCGTGATTCCTGTACTCACAGCAAGAACTTTGTGCGTGGTATTCAGGCGGTCTCTCCAGGCAACGCACAGCACATAGGGCAGGTAGAGTCCAAAGTATATGAGCCCCCCGCAGGCAGCAGCCAGGTTGGCCTTAGAGAAGAAGGTACTGATGAGGAAACACTGCATGATGGTGGCCGTGGCAAATGCAGTGAGGAAGAAAAAGACAACCGCCGGGTTGCTGTATGGCAAGATGTCTCCCCACTACAAAGAGATAAGACAAAAAGAAAAGATAAAGGCTAAATTTAGCACAGGCGTCTATCTTTTTTTAACACCCAATATAATATTCCAAAAAGCAACAAAGCTTGAACCCAAATGTTCAACTTCTGACAACAGAAATTAGTTAATGTATGATATTCAAATGTCGGATTCTGACTATTTCTTCTCATTTAATGTGTCAGTTGCAGAGTGAGGGGTCATCTTGCCTTGAGCATAGCAATGAGAAGCGAAGCAGAGAGCAGGAAAGGAACAACGCTGCTGATGAACCAGCTGAGCCACAGTGTTCCTGTTCCCAGACCCATAATCCTCATGGTTTCCTTCAGCCTTGCCTCCTTTTCATACACCACGCCTTTAATGATCATGGCAACCGAGTAGATCCAGGCTAAAGTCATGAAGAGTGGAAGGGAACGGTTCAGCACTCGTAGGAAACTGCGAAAAAAAAAGGAGGAAATGGAGAAATCTTAGTCCCATTTTTATTTCCCCCATAAGGCAGAGTAATGTCGTAGTTAAAGCTTAAACCATCAGATTCCAAATTATAATGATTTTACTTTGATCACTTGTTACCACTTGGACTCAAGCATATTATAACTTGTTTAGCCTTTAATTATTATATTTTCAAAACAAAACTCAAAATGATCCCTTAACCACACTTAAACAATCTCTGGCCTTTGGTCAGGTGTCCAAATGGTAGAATGTGGATATACTGGTCTGTTCCCAGTCAAAAAGTGTGAGCCTGTTGACATATTATATATTATATATTATATATTATATGAATAACATCCGTTTTCACAAGTGCAACTTACACATCATCCACATAGCAGGGGTAGGGCATCTGTTGGATGTAGATGCCCGTGGTCTGTTGAACTCCAGTCAGGATTTGGCTCACAGCTTTCTCCACCAGATCCTGGACGTACACGAAGCCACCCCAAATGTAGCGCATGTCATTAAATGGGTCGGCTGCTGGGCCAGGATCCCAAAACCTGACAAGAAATACCAAAGCTTTGCTTATGTTTGTGGAAACCCAAGTGCAGGGGAAAGTTAGCACCAAGAAAAGCAGAATATCCTTCTCACAAGTTGAGATAATGTCTACATTGAGCATTAAGTTAATGGAATTTTATTAAACTAAGGGTGGCCGTTTTTTAAATCCACAGAGTGGCATGTAATACTTTCAGCTCTTATAGCCCAATATAACGCCTGACTGGAACAAGTTTCAGAAGAGAGGAAAAATACTGCCTTTTTGCCCAGGGCTAAATAGTTAACAGCTGAAACTTGTTCCGAGTATGACATTCTTCAAACAGAAAACGGATAAACGGTGTCAAAGTATTTGTCCACTTTCTTCAGTATGCTCCAAGTCTCTATTTGGAGCATTAGAGCTCTTTAAATCTCTTCTGTGATTACGGAGAGCAAAACTGTAGCTTCCTTTGTATTAAAATTAGAAAATGTGTTACCTACACGGAAAAAGAAGCAGGATAGAAGTTAGACTGTACAGATGCTTTCTCGATACCTGTCCTTGATCTTGTTAGTCCGGGCCACATCATCAATGTCCATTCGGATCTTGTAGGTGACGTGCGGCGGCAGTTCAGGAGATGAAGAGTTGGGCAGGAGGAAGACTACACCTGCCCAAAATTGCCTGTCCTCCAGTAGCTCCAGTGCTCTGTCAATCAACAGACCCTCCGTCTCCAACCCCTCCAGTTTGTTCAGAGAGAAACACTGCAGAAGAAGAAATAATATGTAAAAGATTCAAACTTTGAAAAACACGAAAATAAATATATATATATATATATACAGTATATATACAGTGTGTATATATATATATATATATAAAAACTTCAACGCATAGCTTTCATAAACAATTCTGGAAGACAGAACCTGAGTGACTTGTGCAAGAGTGGTGATGGTGTGGCTGATGTCGTTGTAGATGTCCAGCCAGGTAGGGGGAGCTCCGGGATCCCTACGCGCGCCTGGCGATGGCGTGGACAGAAAACGAGAGATCCGAGAGGCCGTCCAGGATGTGTTTTCCAAACGCAGGTTGACCAGCACGGCAACCTCTGGCCGTCTCAACAAATCCTGCCACACGCAAACAAATTATGCAAAATAATCCTTTTTAACGATAAATATATGATGGCTGCTTCATCCTCTTTTGCAGATGCAAAGCGGTCGGAGAGTCAGACCTGCAGCAGTTGAATCTCAATGCTGCGCTCCATGTAGTTCTTGAAGCGTGGTCCCACCTCGATCCAAGCTTCATCCAGCAGCTGGAGGATCTGCAGGTCTTCAAAAGTTTTGTTCACCTTAATGACACACAACGCATATAAATGAAACTATTAACTTCCTAATGCCTTAAGTTGTAACACAATTTCATGCAACCAGTGCCAATCATTGACTTCTATATTAAACGCTTTAAAATGATCATGCGACCTCCATTAGACTTTGGAAAAAAGACATTGAAACATGTCTTCCACTTTAAGTTACTTAAGTTACTTCAACTTTAAGTTAAATTCCTTCCCTTTGAATTGAACTTGTTAGGAGATAGTCCTTGTACTACACCGAATGTCTCGTGTTGTACCTCTTTCATGACTTTTTGTATGGCAGGAGTGTCTGGTGTGTACAGCAGTTTTCCAATAAAGAGAGGTTTGATTCCTCGCCACACAATGCGAGACAGAGGATTGGACTCCAGACCCTGAATCAAACCTTTACAGAAAGGCGCTGCAGGGAGAAAAGAACAGACCCAACGGGACATACATAAATATTTTCATCACTTATTTTTACTCTTGTTAGTGATTGTAAAGCTTTAAAACAGTTTCTAACCATGTGAAATCCATTATTCTGTCAATGTAAATATTTAATATTTTAAATAACAAATCTAAATATAAAAAATATACAAATCATCTTAAAATTTGGAGGAAAACTTGTCAGACTTTCGTGTTATAAAGCAAATGATGAATTCTCTAAAAAATCTGAGCCCTGTTAAATTCATATCATATTACATCAAAACACATAAACAGTACATTGTTCTACTCTTACACATTATCAGTTTACTTTGCTCTAACCCTGTGTTTATTTTTAGGTTTGTATACTTTTTACTCTGCTGCTGCAACACTGCAAATTTCCCCAATGTGAGACAATAACGGATTGTCTTATCTTATCTTATCTTATAAACACACCAGAAATTCTGATCTGAAAAGCCTCTTACTGGTGTTGTTGTCGCCGTCCAGGTCGGTGACCTCAGTGCCGTTTTTGCCTAAGAAGGACTTGATGTCATTGTCTTCGTACCAGTTGAGTGAGGGGATGCGCTCCCCACCAACCTCGGGGTGGCCGCACATGATTCTCGAAAAAGCTCGAAAACTCTCTCTGGGCAGTGCCGTGCGATTCTCTGGGGACAGGAGACGAAGAGCTGCGCTCATCTCCGTAAAGCTGGAGAGAGAAGAAAACTGCGGGGAGGCAGAAAAAGGAGCAAAGGGTTTGGCAGAAGAGAAAGGAACACAGCAGAGGGAGGGATGCAGAGAAAAAACATGGGGAAAAAAAATTACATTTTATACAAACAGACCTGATACACAAACACATCAACAGCAACAAGAGAGGTTTAAGTGTACGAAGTGTGGCGGTACAAGCATAGTGGAATTCAAACGTCCACCCTCCTGACTTTTTGAAGGACTGATTGGACTTATATGACAAAAAGTCCTGGTTCAAAGACATCTTGGTAAGATTCAATTACATTTTCCATTTACATCAAGTATAAATGTAAGAATCTCAGCCTTGTGATGGCCACCTGAGCAGGTCGCCAGCACAATGTCAACTGGGATTTGGTCCAGCTGCATATGCAACATTTACCATTATAATAATTATTAATTCATTATTAATTATTTATTTACATTTTCACATTGCCACATTCATAATTCTATGGATTCATATCTGGTGAAGTGGCTGGTGAGACTCTCTTTGAGGCCCCCTCTGGCCTAAAGTCAACCCATTTGGAGTCAGCCACAGCACAAGCAAACAGGGACTGCTAGAAAATAACAATCCGTATAGTGATGCTCTCAATGTTTAAGGTTACTATATAATGAAAGATAATGACATTTAAATGTGCCACACCTCCAAAATATGTCATGTCATGAATCGAGTGTGAAACCAAGACAGATTTGAGTTGAGTGTTCTTACGTCGTCCATGAGGACAGCCAGCTCCTTGGACACCGAGGTGACCGCCTGACTGATGTCCCTGAGGTTTCCAGCATTTGCCATCAGACGCTCTCTCTGAAGGAGGGAGAGATAGGCCGGTTTACTGACGCCACGTACAGCAGCTCATCACAAATCTAAACCGATCGGTGTCATGGCAAACGGGCAGGAAGCTTTATCAGACATCATTGAATTTCATTTCTATTTTTGCAAAAGGTAGGTTTCCCTCACAGCTGGTTCCTACCGTGAAGAACTTGGTGAAGTCGAGCTGAGAGAGGAAAAGGCGTTCGGCCTCCTGCAGGACGTCCGCAGGCAGCTCACACAGCTGAGTCTGAAGATCACTCATGACAGCTTCTCCTCCATCCACCCTCAGAAACTGTCTCAGCATGCTCGCATTACACACCAAGTCCTTCAGCTGCATTTGCGCCCCAGCCGTAGAAACCTGAAAGAGATAAAAATGGATTCACTACATTTCCCTTTCAAAGTGTAAGGCTATAAGGAACATATAAGGAACACATTGAACTCCCGCTAACCTTTAACTAGCATTTATATTGATCATCTTTTTCTTTCTTTTCTTTTTTTTTAATGCAACTTATTCCCATTTTTAAATCATTCCTTTCCAATTCCATCTTTATTTTGCCAAGTAAGTTACGATTGAAGTGTTACGTATATATCCTATTCGTGAATATTATTTTATTTGCCTGTTATACATTTGATTTCCTAAATTTTATCTGAACTGAAAGTCCAAAATATTGTGTTATGGGAGAATGTATCAACTGTTTTAACAAACGCGGGCTTATCTTCAGTTGATGCCACACCTGCATGTTAAGCCGAGCCTTCATCAGCTGGTCAACGGTCACAGGAGACAGGCTGCCGTTGGTCAGCAGGAAGGTTGAAAGGGTCTCATTTGCTCTCATGAAATCCTTTACTCTTTCAACTGCAGAAGAAAAAGAGAGTCCTGCATTACAAATAATCAATAACAACATGTATCAGGAAGAGATCTTTCCGATAATATCTCTGGCTGAAATGAAACTACAATGATAAGGTACTACTATTTAAATACTATTTTTTCCCTCTGGTTAGTTAACATTAAGTTTATTCATTCATTCGTTCATTTAGTTCAACCCTTAAGCAGGTACCACACCATCATCCAATTTCTTTTGGTTCTGGTTTCACGGATAATTCACAACATTAAATTGCACTGAACAAATAAATTGTGATGCTGAGTTAACTGATAATTGCATTTTCTACCATGCATGACTATGCCTTTCAGCCCTTCCGTCTGTCTAGGTCACAAACTCATCTAAAGTGATGAGTGAAGTTAGAGGGTTAAACAGGAACGTTTCATAATATCAACATCCTCCATTATTCTGCTCGGGTAGGGGAAACACAGAGGAACCAGCTTTCATTCATCTATTTGTTTGACTGGGCTAGTCGTGTAATTTGATCCGCCTACAGCAAGGCGAGGCTGAGCAGACGCTCTGTGCTGCTTTCACAACAGCACTAAATGGCCACATTCAGCCAGTTATTCAACACCGGCTTAAAGCCATTCATGGCTTTCCTGTAACCCTGCGTGCTGCTGTAACCCATCGGTTCCACTTGAATAAGTCTGAGAACAGTTCTTTATCAAAATCAAGACTGTCTGCAGCTTATTCCTTTTTGCTTTGGTATTTGTTGCTTTTAATTGTTCGATACAGAAATAATGTTGTGCAATGTACAATGAAACTGTGCCATCACTGATGTGTTCACAGATTCACTGTGAACTTCTGGTTTCCCTGTACTCCAACACACAGTGACCTTGTTTACAACTTCGCTGGCAGAAGCCAAGGCTCTAATGGATTTCCTCATGTGTACACTCAATTCCTGGAAAGTAATTGACATATTACCCTTGTCTATCTTGATTTATCAATTATGCATAATCTAATGAAATCCAACAGTCTGACTAGCGTTGTAGAATTTTCTTGAATAAAGTGCTCTTTTACGTCGTAAACCTCTGTGTGTTAAAGAGCCGCTATGTCATCATGTCAGTGCATCTCTTAAAATCAGTGCGAGAGGATATTCAAACAAGATGTGGTACTTGGCCAGGCTCCAGGTCTCTCTCCCAGTTTCCGGACGCTCTCCATCAGTTCCTGAAAGCCTAAGAAGCTCCGGTTTCCACTGTAGGACAAAACAGTATGCGCATCCACAAAGATACGAGATAGTCTGTGGGAAAGGAAAGCCAAAAAGTGTCCTTACTGGGATGAAAACAGCTGTTTAAAATGAAGATAACTGTATGTATACATTTACTGCCTTTCTTAATATATAAATAACTGTTTTTTTCCTATTAAAATCCCTCATTCTTCTGACACATATAATTGTCCACTAATTTAAATAAATTTGAATCAACAAGCAATGCTGTTTTTTTTTAAATTCCATTCTACCTACATGGAGTTGTTAAAGTTGCCAACTTGTCCTGGTGTCTCCCCTGGTGTCGGGCTGTGGAAGCAGGGGTTGTTGATATTGCAAATGATGCCCTGGATCCAGGGCAAGGTGCCGGCTGATGGCAAGGCTTTGTTCGGAAAGTGACCTACAAGCAGAGAAGAAGAAAATCAAACACAAAAAGGCCAGGAGAAGAAGATTAGCCTGAAAGAAACAATGGAAACACTGTGACACTGACCTGGAACATGAATCACTGGTACCATTCTCAACAATAACAAGTCAGTGAATACCAGAGACGTTTAAACAAGGGAGCCTATTAGGACTTTGTTATTACGAATGCAGAATGTCCTAAATAAGGTCAAGAACTTAGCAGGTTAGGATAACAAATGTGCGTGCGTGGCAGAGGAATCACTGAGTGACTTAATCCTCCTGAGCTGATCGGCAAAGGGCCAGTTTTTGGGCCAGTGTGTGTCTGTGTGTGGGAAGATAAACACTATACAATGTCACTCACATAGGCTCTGTTTGTAGGGAGGGTGCGATTGACGAACAGAGATGAGGATGACGAAGAGGAAGAGTGGCCAGAGGAGCTCGATGATCAGCTGGATCTGTATGAGGAAAAGACGTGGACTGTAAAATGGGAATCAAATTCAAAAAAAACTTCACCAACTTCTGTCAGAAAGGACAGATGAGTTATTATACTAGGTGCTGTTCATTGGGAAAAAGGATTAGGTCGTTCCAATGCCTAAGGCATGAAAAGATAATAGATTCTCATCTATCTGTGAAGAGAAAAATGGCACCTTGTTCCTCCTACGGTATGTGATGTTCTTCCAGAGCAGGAGGAAGAGTTGTCTGAAAAAACCCATGGTTGTCGACAGCTACCTGACCATGATGTGGTCCTGGAAGACAAAATAAAACAAAGAACATTGGAAATTCATTTATCGTTCTCTTCTGCTATCCATTAAGGTCTTGCTGAGTTTTGGTGTTTTAAAAATACCGCCTCTTTGAGTCCTATTCTTGGAAAAGTGCCAACTTTGATTAAGCCATCATTAGTGTGGACTGTAGTAAGAGACTGCCTGACCTCTGCCCTGCAGAGGACACAACTGAGGATAGCTAAGCTTGATCTTCACTAAAATAAATATATACTGTATATTCAAAACTTTTCAACTTTCAACCCTTTGCCTTGACGAAACATATTTTGGAGTTGCAAATCACATGGGCTTTTTATGTATTGTGCGCAAGGGTTGTTATTTTGTGTCCACTGTGGTGTGACTGCGACTGCCGAAGACGGACAATCCCCTGCTTTATCCTGAAATCCTCCTGATCCCAACAGCTTACCTGTGTCCCTCACATAATTCACTTTTGCTCTCCGAATGCCCTCAAACTGTGGCATCTTCCTGCTGTTGTGCTGTGGTAAATTATCTCAGGATCTAGATCTTGATTTGTGCCTGGCTGGGAAGAAAACTCAGGCTGGTTTCCTTTACAAACCTGAGTCTCCCGATGTAACCTTGTATTGACCCTAGTTTTGTGAATTCACCTGTTAGCATGTCAAGGCTTTTCATATGTCTTCACACGAGTCAAGCACATGCACATACTTTTTCTTCAAGTGTTCCTTTCCCAGGTCCTTTTTAAAGGCTTACAATAGATCAACACAGGTTATTATTGCAGCGTTACGGATATGTTACATGATGCAAGGTGAGGGCACGTGTTAAAAACTCATAACATGATACACAATTATCATGCCGGTAAAAACCAGGCACAGAACGTAAGCACAATGTGAAAATATTTTAGCAATTTGAAGGTATTAGATCACATCACATTCAGAAGCAACTTATTTAAACGAAACGAAAAAGAAAAAAGGAAAAAAACATATAACTAAGATTCCATTATATCGTATAAATATAGTAATCACAGTATCCAATCCACTGTCACGTCTTACAAAACCGGTAAATAAATATATTATGTAGTAAACGAAGTAGGAAGCGGGACCGCTCAAAGCTAACGCTGCAGCATTAGCGTTTCTTTGGGACATAGCTTCCCCCTTCTAGCGTGTTACATATAGGTGCTGCAATGGATTAAATAAGCTCTTTTACATAAACGTAATACAACGTAACGCGAACCAAAGACTCACAATGTTGTAGTATACCATTACCTTTCTGTGTGATAGATGATAAAATCTCCTCTCAGTGTTTCGGTAGCTGGTCATTGAATCTACCACTGTTTGCTGAAGCAGGTGAAAGCTGTTGACAGTCCCGCCTGCAAGCAACGATGATTGGCTAAAGTCTATTTCAGGGGTGTGGGCCAAAGACGCCGATATCGTTTCTAATTGGTTTTCATCTTTATTTTGGTATAAGGCGAGCACTGATTGGCCAGGTATGGACAGCATCGTTATACACTGTACATGCTCTCGGTGCTTTGGATTATAAGAACTAGTTTATTAAAGTATTTATGCGGCATTTTAGGTTATCATTAAACAATTGCAAACAGCAAATGCTTCGTAGTGTGCCCACAGCCAAATGTAGGTGATTATGGTAATGATATATATTAAACGATTTACAAATGTCCAATTTTTGTGTTAAATATTGTATATTACATCCTCACAATATCAGGCAAGTCAAGTAAAAAAATGTATGCATAAACAGATCCACCACTGGCTTTCAATAATAGTTCTAAAATAAATCACAGGAACATTAACAGAGATCATTTTAATGAACATCCACATCATCAAATTCTTAAAAATATAAGCATCTCTCTATTACATGAGGCAGTTACCTTCAAGTGTGTATTTGTGCTTATTGCCATGCACAGTCAGGGAAGCATTGTATGAATGAACCAGAGCACCACATCTACTAACCTTACATAAAGCTGGTCATAGACACTTGATATGCATGTGTACGTGAGGGACTGTGAGTACATAATCAAATACACTGACGCTCTGACCCAATTAAGGTCCCCTGCAAGCATGTTTACCTCAGGCACACCAGGTGAGAAGATACGTATGAAGGCTCAATGTTGACCACCACCATGTAAGTTAGCGAAGTCAAAAACATTAGCTGTATGCATAATTGCATCTCAGCTATGGCCTGCATTGTTAAAATATGATAAATATAAATGGAAAACGAATGTTTATCACAGTAACTCTAAAATAGTTGTTTACAATATTCAAGAGGAATTTACGTCTAAAATGTACAGCTAGACTCATTTTTTGTATTCAACGGTGTGACAACAGCATATGAAATGCTGTGTGGTCACTTGCATAATAGTTTTCCAAAAAGTTCATGTAACTTGAACACTGTGCAGTATTTTATCCAGGAAATGTTCAATGAAACACTGGCTGCTCCTGTCCTGTTAAGAGCCGATATGTTGAGGCTGGCATCGTCTTCAAGTGAATCTGTCCAGAGAGAGAGAAATAATCACAGTTAAACAAACCCTGAGAATAGGTTATGATCAGTTTACACATTTCCAATTTTGCATCCCCTCTCACCTCTCCAACTGCATTCGTCAGGATCTGGATGATCTTGTCATGCGGTGTGGCGACGACGCTTTGCCCGTTTATTTCAATAATACGGTGCCCGACACGAATGCCTCCTCTCTCTGCTATACCGCCCCGCATCAGACTGCAGATCTGAATGGGAAAAGACAAATGGGATGCTTTAAATGTGTGAAAGCTGTGAGCAAACTGATCTCATGACTAGCTATTGCCCCCAAGCTTGTGGTAAACTTTGCCAAAATTCAATATGAAGCGTGATTGATTAATACTGCCTAAATACTTAAATACTTTGTGATTGCAGTACTACTAGTGAAACACAAAACACAACTATCTGCGTGGGTAATACAATCGAAACATGAATTATTAGTGAAAGAACAAGAAATATAAATTGTGACGTACGATGCCATCCTCCACACTGAACCCCAGCTGAAACTTTGGATCTGGTCTCCTGATGATCGCCATGGTGACCGGAGGGCAGTGGACAATGCTGAGTTTCACATACTTTTGGCTTTTCAGGTCCTGAAAAGGAAGTAAAAGATGAATAAGAATTCAAGTTCCCAAGGGGACATCAATATTTTTCATTAAGCAATGATGTTGGAAAACTATTATTTCTGAACATGCCATAGTGTTTGTCTGCCATTAATATGTCCTGTGTCTATACATTCAAGATAAGCAAATTCTTCTTCGTTTCCACTAGCAGCAAATGCTTCAACATAGCAGAAAGAACATCATTCAAATTTTTGATTGAAATATGAAATATTTCGATATTGAAAGCAGAACCAAAATCTTCCATGATGTGAATTCAATACAACAATAATTGACAAATAATAATAATGACAAATAATATTAAGTTTATTAGTCAATCTGTTGATATGTTTTGATCAGACCTAAAAAACGTACATAAAAGTGTGAAATCATTTCTTCCCACGACATCTCCGGACTTTTGTTTTTCCGAGCAGCATTTTAAAGCCCACAAATGTTCCAATTAAAAGGATGCGAGACAGAGGTTTACATTTAGAGCTGGAGTCAGGCAATGTTTGCTTTGGAAAACACATGAACAATTTACCATCTTCGAAAATGGCTGACAATTATTTACTGTCAACTTACTTCATCATTAGTCCACTTTCTAATAAGTGTTCCACCTCTTGAATCCAGAATCTAATCAATAGTGAAATACTCACATGGCATGGAAACACAGTGCCACCTAGTGGAATACCCAGTGTCCAGATGACACTACATGAATGTAGACTGACAAAAGAGAATAGATTTATCTTACCTGGATGATATTCTGACAGGTGGTGATGGGCAGACCAACCATGCTGGTGCCGTTGACAGACATGATGCGGTCACCGATGCTGAGCTCGCCACAGCGCTCGGCTGGACCTCCATGAAGAAGGTTGGCCACCACCACAGTGGGCAGGATGGAGCCCCACCCCGACTCCACCACCGCTAGCCCCAGGATCTCTCCGGGAGCCTTTGTTATGACTACCTAAACCAAACACAGAATATGTTCTCAACAATAATTCCACAAAATCTATTTTGTCCTTACAGGATAGCACACACTCAATGTAAAGAAGAAAACAGCAATTAACACAGCGACAAGTTGTTCCTCTTTCTAATCCTCTGCATTAATACCTCACCCACTTTTTGACTAACAGAATAAAGCTGCAGTTATAAATTAGACTTAAATAAGAGTTACTTGAGTTATACAAAAGTCCACTATAGTTCTACAGTGCAGTATATTGTTCAATACATTTGATACTTAATTATCAGTGAACATCAACATCTCCTTTGGGTCTTCTTGAATGCCTGCTTTGCAATGAGCAGGTGTGTGTGGAATAAAGATATCAGACCACAATCACTCTGCTTACATCTCTAAGGTTCTGAGAGTCAGAGAAGTGGGCCAGGTCTCCATTGTAGAGTTCCTGACTCTCCAGGTAGTCACTGTACTCGCCGGGCTTCAGGTCACTGGCTTTGATCCCATTGGCCTGCAGGAACTGCTGGTAGGCCACCCCGAACGCCTGACCAATAGCCTGGGCTATGACCTGGGCCTGGATGGAGAAACACGGAAGAGAAAGAAAAGGTCAATATCAATATTCTTGTTGGGTTCACGTCTATGACGAGGATTTTGCATCTGAAGGGGGTTGGTTTGTAAGGGCATTTGCTAAATAAACATTTTCCCGACACGCTTTCACCCTTCGTTTACATATAAGCAAATGCATTATTTTCAGACTTTTGACAGTGTGCTTCCAATACATTTATATACCGTTTCATTGTAGTCATTTGTTTCATAGATTTATAAATTCACCCATTGTAAACAAAAAAGTGAAAATGTTGCATATTAAATTAGTTAAGTTGGAATAACCTAGCAAAAAAAAAAAGAGGGAGCCGAATGACCTTAAGTAGCCCATGGCTAACTCGTTTCAAAAAGAAACTCTTCCTGTTCCTTTTCAGAATTTCCAACTGTGGGAATCTGGGATGGCAGCCAAGCCATTTTTACATGCAAGAGACCTCAGTGGCTGTCTAAGGAAGGAAACCGGGCCAAGCTGAATCTGAAACTGTTGTCCAGCAGGAAACAGTTTATAAATTGATCTGAGACAACTCACTGCGGAGAGCAAGAGACACTTCAAGGATGTCCTGAACTATTAGTTGTTTCTTTAGGGCTATGGGTTTTTCAACTACACACAAGTATACACGCTTTTTAGACATTTTAGAGCGCCTACAGCATGATAATGATGATTGTCTTTCTGTTTCTTTGACACCGAAGAAAAGATTCAGCCTATTTGTCTTGTCGAGACCCTCCTTGTTTAGAAAACATTCATTGCATGGCAAAAGAAAACGCATGCTTTTCTTTTATGCAGGATCATGGCAGCTGACATCCCTTTTTGTTCAATGGTGGTAAGCCCAGGAGAAGATACAACTTTCACCAAAAATCACTTTAGTATTTCTTATTTTTTCGAAATATTAATTTCCTCAAACATTTCTGAGATTAAGGTCGGAATTCTGAGATTAAAGTAGTTGTGGTTATGGTTATATTCCTATCATTTGTTTGACGCCACAAATAAACAACAAGAGACGAAGAACCACCAATAAACAAGAAAAAGAAATGTAGTTGCACAGTATTTAGTGCAAGTATCACATAGTAGAGAAACGATATTAAAAGAGACAGACACACAAGATGAAATAGATTAGATAACCGAGAAAACAGATTCAAAGATGGAGCACACGGAGTTGGAATTGGAGAACACTGACGCGCCCGCCGACATGCTTGTCTCAGGTATGATCGAGCAGGTAGTGGTGAACCTCAATGACCTGATGCAGTCCATCAGCCGCTGGGAATCGGAGGAACATGCCATGTCTGAGGAGGAGGAGGAGGAGGAGGAGGAGGAGGAGGATGAATCAACGCTTGGGCTGGTCACACAGCAGAACTTGGCAAGATACCAGAAAAGGTTTTTCTCAATGCGGCGCATGTTTGCCGAGCATTGTAAAGACGGTGTAGTGGACAGAGAGACAAGCCACTGCAGCATTTATCCAGATGCATCAGAGAAGGACCATAGTAAAAGGATGCCTCAGATATTTGATTACTTCCTGGGCCCTGAGAAGAGATGCACTCTGGTTCAAGCTATGTGGCAGAAAGAAAAAGGGGACGCACCAGGTGAAAAAGTCTCGATCCCGTCCTCCATTCTCCCCTTCAGATCAGAGGAGAGCGGGAAATCAGCTTTGCCCACCTCTTTACACACCACCGCAACAATATTTGAGGTCACCAAACACAGTATGTCCCCATCCATTTTGAATGCCGTCCAAAGGGATGCTGGCGACGTTGAGCGGGGGATGTCCACCCCTGAGGTGGCTGACTGTTGCTCTCGGGCCCCTAAGAATTCCAATTTCTCTCTGGCTATGTGGGAGACACAGGCAGATAATGGAGACGGCCCCAATGACACGATCCCTGAGACGAAACCATCCTCCAGCGTCTCCCTCAGATCAGAGTACAGCAGAGAAACTGCTTCCCCTGCCTCCCGCTCAAGTAACACAGCAGCCATAACGGAGGCCACCCGATGGAAAAACTCCCCAGCTATGTTGGATAGGGTTCTCAGAGATGCTGTAGACATTGAGGGGGAAATGTGGAGCCCTAAGCTGGCAGATCGTTGCTCTCAGGCCTTTGAACAGTCTCCAGCAGTGACAGAGGAACGAGGAAATGGCAAAGAAAGCGAAAATGTCTCGATCCCTCACACAGAAATGTCTTCCACCGGGGCAGGAGAGAACTGGAGAGAAGCTTCCCCTGCTTCCGCTTTCCCTACCACACGATTTGAGGCCACGCTACAACGCACCTCTCCAGCTGAGGTGGATGGGGATGCGAGAGCTGCTGCACACACTGAGGGGGAGATGTCCGACCCTGAGCTGGCAGACAATTACTCTCTGGCCTCTATGAAGACCTGCACTCCCTTTCCAGCACTGTGGGATATAGAGGGTGGTGAAGAACACGGCGAAAAAGTCACGCGGGTCTCCGGCAGAAGAGAGAACAGGAAAAGAGCTTCACCCGCCCAACACAGCATCTCCAAATCTATGTTTGATGGGGTTCTTTCGAATACTTCTGACATTAAGAGGGGGCTGTCCGCCCCGGAGTTGGCAGGCGGTTTCTCTCGGGCCTCTGATACCTACAGTCTCTCTCCTGCTCTGTGGGAGAACGACGGAGAAGATGAAGACATTGACAATAACACGATCCCCGTGACAAAACCATCCTCAAGCGTCTCCTTCAGATCAGAAGAGAGCAAGAAAACAGCTTCAGAAAACTGGAGTCCCGCTATGTCGGAGAAAGAGAGACACGGCCAACACCATGAAAAGGTCATGATCCCCGAGTCAAAACCACCGTCCAGTCTCTCCACCAGATCGGAGAGGAGAAGAAAAGCAGCTTCCGGTGCCTTCTCTCCGAGTAACACAGCAGGAATAACTGAGGCCGCGCGGCGCAGCATCACCTCAGCCACTGTCAGTGGGGTTCGTAGCGATGCTGCACACATCAAGGGGGACGTGAGGAGCCCTGAGCTGGCAGACCGTTGCTTTTCAACCTTTGAAAGGATCTGCAGTCTGTCTCCAGCTATGTCAAAAAAAGAGGGAGATAACGAGGACACTGAGAAGGTCATGGGCCCTAAACCATCCTCCCATCACTCCACCAGATCTGAGCGGAGTAGGAAAACGGCTTCAACCACCTCCTCACCACCAACTCCCCTACCCACCACTGGAACAATAATCAAGACCCTCCAAGGCAACATCTCCCCATCTATAATGGATAGGGCTCTGTGGAATGCTGCGGACATTGAGGAGGAAATGCTTGCTCCCGAGTTGGCACACAGTTGCTCTTGGGCCTCTGAGACCTACAGTCTCTCTCCTGCTCTGTGGGAAAAAGAGGAAGATGAAGAAAACAGCAAAAGTTACGCGATTCCTGATATAAGACCCTCCATCAGCCTTTCGACCATATCAGAGGAGACACTGCACACCATCTCCCCAGCCCCTTCGGATGGAGTTCTAAAGGCTGCTGCACACACTGGGGGAGACATGTGGAACCCTAAGAAGGCAGGCAGATGCGTCTGGGATTCTGAACAGACAGCACCCGGCCTCTGTCCAGCCGTGTCAGAGAAAGATGAGAGTAAAAATGTTGCGAATCCTGAGCCAAAACCCTCCTCCGGTCTCTCCGACAGATGGGAGGAGAGAAGGAAAGCAGCTTCCGATGCCTCCTCTCTAAGTAACACTGCAGGAATAACTGAGGCCACGCTGCGCAGCATCACCCCAGCCACTGCCAGTGCGGTTCCAAGCGATGCTGCATACAATAAGGGGGACGTGTGGAAACCTGAGCCAGCAGATCGTTGTTGCTCAACCTTCGAAATGATCTGCAGTCTCTCTCCGGCGAAGTCAAAACATGAGGGAGGTGATGAGGACAGTAAAAATGTAGTGATGTCTGAAATAAAATCTGCCTCCAGCCCCTACATCGGCTCAGAGGAAAGGAGGAAAACCGTGTCCCCTGGCTCTTCAAGTAATGTCGCAGGAATGACCAAAACCCCACCACACAACAACTCCCCTGGTGTTCCAGAGGGAGTTCACAGGCCTGAAATTGAGGGGGACGTGGACTTGCCCACGTCACCGGTCATTGAAACCACCTTACAGGCAACAGGTAATTTAACCTCCCCCCTGGAGGAGCCCTGCTCCTCTGAGGATAACTGTAACACGGAGACAAGAGAGGAAACCTCCCTCAGCCAGGCTTCTGGTGATGTAGATGGCCCGGTCACCCCCGTGAGGTTTTCATCCACATTAACAGAGGCTATAGTGACTGAGGTAACAGATGCAGTCAACCTCGTTATTACCATGGCTTTACATCACTCAGTGAGTGAAAGATCCTCCAGCTACATTTCTCCCGCCAGCATCCATTTGGACAGAGCGTCCGACAAAACTCTGGTAGGATCTATTTCAGTCAAATCTAACGAGACGAGGATTATACCAGAGGAAAATCTGAGAGCGCACAACGACAAGGACACCCTGGCAGAAAGGTGTGAAACCAAGAAGGAGTCCATGTGGAGGAAGTGTTTTCGTAGGAGGAAGAATAAAATCCATCCCCTTCAACGGGAGGATCTGAAACAGGATTGCTGCCCTCCACCGGCAACGTCCCCCACCACAAAAGACACACCCCGGACTGAGGGTAAAACTAATGAGTGTCAGAGAAAGGAGGATAACAAAAAGAAAGAGCCTGTGTGGAGGACATTATTTTGTATGAGGAAGAGGAATAGGATTCGTCCACTTTCCCAGGAGGACCTGAAATAAGATTCCAGCACTCCTCCAGCGACACACTGTACCACAGAAGACCCATCTCTAGCTGAAGATACAACCGATGAGTTGCAGGAACAGTAGGAGACCAAGAAGATGGAATGTGTGCGGATGAGGTGGTTTTAGAGTCAGAAGAGCAAGATCTATCCGCTTCCACAGGATGTTCTGAGACAGGATTGTCACAAAATCCAAGACAAGTCAGCATCTGAGCTGCTATCCTAGGACATACCTGTGGAAGTACACACAAACCTGTGGACTTTTGCATTTACATTTGCATCAGGATTTCTGTTCCCTTCCAATGTTGGGTTGTTGAAGAGACTACGTGGATAGAAACACGTTTTTAACTTAACTCCAGCAGCTGTTGGGAGTCCAGGGTTCAAAGTTTTAGATCTATTAAGTTTATATTTTAAAAAAAACTCATGGGGCCTGTTAATCAACTGACTTACATCCTCAGAGGAAAAGACGTGGCAGATCATCAGGCACTTCTCAGACCCCGATGAGGCTGATGACGAGGTAGCGGCACCATCCTGTCCTTTACGTTTCCTTCGTGCCATGAGGACCACAATTTTACCAATGTCAGCAATGTAGGAGATCATCTGCAGAGCGTGATCCATCATAGCTTCCTGGGTGAAAACAGGTCACAAGAGGTTAAAATTGTTCGAAACTGAGAGAAGACTTTATATGATCTGCAACTTCGATTTGTAGAGACTTGAATTTGGTATTGAGCATTGAGTTATCGTATTCAAAGCTTGGACTGTCACTTCATTAAATATTTAATTTAAGATGTCATCTTGCAAACTTAATTAATATTATGTAACTCATAAATGCATTATTTCCCTTAAATGCAACTGTGTGCTTGAAAAAACGGTGCTGTCCAGCACAACCAGTCAGGCAAAGGAGAAGCCGACAGTTAATGACCCACTTTTACAACTCCACCACACAGTGGAGGAAAATCGACTCCACTACTGCAACATTACTGCAAAGCTCCCATATTAAATCACCACCCTGCTCTATATTTAGTATTCCCACTGTGGAAGCACAGCATGGAGGTGACATTTTAGAGGTGCACTCATAAAAATAAAAGTTCCATAATGTATTTTTACAATGTAAATCAAACCCTGAATCTAAGTATGTGGAGAGCAAGTAGGAATACTCTATTCAAATAAAAGATGGATAAACACTGGCAATTGCATCCGTGCATCACTTGCATTTTAGTATTTTAATTTCATTACATTTTGTTTATAAGGAGTGAACACTTTTTGTTAACAGCTTGAAGAATATTAGGTTATACCTGTGTGTCAGCAGTGAGCACTTTGATTCGCTGTGTGGAGATGAACAAATCCACCTCTGTCATGGGCTGAGATTCACCCTCTGGAGCCTGAAAGAAATACAGTCCAATCCCAAGTACATTATCAATAACCGGCTAAGGCTCAACATCTGAAGAGCTCTTTGGTTTATGTTACCGTAGACACAAGTATGTGGTGACAATCCAGCCAGCTGGTCTCATCACAATAGAAAAATTGAGATAAACAGTGGTATTCTTTTTAAAGAAAAATATCTTCACCGAAACAAAACCAAAAAGAAACAATATGAAGCAATGCAGCACAGCATGATGTTACAATCAGTGTTGTGTGCTGTGCTTCCATTTCAAAGTGGTATCCATGGTAAGCTGACGGATTTAGTGTGTCTCTTACTGGACTTTACCTTTATTCGATCTACCGCCTCCTGAGCCTGAGTCATACGAGCGTTTGTTGATGGGGTCTTCTCCGATTTCATCTGAGTGGAGCCCAAATACTTTGCTCCAAATATGACCCCATCCAACAGATCTTCAGGGTCACAAGGACCAGGCACTGAAAAGTAAAACAGCAATAATTATTCAAAAATAAATAAAATCCAACATTTTTATGAGATCAAACCAGTATAGGGAAGTTACTTACCATCTTTATATGAAGGACGATCATCAGCAATCTGCAGTGACAGCACAAAGAGAAATTCATAATTTATTAAGACTCAAACTGATTCAAACAATACGTTTGTTAATCAAATGAAATGTAGAGGGTCAAAACTGTGATTATCTATTGTGTTGATTAGAAGGGTCATACTTAAATATGTATACGCTGTAAACAAAGGTAATTTTACGTTTATAGTCCTTTCAGCGGATTATAGATGTTGACCTACCTGCTCACTATCTTCAGCAGATTCTTCGTCTGGAGGCTCCTCCCCGAGCTTCATCCATACCGGTTCAGGATACTCTTCATCGGGCAGCGAATTGAGGGAGTCTTCCCTCTGCGACTGATGTTGGCCATTCCCATAACGCCCCCAGTGCCTCTGTGCGTCCTCCTGACTGTAGGAAACCGATACTACGGCGTCCACCTCCCCTCTGTGGGGCAGACAGTTAGGACGTGGCGTAGCACCGATCTCTGTGCAATGCAGCAGACCCAACACGTCTCTTTGGTGGCTTTCTGAGAACAGCAACCCTGTGGTTTCGGTGCTGTCATCTGTTATCAGGGAGGAGGCACATGCATCCAGCTGAGACCCGCTGGAGTAGCGATGGTGCGGTGGTGTCTGATGACTGGGATGAGGCTCTTCATCCATCAGCTGGAGCTGGCTGAGCAGGGTGCGGATGCGACTGTGGTCTTCATCCGTGGATCCTCTGTTAGCAGCTTCCTCTTCAGTGACACTATTTTCCATGTCCCTGAATATTCCAACCTCCTGGTCTTCCCGAGCACCCTCCAAGCCTTCCACCCTCCTCTCTTCTTCATCTACAACCTCTCGATCCCCTTCCTCCACTTCCAACACAGCGTTCTGGGCTGGCTCGGACTTATTTTGTACCAGTTCCTGCTGGTTTATGTCGAGTTGGGCCACTGAGTCACTCACATCCAAAGGCAATAATACCGACTCCCCTGGACTGGCCTTATCCAAGCTGTCAACAGAAGGAGGGAAGCTGGGGTCATCCAGGTCATCCACGGAGCTCGCCTCACTGGAGGATTCAGACCTCCAGTCTAACGGAGGAGGTTCAATCAGGTTGAAGGAATCCAGATCCTCCACCTCTGAACCAGGCAGAGCCGACACAGTCTGTCTGATGACCTCAACCCTAGATGCTTTATTCAAGGGGACAGAGTCAGTCCACTGAGGGTCTGAGGCTGCAGAGGAAGGCTGATCAGCAGGGCAGACGTCTGTGTCCATTCTGTAAGAAAGCCTGGAAATGAGCATAACAGTAATATTCCTTGTTGAGGATGCAGCAGTACTCAAATTGACTCCCAAGATTCCCAAATATGTGATGTTTGGTGAGATTAAATACCAAGAAGCATGTTTATGAATCAGATGTGATTAAAATCCACTTTCGCTATAAACGGCATGTCTTTGGCGATAACGGACACAGCTTCACCGGTTAAACACAACACTATCTGAAATAGAATGATTTACCATCATTGCCCCCGAAACACGTCAAGATAGAAACGACAGCCAACGGCTCAAAGTGCATGGACCTGTAGGATTGTAACATACATGGGACATGTTTGTTATAACCATGCAGGTTCCTAGGGAATGCCATGCCTGACGTCAAACAGACCAAACATCCTTCAAAAAATGTGATATTTTACCACTGACAAATCCTTTTAGAAATCAGATCCTACGTTGATTTGAGATCTACACAACCCATCACGAAACATCTGCTTGGGAATATGTTTGTTAGAGGATGCACCTTCCCTGGTCTCAATCATCAATGCTTGCATATCAGATGTATATTCAAAACGTTTTGAACCAGCTGTTTTTAACAACTTTTTATTTAGATTTAAAAGGGACGAAACGTAGACACAAGCTGGCTAACCTAAGGTAGCTAATTCAGGAAGCCTCCGGGTTTAAACTATAACCAGAATAATAAGAGCTCCCGAACGCGGGGTTCATTGAATATGGACGCAAGATTAAAAACAAGAATGTTTGTGTGTAGAGAGAAGGAGCTGTCACCTGAATGTGTGGGCTCCCTCTCGGTTTCTTTGTGCCCGGACACAGACTCCTGAAGCTGCCAGGACTGAGGAGCTGACGTGGTTTGGGAGTTGAGCCTTTTCCAAAACTTTGGGTTTGTGTTATTCGTCATACTAACAACGGCACCGACGATTTTTTTGTAATTCTACATTATAAAGAGATCGAGAAAATATACAGTCACTGTTCCAAAGACGCAGTTTTCCTCAAAGTGCTTCAGCTGCAGTGGAACTAATAACTGTGAAGGCAGCGCAGTTTGTGTGCTGCGTTCACGTGCTCTGACGTCGTCCGGCTAATGGTCTCCAACGCTCCATATTCATGCCTACCCACGATTTCCAACATTTTGTTTTCAGAAAATATCTATCCTACTACAGTGTTTCTAAAATAGCGTAATGTCATGTCCCACAGTACGTGCTTATGCAGAGTGAAAATGGCATCAGACGTGTTTTTATTAGGTTGTACATTTTTCCTCAACCGACTCGTTCCTTTTTCACGATATGTACAGCGGCACGTGAAGGCAGCAACAACACGTCACGTTGAACCGTAAACTCCCGCTCAATCAAACGTGAACATATCGCTCCGTTAAAAATAAAAAATAAATTCTGAAATACATGTTCACACTATCTCAAATTATTAACCAATTATGAACCAAGGCGCCGATAAAGACTGACCTGCCACACACATTATTTGAGAGAGGATAATGCAGCCGTTTATTTAATTTTCTTTTATTTAAAAAAATCTAACATATCTTACATTTCATTCAGTTTACATTTAAAGTACCTCTTCAATGTGAACCTTTGACAAGTGTTGTCTGGGACGTAACACACAGAGGCGTTGCAACGGGGCAGGCAAACTAGGCAATTGCCCAGGGCCCCGGGCTAGAAGGGGGCCCCCAAAGACGGCCGTTTATATTGGTCCACAGCAATGACAACCTGAAAGCCCAATTTTTATAATTTTGCCTGGGGCCCCCAGAGTGTCTTGAAACATCCCTGGTAACACACCTTTATGGAAATCTGTTATTTCTGCATCTAATGTCCTGAGTAAAAACCTGAGAAAAACACCTGTGATCAGTTGCTTCACTCAAAGTACTCCTTTAAAAATTAAAACCCATCACTGTGTTGGTCACTGACAGAAATAGTATTCCCAGTATAAAGATTTCAACAGCCCAGTCAACACAAACAAGAAAGCATGATAATGCATTCCCAGTTTATAAATCATCGTAATAGACACATTATTTAAAATCTGATGTTTGGAGTGTGTCTCTGAGTAAACAATTAATCAGCCTTTCTAGATGCCTCTGTACTTCACTTAGAACCACCACAAACACTTTAACCACTTTGCACTGAAAAAAACAAGGTCACACACTTGAGCCTTGTACTCCTCAGACAAAATAGTCATAGTCCCATTTAAAGAAGCTACACTTGGAAACGTGAACAGTGTTGGAGAACAAGTAAGAGGCATTATATGGTGATAAAAAGAAAGAAAATGTACCCCAACAGCAGCATCGAAATAAACAAAGAGTCATTTTGATTTTTTTGTATGTGGGATCTAAACTCTGCCCTCTGAAAACCTTTCCACTATAATGGCATGCCATGCAATACTTTAATTTGCACGTGATGACCCATACATTCTAAAATACATTTGAATATTGCTGGTTGCAAAGCCGCAACAAGTAGATTAGAAAGAAGAGATAAATAAAATAGGTTAAGAGATTCATTCCATAATCAATACTTTACAATTGTGTCTATCATCGTCTGATAGCTTACTAAACTGTCCAACATATTTGTTCTAATTTAGAGGGATTGATTATGTTTTTCCATAGTTTTAAGTGGCTTTCACATATAAAGATTGGCTGCAAGGCATTTGTGCACTTTTCAGTTAGAGGTACAGCAGAATTTTATCTCGTATTCTCTAGATCTGCTACATGTTCTTTCATCCTCTACTGACAGGTGAAAACTATGTACTGTCTGCCTGGTCACTGTCGCCAGTGTTGATCTGTATCAAGCCAATCACAGATGAGATTGTGCCCATCAGCCCCACCAACCAGTTGGGGAATCGACCAGCCCACAGGAAACCAGGCGGCATCCAGTGAATAGCGGTACTGAGATCAGCCATTCCACTCAGGACGGAGAGGACCTCCCCTCGTATCTGCGAGTTGAGCTGAGAGTGACTACAGGATAAAATAAATAATAAGACGATTAAATGCAGAAAGAAGGAGTTGGAGGCCTGTCTTAGTTTAAAGGTTGAGAAAATATTAAATGAATGAGGTGATTAAACTTCACCTGTGGCCTGCTTCATCTCTTCCACATCTCTTCAGCTTCTTCTTTAGCAGCAGTAGAACTCGAAGTGACCTGCAGTAGTTTTGTTTTTTCCCCCGGTTATTTTTTGTAATCAGGCTTTATAAGATCTACTTTGGATGTAATTGGGTTGATAATGTTATTAGTAATCTAAAAAACAGTCCATTTGATAAATGTAATCTTTTTTAATAATACAATGACATTATGATAAATAATCTGTAACCACCTTTAAGTAACATTTGTCATTTAAGGGACGCCATCCATTTACATCCTGTCTGATGTTTGTGGACAGGCAATCTCACCTGAGTATTCCCAACGTTAGTGACGTTCCCCACAGCACCGTGCTGAACAGCCACCATTTATCAGACTTCACTCTGATGAGCTTAGAATCAGCAGCCCACGCGATGTGTTCACAGGGGTAATATAGCTGGTCAGCCAAATTGTTCAGCACAGATATCCAACGCACACTTCTGTCATCCTCCTATGAAAGAAACAATATGTTAATGTTGGTTTGAAAGGGTGACACAGCAGCACCAGTTTCCCCGAATAGAATAATCCAAGAAGAGTCAAAACGAATGGACCTTTTTTTAAACATACAGCGGATATTTAAATGTACAAACTTCAGTTTCCCTGTTTTTCCAAACACACTGTGTTCTTAATAAAGTGGAAAACAAGTACTGTGTGGCTCACCCTGGCTCCAAACCCATAGCGGTGGGAGTAAGCCAACATGGAGAGATCATCAAACAGCCTGAGCACAGTCCTACATTGACTGAGCTGAGCAGAAAACAGCAGCAGACTTTTCCCGAGCCGGTGAGACGAGATGTCAGCTTCTGCCTCGCGGGATAGAACACCTCCCACAAGCTGGGAGCCATAACAGACCGTCCGGATCTGAAAGGACAACCAGAGAGAGAAAACTCCATAGGCCGAGAGAGGAAACTTTAATTACAGGGATTAGGTAAAAGCTGATATTTGTTCATTTGTTAATTTCTTATTTATTTTTAGGCTGACAGAAAACACCTGGGGTAAGGGTAGGTTGTAATTATTATCACATACAGTACTTGTGTAAGAAAAACACACTATATGAAATGTATACCACTGTCTAATAGGCCATTCTTCATGGATATTTATCTATAAACAAGAACTATGTCACAACTGCTAAATGTAATGACTTACAATTACTTTTTTTTCACAAGCTAGAAATGAAAGGTTATATCTATTTAACTTATTATTAACCCTGAATCCCTTTTCTTTTTGCTTGTCCTAGAAGTTAAAAAAAAGAATATACTCACATTTTACCTTTATTACTTACATTTAGACATGCAACAAACAGCGGATTATTCTATTTAGTGGAGTACAGAAACTCAATTAAGACAGATTTGATGTTGTCTGTGAAAAAGCTGTCATCCATAGGTCAAGCAACTGGCTTCACGTGGTTATGACACAGGGTTAGGACAGGAGTATGTAGTGTGTTTACTCTTAAACACCTAGACCATGATCACTGATTATTGTTGTTTATTCTTGTCCTGAAGGAACACACATTTAACCAAAACCATGCTGAAACCACACTTGCACCAAATAACACGAAACATCTTTGCACAACACGCATGAGTACCACACTGGAGAGGAAAACAGTTCGCTTGTTGCCTCCTCGAGTACTTACAACTTTATCTCTTCCTCTGTAGGACTCCAGCAGTCGGACCAGAGACTCCAAAGACTGCTGCATGTCTGCTCACACTCACTCACGCACTCACTCACTCACGCACTCACTCACTCACTCACTCACTCACACACTCTCACGGCTAAAGACAGAGACTGACGCGCGAGTCTCCAGCAGCACATTTACTCTTTCACCTGGTTTCTCAGCTGGACTCTGAAACACTGTTTCAGAAACAGGAAGAAACCACAACAGACTCGACCAGACGATCACAGAGCAATGGATCACGGGGGTGGCGTCATGCTGCCCTCCTCCGTCTGTACTGAGTAACACTACCTCTGCTCCCACGGCACAGGCTGATACTGTCAGCACAATGAAAGAGCAGTAGAAAAGAAAATGCATGCAGATGTTGCCCATCAATAACCTCACAGATTACAATGTGGCATTTATGTTTTCCGGTATGAATTATTTTAACTGATTCAACTTGTTCACTTTTCAACAATCATGCAATGTTAAATACAAGTCTTATACTTTTTTGGGAGAAAGAAAGATGGGATGACCATGTATATTTGGATGGAACGTGAGCACAAAATACAGTTTCAGTCTACAGATCATAAATAGCAACAACGCATTTCATTTTCCAGATGCAGCATCTTGTTGTGAAATGGGGCATGATAGGGTTACACCACAAGTCTAAAGCAGTTTTGTTGCTGCGAGATGCTCACGTGACACGTGAAAGGATAAACGGGTGCATTAAAGGTACAATTATGTCAGAACGGTAAAGAGGATGTATACATTCACAAAATACCTGTAAATATAGTGCAATTTGTAGAACCTTAAATGTAATCCGATGTGAGCCCAGACATGTTTAATCCTTTCCTTATTGTTTAGATTTAGTGTAGGTCTAATTCTCCAATTAAAACTTACTGATGTTTTTAATGATCTATGTGACAGAATCAGCTGGAGGTCCCTGGTTTTCCCCTTGTGCTTGTTTATAATTTACATTTAAAATCAACAGTTGGCAGTATCGCTTGATACACAAAATGATACGGAAAAGGGCATCCTTTACTGAAAGTGTGTGTACCTCACCACATAGCTGTGCATCCACACACTCAATGAGAGCAATACAGTCAAAAAGCAAAAAATAAACAACCAGAAAAAGTAGCTTTATTTATTTTAGGGTATCTCAGAGGTCAAGCAATACACAGAGCTACAATAATAGTGTATTAATGTTTTATACAAGCAGTTTGACAAACAACGCAATTATGACCAGTATCATCACAGGGCATGCGTGTATCCCTGTGAATATATGTTTATTTAGTTTAAGTGACAGCCTGTTTTTTAGCTTGAGTTAAAGACATTTATGGAGAGTCATTGTCATAGACATCTGAAAGAGGAAAACACAAACAAATAAAAAAAGATGTAAATCTACATTAAAACAACAATTGACACGACAATGTGAAAGCATGTTGACAATAACATAAGCACACCGAACTCACCATTTGGATAGTCAACATCGTCGTATATGTCTCCTTCCCTGCAAAGGAAGGTTTCTGTTAAACTGACTGCAGAACAACTTTAAACAATATACATATTCCGCCTGACAATAAACTAAGGGCAAAAACAGAAAATGTGCTAGAATGCTACTAATGACACTCATTTACAATAGTTAAAAAAGTTCAAATTAAAAGATTCAAATGTTGCTTAAGCACACGGAAACCAATGAAAATGCACTTACATTGAAAGAAGAAGAGATCTGGACACATAACCATCTGTGAGAAGCAAGACAAAAACAACAACTTTGAATTGCATTTTATTCATTAATTATTATTTCATTATTAATGGAACTATGATCTGACAACCACTGAAGAGTAAGTGTCAGTATGTAAAGCTCTCTCTGCTTTTGTCAAACAACACGACAAATAACAAACAGTGCGGACGGGATAACAAGGTAAGGCTGGTGGATTTTCAGAGATAGAGATAGCAAAATCCAAAAAAATAAAAAATAAGAGACCTGTAGAAAAGACTACAAAGGATAAATTCCCCATTTCAGTGGTAACCCCCCCCCCTTGACTTGAACAGATTTTGGTGATGGAGGCCCTGGCACCACCGTGTTTTCACATACATTTTCCAAACCTGTTGCAGCATAAAGCTTTTTTGCTGCTGGTTAGCTGGATGATATCCAGAACTTCTCCCGGAGACACATGCAGATCCTTCCCTCCTGGCCTCTTTATGATGCTGTTGGGATCCACCATCATGGTGTGCAGCACTCTGAGTTGCCCTTCGTACTGTTAAAGCAATGGAAAAAGGGCATTTTAAAGTTTGTGCAGAGCGGGCTCAATAGTATGTTAATATTATATGCATCCTGTTCGCATTTTGTTCCTCAGGGATAAATCCTATTGGACAAAATATAAAGAAATACATTTTCTTTCAAAGCTCCGTGTGCTCAACAACAGTTCTATAAAAGAGTGAGAAAAATATTTACCTTAAATTTTTTTCTCATCTCACTCTCCGTTTTGGGATTTATGCTGGAAATGTTTAGAATTTCACAGTTTAGTTTAATTATTTACCTGAGCTTTGAATTACAACACTATGGCAGCTGCACTCAAGCAGCGATTTCCTGTTTCCTTTCATTGCACCAGAAATGAACACATACCTAATTTCAGGTGGTGGTGGTGGAAAATCCTGAGTTGCTGGTTGAACGTCATCGTAGTCATCTGAGGACAAAATAAGATGTGAACTGAAACTGAATTGTGCTGGTCTGAAAAAGAAAGAATACATTGTTGTTTCTAATTCCATGAAACTGATAAACTTGTTAATATTTCTTTCAATTAATACCAATTAAGTTACATTCCATAAAAATGTGGATTTTGAGCAATATAAACTCTAATTAGCCAGTGATGTTAACGCATGCTTTGTCGTGACTTACCTTCATCTTGACTAAAGCTGCACAAAAGAGGAAACACAAAGTGCATTGTTAGGGTGGAATAGATTGAAGTGAAACAGAGAAAGCAGTGCTGGTGGAGTAACACAATTCCTGCACCTACCATAACTGCAATACATTTAAACACATTTGGTTGATGTGCTGTACCTGTCTCTGTCACTGGCGTTCATATTTAACATCTGTGGTGGGTCAGGAGGTGGCGGAGGTAACGGGGATGTTTCCATTTTTTTGGACTGCAGCACTTTGCGCTTCACTGCTTCATAGTCAATGTCCACACATGTGTTGCTGATGTATCCATCTACAATACACAACGAGAAGACGATGACCCTTGGTTCTATTGTGGCACTTCAGTGTGTGAATAGAGCAGAGAATAAACGTTTGAAAAATACCAATATAGAGACTTCGCTCCCACTCTCTCCTCCACCAGGACATGACGTTGTCTCAGTTAGAGAATTGTCTAGGATCAGCGTGACGTAATACGCCATATTTTCATATCCAGTGGACAGGAGTCGAGGAAGCAAAAACCAATACATCTCCGAGCTCAGTAATTAAACTCACCTGGTCTTCTGAAGTGCAACGTGGCTAAACTAAACCCCAACCTTCTTTGGCTCAGATGGGAAGATTATCTGCAAAATCAATTCTGAGAAATTTAAAAACCCAGACTCACAGGTTCCGTTGAGAGATCGAGCCAACCATTTGCCACCAGGGTTATTCTTTACTCGTAGGATCTCCACACTCTCGCCTTGTTGTACGCCAAGGTCTAGTTTTCCTCCTCCGTACCAATCGTGTCGCACCTTGGCTGTATGAAGAACCTCTATCTCCCCTTTTAACTACGGATGGACACGCATAGAAGGTATGAAAGTTAATAATTGACAGAAACCAATGAGATTTGAATGTGCTTGTTACACAGTACATATATAGCACAACATTTACATGGAAGTAAATATTGATATTTCAGCATGTATTTTTTTCACTGATTCATAACTATGAAGCTGTAGGATCAGCAGCCCAACGAAAGGTAGGTAAGTAAAAGCATCAAACCCTCCAGTTTGCAAGTACAGTAACTTAACCAAATACTAAGAGCAAAGCTCTGCTGTGGTGTCGGACCTTCATGGTGAACAAACGATGTCAGTTCCTAACCTGAAAGTTCTTTTTCAGCACTTTCTCTCTCTTCTGATGCTCCATCTTTTCTTTCTTTTCCTGTTCCCGTAGCTTCTTTGCTTCCTTTTTGTTTATCTTCTCAACATTTGCCTTGTTCACATCAACCTGGTCCCTAAAAAAGTAGCGATTAAAATGAATATATGAATATAATAAATAAATTATTTAACTCTCCACATTACTACACGACCAAAACATAAAATCTACCAGTGTGTCTCTCGGGGAAAACTCTTACCCTAAAAGATCAATTCATTTTGAACAAAGTTATTTTATTGAATTAAACAGCATTCCAATTTTTATTAGTGCCTTTGAAGGGAAACGTGCTGAATCATACAAACAACAATTAAATGCTGTTGCCTTTAAAACTAAGAGCAGATAGTGGGGCACTTTTTGAGTTTTCTCTGGACTTGTATCTGTTGTATGCATCTGTAAATAAATGCAATGACTGAATGTAAATTTGGTTGAAGCCAGGGGTCCAGTGTATGGACCTAATTTTATAATTTCATAATTCTATATTTATATTCTAAAATGTCAAAGCACTTTTGAGCTACAGCCTGTGTATGAAAAGTGCTATACAAATAAAGCTTATTATTATTATTATTATTATTATTATTATTATTATTATTATTATTATTATTATTATTATTATTATTATTATTATTATTATTATTATTATTATTATTATTATTATTATTATTATTATTATTATTATTATTATTATTATTATTATTATTATTATTATTATTATTATTATTATTATTATTATTATTATTATTATTATTATTATTATTATTATTATTATTATTATTATTATTATTATTATTATTATTATTATTATTATTATTATTATTATTATTATTATTATTATTATTATTATTATTATTATTATTATTATTATTATTATTATTATTATTATTATTATTATTATTATTATTATTATTATTATTATTATTATTATTATTATTATTATTATTATTATTATTATTATTATTATTATTATTATTATTATTATTATTATTATTATTATTATTATTATTATTATTATTATTATTATTATTATTATTATTATTATTATTATTATTATTATTATTATTATTATTATTATTATTATTATTATTATTATTATTAGTAGTATTATTATTATTATTAAATGGTTTGCCGCAAATGCAAATAGCAGCAGTGAAAAAAATGCTTTCTAAGCTTGGTTTACGCTGTGTTTAGACACAGCAATCAATTGTAATTGTTGAAGGAAGCAAATGTATACTTACAGATCAATAAACTCATATACTTCATCGTTATCATCCTGCAGGAGAAAAAAGTATTCGAAGACAAATGAATTGTTCATAATTTTTTAAGTGTTTAGCTTCACTTTAAGTTAAAATGCAATTTTAATTTTAAATACTCACCCCATTTATACACGGTAAACTGTTGTCACTCCATGACTCTGCAAAGTCACGGTAAGAAAAATCACATCAGAGAAGTGTCTTTTAAGGACAGTCACAAGTCTCCCATTCTAAAATCACAGCTCTTTTCATAATTGCATAAAATGCGTCAGAGCAAGGTGAGCTACAGAAGAGGCTGCGGTGATGCATCAAAAACAATAATTGTATTTTACCGTTCCTCTCAAAACTTCCAATGTCATCGTAGGTTTCCTGGTTATCATCCATGCATCTGCAATTGACAAGTAACCAATGATGGCCTCTTTATTATAAAGCAATTACTCACATTTTTTTTTCTCAAGTAAGGTGTTCCAATGCTTTACATTTTGTAAAAAAAAAATTGCAGTTGAAGTATGAACTTTTGAACTTTTATGAAATATTGTGAGAGCGACTACAGCAGAGAGGAAGACAACGAAAGGCATTTAATTGTTTATTGCGTAAATGCACACTTTGGCCTCTTACACAATATGTCTCTTCTGAAAATGTATCAATACTATACAATGTCATTTTGTGTGACCTCTGAGGGGGAAACTAAAGGCTGAATATAGTGAAAATTAAAGTGTTAAGATTATTAGAAAATCTTTTTTTCCTTTTTTTCTTCATGACATGGTTGAGATCAAAGTGTGTCAAGTAATATCGGGATTATCTAAGAGCATTAGACAACCGGATGCTGAAGAGGTATGTAATTTTCATATTGCGCTATATCCAAAACTCTACGTGGGAGTCTACATTAATTGTATGATCTATATTCCTTGACGTATTTTACATCTGTGTACTGTGAATACTCACACGGAGGCGATCTGGCGCGGCAGGCTGCTTGGTTTGTTGGCTCGATGTGGCAGGTTTGGAGGGGGAGTGATGACTGTTGGTAAAGACATGTTTCTGCCTGCCGAATCTTGGGAACCTGCAGAAGGTGAACCACCGAAATCGTCTTTGTATGAATGGAGAGGCTTATTACAAGGCAAACGAATTAGTATTAATAGTATTAATATTGTGTCAGTAGTTTTAAAATAAAAGAATAATAATATTTCAATGACACAACTTCCCAATAATAACAACACTAGGCATGAAAAAGTAAAACCGCCAAACGAGTGACCGAACAGACCTTAGCAGCAGACTTTTCGACTGTTACTATCAATACCAGTGGTGGTGTTCTATTAAGTTTGTGTGAAAGTACGGTATACACGACACGACACCAGATCCACAAAAGGGATGCAGCATTTTATTTTTTAAGCTTGCACCTTTCTAACTGTGACGTGCGTAAATTAATGCAGGCCAGAAAACAAACAAACATTTGTTTGTTTGCGTTAGTGCTATTTTTTTTTCTATCAATCCTGTAATCCAACTGGTCACTGTTATGATTGTGCAAGCTTGATCTTTTTTTTTTTTACAGAAAAAGCCACATGTGTCTGCTTCTCCTCTACTAATGGAGAGAGGAGAATTTAGCAAAAAACAACGATACAAAGCCAGAGAGATACAGTATGAGCATGGTATTTTGCAGATGAATAATCTGTGAGCGAATGACTCACTTTTCTTCAAGACAGGAGGAGCAGCTCCCCGGTGGATCATCCTCACGAAGGGCTCCAGGTTGACACTCTGAGGCCGTTTAGGCTTTAAGGGCTGGGGTCCCTCAGGGGGCAGGGGCCTCCTCAGCGGGATGACTTCCCCCTTGCTCCCCCTTGGTCTGGGCTGAGGGGCGGAGGTGGGAGTCCGTGCAGGGGCCTGAGCCGGAGCAATAGCTGGAGTCACTGCTGGTTTGGTGCCCAGAGGATTCTGGTGTCTCAGCATCATGTTCTGCAACAATTCCCCTTTCAGCTTGACCTTGCTGGCGTCTGGCGACTGGATGGATGCTCTGACTCCAGGACTGTGAGGAAGGCGAGGGGCGGACGGAGGTCTGGGGGAGGAGGCCAATGTCTCTGCCCCTGGTAACCTCACCAGGCTGGGAGGAGGTGGAAGAACATTGGGGGACAGTCTGTGATGGGCCTGATCCATTTCTGTCACCGGGAGGGTCGCTCTCCCAAAACCGGGTCGAGGAGACTTGGGCGAGCCACTGTCTCGGCTGCTGGTGTCCGAGGTGCTGGTGTTGTTGATGAACCGGGCCCTCAGAGCCTTGACATCAACGCTCTCCTCCTGAACACAAGACCCACATTGAGCACAAACTCAAAAACTGTAGCTGCTCTGTTTCTGAAGCAGGAAGTTAGCAGCGTAGCACACAGCAAGACATTTCTCACACTCACGACACATACGCCTGTGCTATCTTTATAAAGTGAAAATGCACTGCACAATAAACCAATTTCCTGGGGGTTTTGATCTTTGCAGTGCTGATAAATCCGCCCTAACTCCTGCAGCACTCCAAACCTTAACCTTAATGACTTCATAGAAGAGTCATTCATTAATGAAGAGTATTTGTGAACTATATTTTCCATTTCTGTTAGAATCAGAGTGAGTTGTGAATTATCACTTCCTCAAAACTAAATAACATAAGTACTGCAGCAGTCAGACACTGTTTATGTTTCAAAGATCTTCCTTGTTCTTTTCCGTTTATGTTCTTCATGGGTGATAAAATGCAAACTGCACATGCAAAACAACACGACTTTGCAGATGAGCATGTATTGGAGAGAGAGCTAATTTCACATTTGGTGGCAATAACTTGCTATCAATGTGTCATTTTCACTCTCAAGGCTGCTTGCCTACGAGCCATTTCCTGTCAGGGTTCTAGAACTGAATTGCACCGCACCACAATGCTATCAAGTGGATGGAACCACAGTTAATGTGAGAAAGGATTTTAACATTAAACTATATGTTTATTTTGAGCTAGTAGTTTTCAGTGGCAAGAAACTGGACATTTTATTTGGAAGTTTTTCTTATTTTCAAAAGATGGGGTGGGTTAAAATTGCTCAGGATACATTTTTTTGTATTCTCGGGCCATGTAATAAAATAAGTTCATATTCAAACTCAAATGATTTTAAAATAAAGGCTTATAAATACTACTAAAAAAATATTGGATATGTTAAATAAAAAGGCAAAAGAATTTGCGTCCGAGATGATGTCATACAAGTTGCCCCTTTAATGCGTTTTTATCATTTTACATAGTGTGCTTTTAGAAGATTACCTCTATTGTTTGTTCTTGTGCCAAATGACATGGAACAAAGATGTGAGCAAACCTTGGTGTTCTTTATTCTTAATAAAGTCTGACATACTATTTTTGTTATTAAATGTTGGACAATTGAAACCTGAGGAAAAAAGCCTGGTGCTGATGTATGTCAAAGCTCAGCTTTTTGGGAATCTCCGTGACGTTATTAAGGGTTGGATGTCATTCACTATTATCTCGTTATCGAATTATTACTAAACATTTGTTTTGAAACAAATGCTCAGAGCAGCAGACAGAAATAAAGTTGCTGGTTTGTATGACATCTTAGCAGGAGAAAGACCGAATGAACCAGAATGAAATGAAACGGGAGGAATCAATGTCTCAAAACAGTGATTGATCAAAATCTAAATCTTGATGATATTACAGTAATACGCCCCCCCCCCCATCTATTGTCTGAACATTTTGCAGCTCAGCCAGACAAGAGAGTGAAGAGTGAAGAAGTGCAGGAAGTGCTCATAACCACACACTCTATACCTTAGATAGCATCCTGCGCTGGTAACCGTAGCAACGCTCTCCACTCACTCCTGTGACAGTGAGCTGCAAGCACTGCTTGCTCACTTCTTTTTATAATGAGGAACAGGGTTTTACTTTTCAGTCAGGTGTCTTCAGAAAAAAATCATATTGTGTCTGTGTGTGTATGTGTGTGTGTTCTCATTTCTTTGGCAAACTTTGGCTCCAGTTTTTTTTTTACATTCTCACCGCAGACCTTTGCAGTACAGGTGCAGCAGCGTAAACCCGACAACAGTCAAAACAACAGAGTGAAAAAGTAAAAGAAAAAAAAAATGATTGAGTGGTGGGTTAATGTGTATCCATGTTGATCACTATTAATACCACACCCATTCTAAGTTAAACTTTGTGTTCAGGGGTCACAAAATTAAGTAACATGGCTATTTTAAACAAAAACAACATATACAAGGTATAAGCCAGTCTCTGTGACAGAGAACAGACAGAATTTAATATTGTCCAAAAAAAAATTCTTGCCATCTAACACAGGGGTAGCCAACATAGTGGCACCTGGTAGCCCGCAGGGACCACCTGATTAGCCCGGGAGCCATTTCCTGGGGGGCTAGATGTGGTTTTTACCCCCAAAATACAGAAAAACATGGCAAAAAAGCAAAAGAAAACATACTATTTTCAATGAAAGGAAGTAATAATATACGTTTGTACTAAACAAGTAGCCCTCCGTACAAATCAGTGCCCTTGAAGTAGCTCTCGGTTTCAGAAAGATCTAACATGTGATAAAAATACAAAAAAATACATTAATCTGGTTTTACTGGAAATTTTGTGAAAACAATAGACTTAAAACCTGAAGGAAATAAATAATATTTTGTATTTTAAAGATTAATTATTAGTAATAGTTAAACTATATGTAAATATACTAAGACAAACAAACAAAGCAGAGCTGAAGAGGTATTGACCTCACATGGTGAATCATTAAACGGTGTAATAAAGATTTCCTTCATCAGCTGCAACATGAACATTTCTACACTTCATAATCCAACTTTGGCCTTTTACTGCGGAAATGATTTGATTACTATGGAAACATATTGGCTTTCACATGGGCTTAACAATGTACTTTTTAAAAAAGTGTCAGATTGTGGATTCACAGTGTTCTAAACCCAGTTGTAGTTTAGTCAATAAATTTGTATTTAGTTACAAAACAGACAAACTGGGTTTTCCCCACTCAAAAATAACTTACTCTATCAATTATCATGTTATTCATAGACACTCTAATGGACAAGAGGAAATGGGCAGTATCAAACAGCCAACACAGGAGAAGTGGGAAAACGTAGCAGCTATTCACTTCATTAATTATATTTCATAAAGCGAAAAAGTCCAAATGCCCTACAGAACATTGTGAATGAGATTGTCTTACCATATTTGCCGTTGGTGACGATTCAGTGGTAGATAACTTGCTCCATGTCCACTTGTGGTTCAGTATCCAGGCTGGTGCTGCAGACAGCTACATGCCCGTTTAAGTTAACGTGACTGCAAACAAGGAAATGCTCGGTAATGCCTTAGTATAGGTAATGAGGTAACTGCTACGTCATACATTCCGTTGTTCCTGTTATATTGCGCTATAATACATTTCCTGCCATTGCAGGTTTGCAGGCTGCTGCACATGCTCAGTGGTAAATCCCCTATATAGTTAGATTTTTTTCAGAGATATTTTCTGCCTCCTTGTCTTCGTTTCATTGATTTGAATGGAGTAATTGAACATTAAAACCAGTCAACTCTTGTTGTGGATCGTCAATATTTTAAGAAAAAAACACCACAGTTAACCAAGAAAAGTGTAATAAAAGGCATCTGGACTTCTGGAAACATATTGGAGGATGTTTCTTATTGTGAAGACTTTCTACAGTTTTCAATACAGCTAAAATCTCCTCATAATATGATAAAATAAGAATGACATACATTCAGGGATTCACATATGCATTGTATCACACCACATTAGCGGAAACAAAGCATTTTTAGTTTTAATTTTCCCATTTTAGGCAGTTCAGCTAAAGTTTTCGTGCTCAGTTCAATTACAGAAGCGACAGCTATTCCTATGAATATTGTTAGATTTGCTGCAGGAAGGAATTTATCACAGGAGGAGATTGACACTGGGGGGTGGTGCCTGCACTGCTCCTGCAGCTCCAGTCGGGGCATAGGTGGAGTTTATAGGGTTTATTGGGTAAGGATGCCCATTGGCAGGAGAGGGAGACACCGGTGTGTCTATCCCCCACATGACTCCCGGCTGAGAGGTGACCATGCCATGTGCCTCAAACTGGCCCCCTGGGGATGCTGCTGTGACACCCGGCGGTGCCCACGCTGCCATGCTGCCCGACATGGCTGACCAGGGCGCTGGAGCCGGAGCAGGAGCTGCCCACTGGCTTTCCAGAAGCCCCGTGTATCCCCAGGGCATGGCAGCAGGAGGGTATGGGGGAGGATATGTGGAAGAGGGGTAGGGAGAGCCCCCTGCTGGCTGTGTTGGGAACATGGAGAGGATCTGAGAGCTGGAGAGAGATGGCCGAGGAGAATCTGTGAGATTAAACAGATGATGAAGCGACATTAGTCTTTAAACCTCGGCCCTGCTCCAGTGGCCAGTATTAATTCATGATCACACTCAGAGCGAACCAAAGAACATACTATCTCACCCTGTCCATACTGTACCCCATATTAGTGTGAATGTTGGATAAAATGGATGAATGAAAATACAGGAAAACCAAACAGTTGAACATGTATGGTATTTTCCATATGTGTATGATTATTCGGCTTCTTAATTGCAAACCTATTGCACTATAAGGTACATTATTTGGTATTATCTTACAATAGTGCATTATATATTTTTGGACATTGCGTGGTTGCACCATGCGCTCACCAAGGCGAATCGCTGGCAGCATTTGTCGTATTGGCAATAAAATCTACTCACCTCAAATATATATTGTCATTGTCAGAATCAATGGCGACTGCACGGCCCCTGACTTGATGAATGGAAAACCTTTCTCACTGACTAGTGGGCAAAAGCATCTGTAGGCCGTACTCCATGTTACCACTGACCTGGCTGACTGCTGCATGAGCTCTGGGTGGGTGACAGCGGCTCCTTCCTCTGGATGGAGAAAACCTCCATCAGCTCATCACTGGAGGAGACCTGCGGAGAGAAAAACGGGAAATGTGTTGCTTTGTTTTAGAAATGTTTTGAAAATGTGGAGAGACCAGGAATGGAGAATTTTATCCGTGATAACAATCTTCTCTGACTGTTTGAACAGGAATGGATATCGTTTACAAACGACTTCAAACGGTCACACTGACATGTTGTGTGGTGGTTTACCTGGCTCGGTTGTCCTGGTGAAAATTCTGGTCGTGGACTGAACACGCCACCTGGTCCCTGAAAATAAAAGTCTTTCAGCAAGGGATTTTGGCGTATCAGCATTTCGAAATTGAATTGAGCTTCTCCGAGTTCTCTTTGCTTTAATTTACCTCGGGTAGAGGGTCCGAGTTCTCATTTAGGATCAGCATCTGGAAAGCAAATGGCGACGGGTCTCAAAATGCACAAACACAACAAATCTACAAAGAGAATAAAACAAAACTAAGCCATGTATCCCTGACGTGAGTCGGTGCCTCCGCCGGTTCCTGTGCTACGTCTTCGTCCACGCGCTGACAAATCTCCTTAATGTCAGCCAGGACCGGATCTGCCTAATGAACCCAGAAATATAAAATCACACATACCGCATACTGTCACATTCACTCCAGGGTGGTACCGTGTAAAGCGCGACCATACTTGATACTAAAGTTAATGGCAATTGAATAGCTTACCCAGAATGTGTGTGTACGAATGTTTTGCATAAACAGTCAAAGCGGCACATGTGTGCTTGTAAATGCTTTCAATAAAGCTTGTACACTTAAGAATGTATACCTAGAGTTTTCTAAATAGATTTGTGATTTATCGGTGACCGAGTTCAGATATGACCACACGGGGCTTATAGCACCCCAACGAGGCCGGCGTGCTGTTACCAGGTTCGCCATCTTAATGTAGAAGAGGCTGTAGGTGTCTTGGTGTTGGTAGATGTAGGCCAGAGCCCTGGGGTCTGACTCATCTTTAGTCAAAGAGCTGATCCTGCTCCTCTCATGGTCGTGAAGCACAGCCTGAGAAGCAGATGAAGAGGAGGTTGAGTCCAACACAGCACAACAAGTAGACCGTTGCTGATTTATGTTTGGTCAGTGGACCTTTGGTTTGGGGTTAGAGAATTAAAAAAAAAAAAAAAAAAGCTAGGAGAGCTTTAGCTGATGTGACGCACCCCGCTCCTCTCGTCCAGGATTTTCAGGCCAGTGGAGAAAACTTTCAGCCAAACTCTCTGCTTGTGTTTCCCCTGTGCTCTAGCTGCTGCCGCAAAGCCCTAAAACATACACACAAACACACACGCGCACAAACATGCACATACAAGCACACACACACACACACACACACACACAGCGGGGGAAAGAAAAAATGAGACAAGCAAAAATACATGGGATCGTAGCCGGGGGTCAGATACCCAAGTGTCATGCATAAAGGGTTTTCTGCAACACTCGGGATTTTGGCTGGTGGGTTTACATGTGACATTACAACACATCCATTATTATTATCCAAGCATGTATGTATATATGAGGTTAGCGGTTCTGCCCTCCATCACTGACGAGTCAAAGCGAGACAAGAACATCTGGGTTTTGTTCCCGAAGTAAGAGAGCGTATTCTCTCGCAGACTTTTTGAAACATGTTGACAGCTAAGAACCCAGGCCCTCGGAGCGGTACCTCTCAACAGCGCGTCGTGTGGCTCGCCTCATGTGTTTACATAAGTGTGGAAGTTTTCTTTTCTTTTTTTTTAACAAACATTATTTCCCGTAAGCCAAATGTTCACGGGCTAAGCATCACATCTAAATCCTAGTCACGATGCTGTGTGCTCCCGCACGTTGCTTATTTATTTTTTATTTTTTTTAAAGGGAACTGGCCTTTTTTTCCCCTTGTGGTAACACTAATTACCCCATAACATTTATCGAGTCATGAAGCAGCATTTACATTTGACGCACGGTGATTTTAATACGGGAGCAGTCAGTTCACTGTTGCAAATAGACAAGTTGGGAATATTTAAAAGATTGTACTTTGCCTGTGGCAAATTGCTCTTTAAACACTGCGCTTGACTGAACTGCTCCTTCGAATTCAAAACGTCAACCTCATGGTGGCACTGTAGTAAAAGTAAGAGTTTTTTTTTTTCTCGTCTGGGAACTGTAAACCACACCCGTCTCTCAAAATAATTTCCCTGCAATAGCTGTTGACATATTTCTGTGCTACAGGGTTGACCCAATAGACAAAGCAATTACGGAAACTGACTTCTGAGAAAACAACCTTATAGTGCAATGGTTTGCAAATCACTGCAGGCAATGACCACCACCGATGGCAGATTCTAATCTCAACCGCCACATGATACCAGTAGTTTGCTTTTTTGATTTTCTCTCTGATAAAATGATTAAGTAAGAGGAAGAGGAAGATCATCCGACCGACAATTCAGCATTTTTGAATCAAGAGGTACGTTTATAGTGGACGACAGACAACCTTGAGTTTCATCATGGAGTCCAAGCACATCTTCTCCCCTTGGAAGTCGGGTACCGGGTCTACCCCGATGAGCTTTGCTTTGTAGCGAACCCCGTCGCCATGAAAGCGGAAGGTGGTGTCACTGGGTGTCCTGGTGGCTCCTGGGAAGCGGGAGTTAAGGAGATGAAGGGTCAAACTCGGAGGATAAATCTGTGTGAGAGCAGGGAAATGTGTGTCTGTGTATATTTGTAGGAAATAATTGTGTTTGAACGATTATGTTTGTGTGTCATGATTTAATTAAAGTTCATGTGTATTTGTGAGTGTACAATGTTGATCTGTCCTTTACTGCGATGCCAGTGTTTGTATGTTCTGTGTTAAAACTGTATATTTTTGTGTTTATGAATGGATAACTACACAAATAATATGTTTAAGCACTGTATACAATTTGTATATTTTAATATATCTTTTGACTGTTCCTTGGTCAATGTGTCATCTATTTCTTGTAAAGGAAACAGGTGATTTTGTGACAATAAAACATGGTATTATGTTTTTAGTGTTACAAAGGTCAACTCTTAAACACTTTCACATGTTTTGTATAATAGTTTACTAGCTTTTTAGTCACAGTCACAATGTAAAGCCTTGAGAGGTGACATGTCTGCTTTCAACAATAACTCAGTAACGGCCAGTCAGAGTCAATATTGTAATAAGGTGGTGAAAAGTTTTTTTTTCTTTTCAATTTCAAAACACAGGTTGCCATTTGGACAGCACTAAACTGGGGGAAATGAGCCAGCTTTATATTTTTCTGGAATGCACACATTTTTATTGCTCTCGTACATTATGGCTCTGTTAGGTGTGGAGTTTCTGGGTGGGTGATAAATATTCTGCTGACAATGTCCCACTTCAACTACCACATGTGATGGGGATCTGAACTATTTCCCTGTTATTTGGTAATGCTCCAGCGACTCAGCTGGCAACATAAACCACGATAAAAGCCAGGAGGACATGCGATACAATTTAAATGGTGGGCATAGGAGAGCATCATATTTGCATGTAGCGTGTAGGTATGTTGCCTCCCAAGGCATCGCTACATCGTTAAAGGCGTATCTTCAATTAGAATGCATCAGGGTATTATATCAGAAAATGTTCATCCTGCAACCATTGTCTTTTATTTTGCTGTTTTTGGGTTGTCTGCAGCATCCTCAATGTCTGCTAAAGAACGTGTATTCTGAATGAATGAATTATGAAATTATGAATTGTGTGTATTTTAGACTTTTAAAGTTATGGTTTCCTCTACTTTATCTAGTTATTATTATTGGGACGGACTTGAAATAACGGCATGTAGCTTGATGGTCTTAGTCTCTGACAGTTTGATATGTTGTATCCTATTTTACAAATCCACTATAATATTTTGTTATAACCCAAATCAAACCAAAAACAGCCTCCAGAGTCATACAGTGATGCTAAAGAAAATACCGCAAATCCTTTTATGAGCAGCTAAAGCCTCTTAAAGTCTTTAATAAAGTATTTCAATAAAACAAGCCTCCCATTTCCCCCCTGGTTCTCATCATATCTAGTAACCAGTTGGAAGTGTTTGAGATCACTTCAACATGTTTAGATACTCACTTACACAGATGGAAAGAGTAGTGGAAAAGCCTTCTCAAGTACGAATGTCAAAGGAAAAAAAGACAGTAACATGGCTTCTCCACAAATGAACTTGTTCTGGATTGTTACCGCTTTCACTTTTTCAAGCGGGAGATGGGAAGGAGTAAAAAAAAAAAAGATATCCGTAGTAGTGATACATGATAGTAGTGACAAAATAATAGAAAACACCTAAATTCCATTACGGGTGTCCAAAGACGTCAAGGAACAATATAGAAATAAATCAAATAAACCACAAACAGCAGCAGGAAAGTGGGAGGTGTATAAACATGTGCACAGCAGCAGCTGCAGCCAACAAACACAGACAACATACTATGTTGCTAACCAACACATGTTGTTGATGCTCTCAGTTATTTGTTGCAGAGATACAATCAGCTCTGGATCCAATGTCTCTGCTGCTTGATTCATTGTCAGTATGAAATCCAGTCTGCTCAATTTCCCCGGTATCACTACACTCCTCCAAGTTTCCCCAAATCGGAGCTGGATTGAACTCTGCAGTCACAGATGATCGATAACTGATGAAAAGTGTTGCGTGTCTCACTCTGGGTATAAGGATCCCGCGTTTTAGCACCGCAAACAGAATGTTTCTCCAGGTCCTGCAAAACGATACCTGGGACGCACGTTCGCTGGGTGAAGCATTCCGTCACACAAAATAAAGTGTTGAAGGTTTTCCAGGAAGACACTGCTGCATACTTCCACATGTGACATCAATAGTACGCCGTTCCAGTACAGCTGGAAACAGCGGGAACACTTGGACACCCTCCAGCAAAGCAAGACCGAGGAAGAGGAACGACCATGGCGTCCCATTTCCCATCAGACAGTCACAAACTCGCCGTGCCAGAGTCAAGGCGACGAGCTGTGTTTGTTTCAGCAGTGTTTAGGAACACTCTTGAGTTCAACAAAAAAATGCACAGGCTCATTCCCTTCTGAATAATGTCCATAGGATCATTTCTAAAGAACATGTCACCTATTCCCAGAAATGAGTGCGCAGAGTGGGATTTTATTCTTTGCTCATGCGTTAAGTGGTATGCCAGTGATTTGGTGTGACTGCAATAAAGTCGTGGAACCTCACCAACAAAAGACGGGTCATATGATCAAAGCATGGGACTGAACCAAAACTAAATGTAAGAGGCTGCTAAGACTGCATACCAGTCAGCAATGGGGTATATATGTGTTTGTTTTTAAAGTATACGAATATCATTTAAAATATAATTTAAAACCAAAAACTAAAACTACTCCGGCTATGTTTCTCCTATTATGCAAGACACAGCAGGTTTAAAAAAACAAAGGTTAAAGCCTCTGTCATCAGAACTATGAACCTCTTTTTCAATCCCGACAGCCTACAGCAGCTGAATTCGTGTACCTCTTGTACTGGAGGAGAGCCAGGTTTTGACAGCGGCATGGCCCCCGGCAAGATAACTTCCAGTCGTTTGCTCCGATTCCATCCCGATGAGGTCTTCTTGGAAATGAAAGGCTGGAGCTCCGAATCCCTGTGAACATAAGGTTTCGGTCAGAGTTGTCGGCTGCAGAAGGGAATGCTGAATCTCTTCAGCCGCTTAATGAACCATCAACAGGCGGGGTGTAGAGAGAAAATCAAAGTCCGATATTTACAGTCGTCCAACCTGAATAAAAGCCAACGGTTTCAGGGAGTTTGGCGATGAATTTGGTCAGGAGGAAATGTTTCATCCGCGTCACCTGCTGGGAGTGTGTGTGGGTGTGTGCGCTGTGACCCTCTGCTGCGTGGCCTGACTCACGGCTGTAACTTCGAACTTCTCCGAGTCAAAGGTCAGGCCACGGATCCACTGGTGATACATTAACATCCCCTGAGAGGCCCGAGTACATGGGAACTTTTGCAGGAGGACGAGAGAGGCTTTCCCCTGTTTTCCCTCCCCTGGGACGATATGATGATGTGAGGTCATGTATTTTTCTCAAGGACTGGCTCTGGGTGGTATTTGCTTTAAGGCTAAACTTAAAAGTGTCTGGCTGCCAGAAACTGTCAAGCTCGGTAAAAAAAATCTGCAGAAAGCATGGTTGAGAGAAGCCCAAAACCTATAAAGGGCTAAAATTGTACTTTCTTAAAGTTCCTCTCCTGGCATTGATTAAACCTTGGGAAACAGCTTAATAACTCGATATTACACATTTAAAAGGTCTTTCACGAAAAACAAACACACAGTACATCAAAAGCTTCTACTTGTTTTCCGTTTCCCTACTGCACAATTGGAATCTGACGGATTGTAAAAGGTCACTTCCAAATCGATGTGTCAGAATAAAAAGGCATTTTATGCATGAGATCAGAAAAAAAAAAGACACATTTTGGCTTAACACAGTATCTATAATGACAATTAAGTCTCTCGACTTGTATATGCTCACTCAGTGTGAAATCTGGGCCTGTTTGGAAATGATTTGCTGTAACTAATTCATATTTTTGGGCCGATTAAGTGAAATTGGATAACTTCCCAAGGCACACTTGATCTCTCAAGGTGCCTTGTGAAAATCATTGTATTAGATGACCCTATCTTCCTTCCTGGTCGACATCCATCACTTGCATGAAAAATACTAGTAATGGACAGTGCGTCTGGCGTGACCAGCAAAACTCAAGCAGCCGGTAAATGCCGGCTGTCAATCTCCATTGGCTGAGTAAATCTCCAAAGACACTGGTTCTGACAAAGCATCTTTCATTACACCCCGCCTCCTGTCCTCTAAATGCCCTCTGCTGTTGGACGTCATCCAGGGACAAACAACTTCAAGAAACCTAACTAAACTGAATGGTGCGCCACCGCCTTTAAAGCTGCTCTTGAATGATGGCAACATGTTGTTTTCATGAGTCTCTTCAGCGAGGCCAGCCAGTAGAATAATCTGTGCATAAGGTGGAGCAATAAAGTTTTTCATAATCTAGCGCTGCCTTGTGTATACGTGTGTCCTTTTATTCAGGCATTCGTGACCTCAGTTGTTGCATCCTGAACTGCGTTAAGCTTGGCTGAATTGATCATGTCATACAGAATGTCATATATATATATCTATATATATATATAGATATATATATATATCTATATATATATATATAGTCTTATGTAAACATATCGTTTACATAAGACTGTCGGACCAGTGGACAAAAACCTGGGGCAAAATTGGGCTGTGGGCTCCTTGTGACCCCCGTTCCTCCATCTCAGTGTGCATTGAGGTTGTAATTGTTGCCTTTTAGAGCACACTATGTAGCATAATTTGATTTTGTCCAGAAACCGACCATTTCCTCTTTTTTTCCCCCTGTAATAATACTTTAGGTTAGCTCAGGTTTAAGGAAAGAATAATAAGTACCTCTGTTAGGTTGGAGGACCTTTGTTGTCATGGTTGCAATAATAGACGGTCGAGGTCACAGAACGACCATGGTCATGGTTAAAGGAAACAAATGCTGACTGTCAGGTTGAAATGGGAAGCGATTCTAATTCTATTCGATTCAATTAAAGTGTATTTCTATGGCCTCAAATCACAACATACAGAGCATTATCTCCAAAGCACTTTGCGTAGTGAGGTTGAGACCTGCCAATATTATAAAGAAGCCCAACAGTTCCCACAATGAGTAAATACTTGGCGACAGTGAAGAGAAAAAAAAACAAACTCAAAAGAAATCCCTTTTCAAATGAAGAAACCTCAGAAAACAACAGAGTCAGACTCGGGGCACCTCGCCATGGGCCGCGCTTGTCCAGCACTGTGTGGATTGACCCATCGCAGACTTTGTCACGATAGAACAATATCACCTGACTTCCTCCCTTGCTCCGGTCCTAATTACTCATATACTGGTGCACTTCGACACTTGTTTGCGAGATTTGCTGAAACTTTCTCACGTGACCAGGCAATTTAAGTGCAAGTTATAAGAAGCTACTGGCGTGAACAACCTATGGGGTCATTCTTCACCGAAGTACAGTCCAACAAAAAGTTATTCATTGAGTTAGTAGTACTTTCAAGTATGTGATGAATGATTTGACTTTTTCACCAACGAATGCAGAACATTTACTTGTCCTAAATAAATGTAGAAAGCTGAAAGGGGTTCGAGACCAAGTTCAAGTCTTTGAGTAGAAAACCCCGGAAAGCCATTATTCCTTGTTTAACTCCAACTGTCACCTCCACAGCCCACCATCATTTGGGTGTAAGGGTTTCGAATGCAACTGATGCACTTTCTCAGATAAATATTTTGAACCAGGCCTCTTGAGACATGATATTTACATTAGCAAAGAAGCTTTTTCACAGGAAGCACAGCTAATTTGCTGGAAACCCTCAGAAGCAGGAAGGGTTTTATATCAGATTAAGCGCTGTTTTCCTAAAATCTCCTCAAAATGAGAGGGATTCATTCAAAGTCAAAACAATATGCAATCCCTTCATATGTGGGTCAGAACATCAGAATTTGGCAGAATTGGAAGAGACCTACAGTATGTGTAACCTGAGGACATAAAATACCAGATTTAATCCGCTTCACCAGTGAATCGGCAGAAAACACCAAGGACAGGAAAAAGTCATGTATGTTAATATCATCACAGCACCGAGGGGGGTTTCAAATTTCCGTTTTTAACAAGAACAACAAATGTGGGATAACACTTAAAGTATCATTTCCAGTGACAGTGAAAGGAAGTCAAAAGATATGCCTACAAGCGCGCGGATGCCGCAAGCACGCACGCACAGAGCCATGTGGGCTTCATTAAGCTGCGTTTATCATCACACTTTATCATCACAGTCCATGTTTTTTTTTTAATATGCCCTCAGCAATATTTGCACCTTTTAGTTTGATAAATACGTTGATGATTGGACACCATTTCAATTCAAGATGTTTAAAACGTCAGTTCAATTCCTCCCTAAATAGGTGAACTAATTTCCCTCAGAAAATGAGAAGTGTCCAATAACGAAAATACAGTGTGTTTACTCTTATGTTTACATTTATGCCTGCTGATCATTTTGGAGGAGAGGGCTTTTTCGTAATACATTTCTTCATTGAGGTTTGTGTTGGTCTAAATGTAGTAACATTAGATACATATTCAACATTTCTCACAAGGCTTAGGTAAGGCAGCAATTAAGATGAATTGTTCAGTTCATACCCCAACAGAAGGGACACAGGTCCAAAATGAGTGAGTTACGATATGTGTGTAGAATATAAGCCCAGATTGGACCCTGGACCGAGATAACCAAAAGAGAACCATCTCTAAACACTATACGTGTGCTGCGTCCAGCTGACATTCCATTCTTCTGGCTTTTGAAACACTTTTCTTTTTGACATTGACTAACCGGTTATCTGGGACCAAATTCTTTCATCTACATATCTGTTTTTCTCATATTCCAAGATGATTCCCTTGTCAGGCCATTGGAATGTGACCTGTTCTATTATTTGATGATGATGTTATTTACAGAAAATATACAAATATTATTTTCCAACCAATGAGCAGTGACCTCGTAACTCATTGCATCATAACGATCATCAGCAGCTCCCCGCTCTGTCATAAAACCGGAACTAACGCCGGACAGTGCGTTTCCCACATTCCACGTGAAATAATGTGGGACAGTGAATTTTCTGCTGCTGCGCGTTTCATGTTCAAACTTAAACCGAAGGATTACATGTTCTGCTGTGTGTTGTGGAAACCCTGTGACCTCTTGAGCCATTCAAATAGATTTAGAACTTTCTCGGAAAAACTAAAACAAAACTAACATCTGTAAGTTGGGCTAAACACTGGGGCTGGTCCTCTGGCCCTTTGCTAAGTCAACGTTTTTTTGTCATCAGGTGTTTAATCAGAAACGAATGTGTTATTGTGACATATTAGTACTGTTACTGTTACTTAATGAACAGACCCATGTCGGGTTTTGCCTTTGCCTTTCTCATTACCTGTGCGTGCAGTCTTTGAAAGAGCCCATATTAATTACATCTTGCCCCTGATACGTCCCAGTGCTAATTCCACACAAATACCTTTGTATCCACCTATTGTCATACGTGACACTGAATCCGATTTAAAAGGAACGTTATTCTGGCTTATCTTTGGCCAAGTTTGCAGGCAGATGATATGCATGAACACCTGACTGGCTTTAACCTCGCTTAATAATACCGCGGTGGGGCAAGGTAGTCTGTAACAGTGGGGCCGAATGCCAAACTCCTGTGGGTCTTTAGAGCCATAAACAAAGCCTTATATAGGGAGTGTCAGGGTTTTCTGAAAAGGGGACATGGGATCGCAAACTCGGGAGGAAGATGAAAAAGCAAAAAGCCTTCACTTATAGAATCACACAAGCGTAAGAAAATCGAAAAGTTGGCAAGCTAAGCACAGAGGCAGGCCAAGGTTGCTCAGGTCGATCTACAAAGAGATCATCCAGGGTGAGAAAGAAATACTCAAATACACTTTTAACAGGGGGAACAAAAAAAACAGGGGGAGTCAGAGGTGAAGGATCCAATGATGGAGAGAAGTGTAACAGATGCCGCGTATCCAATGCACATCAACAGAATAACTTTTAAAAACTTTTTTGGGAGGACAGACGTGGATGGTAATCAGAATAAAGCCCCAAACTGTACTCACCAGGCATGTCAGGAAAGGTTTCTGTGAATTGTCCCGGACACAGTCTCTTCAGATGCAGTGCATAATCTGTGTGAACTGCAAGCAAAAAATAGTGCGTGTGTGTGTGTGTGTGTGGTTAAAGGTTGGCCAAATGACAACATAAAGGTGGGCTCGGGTTTTGGACCAGCACTGCACAGATACACAGTACAAAAACACAAGCAATCGCCAGTTCCATATGAGGGCTGTCACTTTTTATTCCAAACGCAAAGAGTAATATGTGCATGGGAACACATTTCTTACCGGTTGGTATGTAAAATTCACAGTGCAGAAGCCCCTGGGAGTCTTGTGATCCGGCAGGGTGTGCTCGCTGTCAGCTTGACCAATTCCTCCTGACCCATCAGTGAAGTGATGTATCAACGGGGATTAGAGTGGCAAGAAAACCTGGAATTACACAGAGCGGTTATGGCAGTTTGTCATCTTTCATTCCTAGAAATTGAATGGACCTCTCTAAGATAAAATCGCTAAAAATAAACTGATGACAATGATTCTTGTTTATTGACTATGGTACATTTAGAAGTGGAATAAGATAATCCTTTATTGTCCCACAGTGGGGAGATGTGCAGTGTTGCGGCAGCAAGGTAAAAAGTATACAAACATAAACGGCACAGGTTCAGAAACAAAATAAACTAAGACTGTGCAAAAAAAAAAAGTACTGAAGAAACAATATATAGAGTGACAGCATAGGCTGGGCGAGAGCAAAGGAGGACCCAAGTGCAGATCTTTCTGAACAAACAATTTTTAATAAACAAAACAAACTCACAGGGGTAGGGCAGGCAGAAAATCCTAAACTCCACAAGATCCTAGAAACACACAGGCACATTGAAGAGAAGTCATAGTTAACATGACAGGTGACTTGACAGACAGACCGACCGACCGACCGACAACGACGCACGACGCACGCACGCACGCACGCACGCACGCACGCACGCACGCACACACACACACACACACACACACTTCATACACTGGGACACAGAGGCAACGAGACACAGGTGCAACTTAGAAGACACAGGTGTAACTAACGAGGCCTGATTAGACAATCACACAGGCAAAGGAGGGTACGCCAAACAGAAACACACAAGGAGAATAAAACAGGAAGTAGGACAAGACGAGATGCACCAGGAAGAAAGAACAAGAACACAATATATCATTGATAATACGACAAAATGTGTATGGCCAACTGATCTACCCTGCTCACACAAATCAAGAAGAAAAAATCAAAGTTTTACAAGAATTGTTTACTTGAAATGTAACACGTTTGGCTGCCTCGTTGAAATGTGATGTGGTCAGTGTGTCGAGAAATGACACAATGAGCCAAATTATGCAAGGAGAGTTTCAGCAATTGCAAAAAAAAAAAAGAAAAAAAAAGCAACGTAAGAAATGTAAGGGGGCCAAATGCCAAGGAACCCTCTCCCCCCCACACACACAAACACACAACAATACACTCCCCTCACAAGGCGGGTTCATGGTGTCAACAGATTTATGCCGTTAACACCAAATTCGGCCTACCACCTGCACAATTTCGAGAATCAAGAACCAAGCTATGTTTCTCAACCCGCATCTGTCCAGTCTTGAGGAAGCTGTGTCCAGGCCATTCTCGGAGCCCTGATTTGGGAAACGGATGTGCATTCTTTTAAGGGTTTCTCTATCTCACACGGGGATGCCGTGGTTGACCCCGTCACCTCACCTCCCAGAAGGTTCAACATTACAATAGTGGTTTGACTTCCTGTGCGCAGTGGGCATCGCGGTCTCCGCCTGTCTGCTTTGTTATACTGTCGGCCCTGCCATGTGACTGTTGACATCTTGCACAGTGTCTGCTGGGATTGTTTCCGGCCCGATGGACTGAAAGACGCTCGCCTGGCGCCAATAGCCAAATCGTGTCAAACTGAGACGGTACACTATATGTTGTCGTTGCCTCCACTGATATTATAAAATAGCCTTTTATTTAACCCCAAAGGCTGGTGGACCTATAACCACAGTAAGTTGTTCCATTGTCAGATTTTGTATGAGTGAAGACAGAAAGACATGCAAAAGCTCCAGCATCTGTTCTCCAGATGGATTTGCAATAAATTAAGTGAGTAAGTGAGTGGGGCTATAAGTGTGTTGCTCAAAAGGGGGAACTAGTACTCGGAGCACAAGTGAGTTTCAAAATACTGTGGGTTGACAACAAAAATAATACCGTGTGATGGAGATTTACCACATAAACACACATTTTGTATAATTTTAGTCATACTAACAATGTGCCTCTATGGGTGGCAGCTGTTTCCTCCACCGCTTTGCTTGAGACTGAAATTTCCCAGTGGCTACTGAGTGTCAGAGAATTTTTGTGCAACCATTTCTTGTCCCCAGAGGACAAACCAGATTGATTATGGTGACTCTACCTCTAAAATGACCAGATTCGCATCTGTCGTTTTGAGCGAAATCGCTGCCGCAGAATCAAAATTCAAACATTGGTGTGTCCCCTCATCATGAAGTACTCTCATGGACTCCTCATGAGCAGGTCAGCTCAAAAACAACGATTCTATTATGTAAAAAATGCATCAAAGCACAGCTGGCATGTTTCGTGTCTTCCGCCATTGACAAAACGTTCACTTATTAAAACATACATAGAGCTATTTTTACATGAACTCCAATAGGAACGAGCAAGGGCAGGCCATGTGGAAGCCCCTCGGATCAGATTTGAACCAGGACTCCGCAGTCACACGATGTGCGCCTTGGCCAGTGGACCGTTCTGTTTTCACTCAGACGCAGTCGCTTTCATGTCAGACGTGGGTAGTTATGTCCTGAAGGTTCAATGCGCGGAACTCAGGCCATGTGGCCTCGGGGGCATGACGGGCCCTTGGAAGTGGAGGGTGAGGTAACTTCCCCTGCTCTGGATGCCATGAAAGGTGGGATAATTGAAGCGGGGGGGCGTGGCTGTTGATTGGCATAGCATTAGCAAACACTGTTTATAACTGTTCCCGTGGAAACACGCTGTTTCTTGTTCAAAGACTTCGCTCCCACTCACGCAAGTGTAGCAGTGCCAAACGTGTGTGTGTATGTGTGTGTGTGTGTGTTACTAATGGCAATGTCACTGAAAAATCTATAGCATTAAATCTATCCAAACATTGATGTATTATTTTAATTCCGTAATACATCCTATTGGGCTCTCCTTGTGTTACTGCAGCCTTTGCGTTACGTGATCTTTGACAAAAACACAAATGCCTGTCAGTAAATTGGTCATGCCAACAGAAAACACATGGACCCGTGGAAAAGACACTGAATGAAGCAGTTTCACGTTAAAGATGCGTTTCTCCTCCATCTCGGACGGGCTGCCAGCTGAGCTGCCACTCGCCTTTGCTCCACTTCGAGCAGAAAACTATTCTCCTGTGTAAACGCATACAATCAATGGTTTTAATTTGTAACACATCTCTTTCTTCCTATCGGAATAGTTGTGTTGCTTTCTTGTAATGATTAATGCACTTTCTTTTACTACTTTCAAACACAACAAATTAAATCTGTCCACATTTAACCGGAGGCCCCTTGAGGGCCTGCTGACACACTCTGCTTTAACTCATTCTCCATTTCCAATTTTAAGAAAACTGCTGCTTCACTGGCAACACACCAAAATCCAATCTTTTTTCCTTTTTTTAAATTTTTGAATCAGTCTTGTTTAGTTTCTTGTTTCTCGGACTGCAATAAGACTGCAAATTGCTAAATTACAGTCAGGGGCAACATATTTATGAAATGAGTGGGGCCATGTGGTCGGGGTGGATGACGGGGTGCACAAATTACATGAGTGTCACACTACAGACCAGGATTCATATCCAGTCTGATTATGTCCACTCTGTGATTAAGTTCAGGCAACAAAAGCACTTTGGCTAAGGTTAGGGATAGATTGTGTATTTTGTTAAATGTTATGAAAGATTCAAATTACTGTGAACTTTTTTTGTATTAAAACCCACCGCATTCTTTCCCTAACCTCAAGCAAAGTGCAGTGAGAGCACATAAATCTGCAGTAATCACTGCAAGTGAATATTATACTGCAAAAGTTCTCAGTGGAAATATTTTGTCAGTAAATATTATTCTTATCATGTGCAGCATCATTCAGTTTGACATGCCAAATACATAAATTCAAAAGAAAATTCCAGTCCCCATGGTCTTTCCTATAAAAATGAATTTGACAATTTAAGATAATCAGCCAGTCGGGACTCAGAGTCACCTGCACACCAAAGTCCTTCAACTGAAACGACATCATTCAGCATGTCGTTATCTCTATGCCTTGACAGTGACACATGGCGTGGACACATTTTCTGATTGGATGCATCACTCATATATTACTATGACAACACTTTGGGTAATGTTTGGTTAGGTTTAAGGAGAAAACATTCCTTCAATTTAAGGAAAGACTATTGTTTGGATAATGGCCTTGTTAATGGTAGCGGGCTTTCATTGTCATAGTTACAATAACAAACAATTGGCTATGGTTATGGAACTGTTATGATGATGAGTTAAAATGTTGACTGTAAAACTGCGAAGGGAAACAGACAGTCATTCTTTTCTCTTACCCTGACTTTGTTGCTCTCTGACAGGAGTGCAGACACGGGAGATGGTACAGAGCTCAAAACTTCGACCCTGGTGGCTTGCATCCTGAGGGCTCCCCGTGCTTGGATTTTCACCAGAAGGACAATTTTGGTCAATGTTAAGAAAAGAAGGTGGTTTTGGCGAGCGTAAACGACGATGACTTGCAGTCGTACGGTTGAAGAAAGGACAACAGCGCCACCAACTCTGCCACCCGCAAGCCCCTTCCACCTTTCGTCGGGCTGCATGGCCTGATGGAGATGGGCCTGGCAACACGGCAGCGACACAGTGACACAACTTGGAGATAACGAGAGGCTCAGTAATGTTGCTGGAAGGTCAGCTTAGCTCAGCGGACTTGAGCTAACTTGATACTTATTTTTGTCTCTTACATAAACATTTTGGGGGGACTGACTCTTTGATCAACTCCCATCCACTCAATAATGATCTGTTTTCATCTGCTATTCATTTGGACAAACTTCTGGTTATGTAACTGTCAATCCACTTCACTTTTGCTTTCTTTGTGCATTTGAAGACAGATGGAAGGAGCGAGTTTCCCCCCCTCAGACCTCAAAACTCCATTTAGACCAAACGCCTTTACATCTGTGTGTGACA
>JAFBJU010002022.1:107585-229366 GCA_016785305.1 Colistium nudipinnis | reverse complement strand
ACATAGAGAAAAAAAAAAAAGAAAAAAAAAATATATATATATATATATATATCATATCATATGGAACGTATTTGTTGTCATTTTTTTTAAGTTCACTGTTCGAGTCTCTCCAAACAATCAAAGGCTTGACTGGAGGCCGAAACATGAAAAGGACGTCGAGACTTGCCAAGAAAACAAGCAGCTTTATTTAATATAAAATTATAAACCATACTAAAATGCACAGGGGAAAAAAAGGGGGGAATTGGCGAGCCCCTAGAAAAGGAACAATAGATGGAGAAACTACAGGCCAGCTCTGAAAACGGCCGATGCATTTGGAGAGGGAAAAGTCTTCATCAATGCAGAAACATAAAGAGACCAGTCGTTAAACTGCTAATGATCTCAAGTCCAATCTATACAGGCTAAAATAAAAACCAATCTGAAACATGCAGGGCAAAAGAAAAATGTGGGAAAGACAACATAAGAAAACTAACACTGATGTCACCCAACCCGGGGCTGAAGTAACCAGATGCTGTGTTTCACAAGAGGCATAGTGTCGGGGGATCGTTAAATACAATCTGATCAACAAAAAAGTTGGAAAGATGATTTGAGCATGCATTGTTTTGAGTGCGGTCTCGGGTGAGAACGTCTATTTCAGGGAGCCTCAGAGCGGGAGTCCTGCGTTAAAATGAGAGCCGGGTGGAGGGGTCTGCGCACAGCTTAGTCATACGGCGACACCGACGCACGCACACACACACACACACACACACACACACACACCGCTGTCCACTGGTGAGACCACCGACAGAGACGCTAGGTGGAAGCGCATGTGCAATACATGGATTCCCTTAACGACCGTCAAGAAACTATAACCCGTCGCGCGGGCGACGTGCGCACCTCATGGTTCGCCTCATGAGCCGCGGACATGTCGGAGTCTCCGAGGCCCTGGCATGCCCGAAGGGGTCTGTTGCCTGAAGACGGTGCCAGCTCTCCGTTGGTGTCGCGGGGGAGATCGGGCACCTCTCGCAGACTTGTAAGGCCGGCTGCAGACTGAGACGCCTCTCCGCCGCTCCTCACTGTAAACATGTGTCACGCTGTAATGAATGCGTGATGGCTCCATATTCGGAGGAGACTAAGTGCACCGACGTCCCCCCCCTGTGTTCTTCGCTGTACCTCAGCACTCTCCTGTTCCTCACGGCCATTTACAGTCATCTCCGTTGGGGACAGAACTTTGTGCAACACTGGGGTAAAAAAGAAAAACACACACACAGCCACACCACACACATCATAGACTCTTTGTTTCATCCAACGAGACATTCACACGTTTCACGGAATATTCTGCAGCTCAGCCCACCGATGCCACATCTTTGGTCAGTTATACAATATTTTACACTTGCTGTAAACATCTTTTTCAGATGGTTTCCACCACTGCCCGGGGAAAAGGAATGCACAGACAAGAGCAATGTGCAGAAACGGAAACATCAACATTCAAATTGAAGTCTCAGGATCAAAACGAGAAGCAGACTAAAATGATGAAGAGTGATGCGACTGTGTAACTTGGTTCTGATTTGTGTTTTGATGTCCTTTATTAGTTGCAGTCATCACTGCTTTCATTGCAGTATGTGGGACATGTTCCAAAATTCCCTGCACGATTCAATTGTGAAGCCCCACAGACACTGGACTGAATTAAGCCGCACGGGAAATTCACTTTTCGAGGACTGGAAATCCTTCTGCTTCAGACAAAGTGAGTTCTCCAGTCAGAGAAGAAGTTTTCAAAAGGCAAACCCGGCACAAGAACTGGGAAAGCACATTTAAAAAATAAATAAAAGGGTGTTTCACTTTTATATTCAATAACAAATGCTCAATTGTGTGAGTGTTTAACAATCGACTTGTCTCATAGGGAGGGAAATCCATCTTTCAACTGTTTTCTCTGAGAGTTTTGCAACTTGGGGTTTTGCGCATAATTGCGATTGGTAACACAAACGTGACAAGGGAGACAAGACACAGCAGCATTGAGAAGTGGAGGTATGTAAATATGTCCATGTAAACAAAGCGCTGAGGTTTTGACAGCAGGCTCATTGAAAATCTAAAGTGCAGAACAATTCCCAAACATTATGAAGAAGACATAATTAACATCCGCATATTCAAAAGTGCCGACACTGCTGTTAAATAAACCACTTTTAGCCTCAACACTTTGATTGGAACAAAGCATGATTTTGCTTTGATTCAGAAATAATTGTATGTACAATGAAATTATACATATTTTGATCTCTACGTTGATCATTTCTAAAGCTATGTTGTAGCTAATGGTTTTATATAATTACAAACGTTTCACCTCGGATCTTTCACCTCCTTCATTTAGTGTTTATAATTTCTGAAACTGCATCGTGTCATTTTCCAAAAGCGACAGGTTATTTTTTATTTTTATTTTTTTTTCCACAACCAGGGAAAGTAAAAACGATTAATACGCTCAATGCATCGACTGTGTAAAACTCTTAACTCCTCATGAAACTTTGGACGGAATCTGGCTGACTAGCAGGAGTTCACATGAGTCACGCAAGAAATTTGTGCCGAAGCCACTTGAGTCTCCTCGTAATGCTTGTGAGCCTCATTTACTCACTGGACATTCAAGCTGACCCCCTGACAGCTCGTCACAAACATTACTCAAAGCGTCGATGACGTCAACACTGGCAGACCAGGAATAAAGCGGAAATTGCGAGAGAGTTTTTTTTTTTTTTTTTTTTTGTCTATCTTCCTTTTTTGTTGTTGCCAGTAGCTCTCATTCAATCCACGCTGTCTGCCTGCTGCTGGGTGGTTCACTGCACGGGGAGACATCCCACCGCTCTCTCTCTCCCTCTCCCTCCCTGCGCGCACACAACGTGGTTCATTACTGGAAAGCACAAGGGGATGAGACTACCAAAGTAGATAAACCCCGCTGAAATATTCTCTCGTGATGCAGGGTGGTTAAACAGGAAACGAAGTACCCTATCCAAGACAGGATCCGAAGGCATGACGCTGACAAACGCCAGCCTGCGGCTGTATGAGGCGATGGAGAGCGCGAACTTTACGCACGGACCCGTCTCCGCGAACCAGACGCTGGCTGAGCAGGCGCGCGCGTCCGGTGTGCAGACCGCGATGGCTTTACCCATTTTCATGTTCGCCGGGGGCGCCATCGGGAATCTGATCGCCATCGTCGTCCTGTCGGTGTCCAGGCAGGAGAGGAAATCGTCCGCCTTCTACACGCTGGTGTGCGGCCTGGCGGTGACGGACCTGCTGGGCACCTGCCTGGCCAGCCCGATCACCATCGCCAACTACCTGGACCAGGAGGTGCTGGAGGACGCGCGCGTGTGCGAGTTCCAATCCTTCCTGTTGCTGTTCTTCGGCCTGACGGGCCTGAGCATCATCTTCGCCATGGCGGCGGAGCGCTACCTGGCCATCTGCTGCCCGTACACCTACCAGCGGTGGGGGGTGGACAGACGCTTCGCGCAGAAGTTCCTCTTCCTCATGTACGTCGGCCACACGGTGCTCTGCTGCCTGCCGATGATGGGCATGGCGCGCAGCGAGCTGCAGTCGTCCGCCACATGGTGCTTCATCGACTGGAGGACGCACGAGCCGGCGGCCGCCGCCTACTCCGTGCTGTACGGCGCCGTGAGCCTGCTGCTCATCCTGGGCACCATCGCGCTCAACCTGGCGGTGTGCGGCGCGCTGCTGCTCATGCGCCGCAGGACCGCGCAGCGGCCCGCGGCCCGGGCCAGCGTGCGCCAGAGGTGGAGGGCCCTGTCCTCGGCCGCGGAGACGCAGATGATGACGGTGCTGGTGATGACCTCCGCGGTGGTCCTGGCCTGCTCCGCGCCGCTGGTGGTGAGTCGAGCGAAGGAAGCACTGCTGCTGCTGCTGCTGCTGCTGCTGCAGAGTTGGTAGTTAAACACGGTGCACGCGCCATTTAGTTCAGGCTTGATTCAGCAGCAGAGGCGTGAAGAGGAAGCATCTGTTTTTCTTTTTTAAAATAACATGACTAACATTAAACCTTATTTCCCCCTACGCCCAGAGGAGCTTATTCCAAATTGAAAGTTTACAAGTCAAACATCTAACTGATACAATCTAGAAACTTTTAATTTAGCTAATTCATGACATGCACTGTGTCTGTGTGTGCCAAAATGAGTTCCCCCTATTTTTTTTTATGATACAGGGATTTCTATTTTATATTTCAAGTAATTTTAAGTTGGGCATTGGTTTCAAACCAATGATATGAACCTAATCAACTGGATAGAAGGCACATTTTTGATCGTTAATGGACAGTTATGATAGATGTTGTATTTTTTTTTTAACTATGGGCCATTAGTGATTCATCTAGGGAACAACCTGTACATCAATATAGTGCAATTAAAGCCATAGTCAATTGAGTTCTTCAATTGTTCAGCATATTGAAAACATCTAAAAAACATAGACATAATCTCATATATATCCTATTACAGTATTTTCAAACTTATTTTTCTCTTTTACAGTTTCAAGATCTGAACTGTAGTATCTCTTCCTCTCTCCTTACAGGTCCGTGTGTTTGCCAATCGCTTCATGTTAAAAAGTGACCCCAAAGCTGACCTGGCCGCAATCAGGATAGCCTCCGTTAACCCCATCCTGGACCCCTGGATCTACATCCTCCTCAGGAAGTCTCTGTTCCGACGGTTACTCAGTTTATCCAGACGAGGCAGCAGCACTCGCAGCAATGCCTCACCGCAGAGGAATCTGTTTTATCCCGAGATCATGATGGACAGTCACGCCTTCACCCATCTGATGTGCAGCACAAACATCCTCACGCAGCTCCCTGCCACGGTCATATTTGCTCCGTGCGACACGGAGAGCCTCCAGCAGACTTCAAACACAGCGGAGTGAAGACACACTCGGCCTAAGCGAATGGTTGATGCACGACTCTGAGCTTCCGAGCCGTCACCCGTGAGGTGGAAACACGGCGACGGCTGTGTGGCCCACAGATGGACAGAGCCCTCAAGGGTTCCCGTAGATGTACTCAATAGAAACGGAGGCCTGCTCTGACTCCATCTGGCCTGAGCCACTGTTTTTGACACGTGGACTGTCACCCGCCCTCTCCTTGTCCCATGCTGTACAGCAGGTAGATGGAGAGCTTATTTCATTTGGAGGCCGTTTTCACGTGACCTGTAACACTTGGGAGGCCCAGTGTCCGAAGTCACGTCGTGTTCGTGTATCAGTGCACAGACATTGTAAAACTCCAGGTATTCACAGGACATTTGATGCAATGCGATGCGGCATTGGGGAGCCCCCCCAGGAGACATTGCCGCATGAGAAAAGCCATTCGAAACAATGACATGAGCTTGATAAATAACTGACTGCATTAAAGATGCTTGTTTGCACATTGACCTGATCTGAGTCCATTTCTTTTAAGGACACTAACATTGTCGAAACCTGTGACATAAGAACATAATCTTACCTGACTCGGTACGCCACCCAGCTCTTGGTTCAGGCCACGTATATATCCCTGGACTTGATCACTGCATTGCCTTAATGGTAGCTCTCCCTTCAAAAACAGCACAAAAAAAATGTTACAGGTCACATGTCACTCTACTGTTCATCTACAGCAATGCTTTATGGTCCCCGTCTGCTCTCCTCGTTTTTCCAGATGTGTGACCCTGTGTCATTCGTCTCACCAATTGTCAAATAAATGGCGCATTTAGCGTACGAAGGCCACACTACCTCGTAACATCTGGACTCACCTGCGCATGAGGAGAACTGGAGGGCCTGTGGGTTCAAAAGATAAAATATATATATGTATTATTAACTCAAACCGACATCTCCATCAATGGTGGAAAGGACGGTGACTTAACTCCAACGGCAGGATTTTCTTCCCTGGATGTTTAGAGGCTTTTGAAGACATCGTTCTTTACCTGAAAGATTGGATGATAGATGAATTACACCAATGTACAAGCATTTACTTATCTAAATTTCTTCTGAATAATATATCAGCTTCAATGCTGCATTAGTTGATTTTTGGCCACTGGAGGGCAAAAAAAACCGAAAACAATCATCAGTACGAAACGATTATATAATACCCAGCATTGTCCGTTGGGTTTTCTAACTCTGAGGTTTTAGCCATTCTACAAATGAGGGGTTTCTGCTCTTCAATTCTCATGTTGCCACGGAGTAGAGACCAAAATATTAAGTAGTAAGTATCTAATGTTTCTCAAGGCGACAAAAATAAGAGTTTTACAACATAATTAAATGGCATTAATTGACAGCTCAGCTTTATCTCATGACCTTTTGGGGTAGGACAATAATATACATCAGTATTGAAGGCCTCATAGTCCTATACTTCTGATATTTTCAACCATATCTACTTGATGATAGTTCCGTTCTTTTACTCAAATTGGGAGATTGGGAAAGCGGGACCAATTACTTGCTACCAGGTGCTTTTACAACGTGGTATTAACATTACTTTTACACAGAGTTTCATTTCTTCCTCTACCACTGCTGATGAATATTCCATAATATAACAGTCATTATATTCAAAAATACTGGATACCATAATGCATTTATTCTCCCCTCCCCCCCAACATTTAAAAACAAGACCGACAAGACTGTGCTGAGCTGCACCTGTGTACAGGATTTTTATACCTCGACACCAAAAATAAAAATCTATAAACATTGGTGAAGTTAAAAAGTGTCTCAAGACACGCAAAAATAATAACTATACAATGACAAAGTGTCTCGCTCTTTCTGCCCCTCTCATTAACATTCACATCCCAGCGAAAAAGCTTTACAGCAAAGAGCGTTCATCCAAATTGAGAGGTTTCTAACTTCGGAGTTAGCTCAGAGTACAGAAACAGCCAGCGTTCGCTGCAAAGCGTAACCAGAAGGAAATTTATAAACTACTACATGGGTTCTACATGTTGTAGTTTACAAATCTGACATCTTGTGGACCTGTAAACAAGGTCTAGATCCTATAGTCCATCAGAATTAAAAAAAGGTTACTTTCACTCAGGCTTTTGGCAACACCAGGGAGGACATGAAGAAAACATGACAGTGAACTGTTTAACCATACACATTTTCAAATCATACAATTTGTACTAGAATCCCCTACTCCCAATGCTTCTGAATGTTTATTATTACAAAGGACTTTTGCGAACAAGTTTTACTTGCATCTACATCCAATACCTGCAACGATTTGGAAAAAGAAAAAGGCCCTGTTTCCCCTCCCCCCCTGGAGATCGATATTGTACGTGGTAGAAACACGTAAGATGTTAAAGTTAAATAAATACAGACACACTACTGACAAATGACAATCAATAACAGTTTAGCCCTTCAGCTGCTAAGTGCTACACTTTGTGAGTAAGGTGGTAATTATTACCGCAGAGTCGTAAATCTCACTACTTTATATCATGGAGGCGGCTGCACTTTTCTGGTCAATCAGCCAAAGTTCAATATTTTTTAAAAACGAACGGGATATGTTGGTAACATAGCGTAGACAATTTCCCTCCCTGCCGCCGAAAATCACAGCAGCATTTAATTCCCTAGAGCTTAAAACTATGGGAGCAAGTTTCCCCATTAACTCATTAAATAAATAAACATAAGATAAAAATCTTTTTTTTCTATGTGAAACACAGTGCATCAAACCCAAATCTGTGCAGGATCATTTTGGGTTTAAAATACTGTGACAGTGTTTTCGAATTATAGAAGGCTAACGCAGTTCACTTAAAAAAAACACAGTACATATTAAAAGAATACAACACAACTATAATTTAGGAGCCACAACTGAAAAAAAAACTAAAAACCTCACTGGCTAAAATTGGCACTTAAATGAATATCATGTTATCCCCAAAATATGCAATGTTGATTTCAAATGCAGAGATAGTTAAATTACAAAAAAAAAAAAATCATAAAAGCATTATATTGCTGCAGAGTTATTTAGCTTTAGAGAACTGAAGCAGTCATGCATGGAGATGCAACAAGTGGCGGATGATTCCGAAATTAAATAATTTGAGCAGTTTAAAAGGCCATTTAAAAAAACTAATGATCATCGGTATAATCGCCGTCGTGAGATTACAGCTGAATCTTTAATTGCACAAACCAAAACTCAGATTTCATGCATGTCTCAGTTTAAGTCAACGTCTGTCCAGGGACTGCCTTGACACCAGTGATACAAAATGCTTTACGTAAAACAGCAGGACTGTAAAGTAGCTGGACAGACTCTATGACACATTTAGATGCTTCATTATGTGCAAACTTGACACGGTTCTCTGTTCCAAAGAAGACATGATGAAGTAGCTTTGGTTCAGGCTGAGAAAAATACATCGCCTGACCAGAGTGTGACATCTGACTCAGCCTGAGAAGCTTCACAGATTAATAAATACAACCTAATCAAATGGGGGGGGGGTGAACTGGGCTTTTTTTTTTTTTTTTTTTTACAATGATGCTCCATAACAAACCTTTGTTACCATGGTGAACGAGGACATACAGTATATTTTACGGGTGGCCATTCACTGTTCTGAACAACTTAAACAGCCTCCCTTAAAAAAAAAACAAAAAAACGTTCAACTCAATCCAAACACAATAACACCGTGTTCACCTTCATAAAGCTATTTCAAAAAGTATATTTTCAACAGCACTCCAGCTGTTAAAACCAAGCCCCACAGAAATGTTACCTTACAAAGTTCATGGGCATTGGCTAGTTGCAAATATACTATTCTGGTCATTTTTCTTCATCAAGCATTTGTATTGTTTAACCACCTTGTAAAATGAGAATTTGCAGGTGTCAAATGTTTTTTTTTCTTCCATATGTTCAGCATCTTTGCATGGCAAAATTTGCTAGTTGGCATCGACAAAGTAGAGAGGAGCGTCACAGGAATGTCAAATGTGTTTTGCAGGATTTTAATCATAAACCAAAGCAGTATACAAATTGAAATGATGAACTTATAGAGTTAAATTCAAGGTCAGAGGATATTTTTAGGCAGAGGGATTCATCCACTGAGAATCACAAGTGTCTAAGAAATTGCTCTGCAGCTCGTCCAGTTGTTGAGATATTTCAGCGTTGAACTGCTGAAACTTATCCATTCGTGGATCAAAGGGGGTTTCTAAAAGTCTGATCAAATGATTACAATCAGACAAAATCCACAAAACTTTCCCAACTTCAATCAAGGACTGTTGCAGAAAACACTCCAATGTCTGCAGAGCAAATTCCAACCTGCCTCTGAAGATTCAGGAGAATTTGGACCTCTAGTGTCACCTCACATCACGACAAATGCCTCATGAAGAAAGACGCCAAGAGTTAAGGACTGCCACTGAGCTGTGATTCACTGAGACTTCAGAGTCCGATTGGGTAGACGTTGAAAAAAGAATAACAGCCGACATCGTTCCCTCTGGAGATGAGCAAAAAAATCCCAAACACTGTAGGGCTGGTTGTGAAAATAAAACCAACACTTCCGAAACCGTGAGGTGTACATCGCTGGTCAACTACCGTACACATGTCCACCTGCTGCGGAAGGCTTCTGTCTCAATGAAACAGCCCATTCCTCCACCAAAATGTCTAAAAATGCCCAATGTAGGTTTTTTTTTTCTTTTTTCGGAGACTACCTCATTCGGTTGGTACCATAGTAATAAAAAAAGACAAAGATATGAAGCGAAGCGGTCAGAAAGGGAGGTTTAGACGGAGAGGAGCATGGGAGCCGTCACTGGCCCATCAAGGCCGAATTATTCTTATCTGATCAAACAGCACTTGCCCTCAGTCTGGAGTGGGAAGTGGGCGCAGGCCCGCTGCTGCGGGGAGGGGCCGGCTGCACAGTAACGTCCATGACAGCGACCCAGAGCGAGGACCGACTCCTCGGTTACACCACGTACTGGTGGTTGCTGCTGTGGTTTGTCGTGTACGCCTGGCGGCTGTACTGAAAGTGGTCGGTCATCACGTTGTTCCAGCCGTGCTGCTGCTCTGAGCCGTGGGAGAAAGGCACTGACCCGTTGGCCTGGATCTTCTCCAGCTGGGTTTTGTCAAAGGAGAGCAGGTCCTGCTTGGCGCTCGGCAGAAGCTTCTTCTGCTTGTTAGAGTCGTACTTGGCCTGTTAGTAGAGGAGAAGGGGATTTATTATAATTTTTTAATGAGCATGTGTCTTCAAAGTGGCTGCCCCCCAATACCCTGAATTGGTCTAATGCATAGGAGGCATTTTCCCAAGAGGATAAATATGTGCAAATTTACCACACAATTCACTTTCACTGGCAGGCAGCCACAAGTTGGAAACAGGATATGGAAATATATATTTTTAGGGAGTTTATGGCGTGGAATAGCAACTGGGCTGTAAATAACACAAAGAATAAAGAAGCTGAAAAGGTGATAAGTTACCGAGTTGACTATTTTGTATATATAAAAAAAAAAAAATGCTGTCCCACTCAAAAATCACCAACATTCACCGTTTTATAGGACCAAAGGCCTTGCCAGTGGATGCGGAGACTGACCTTATTGTAGAGGAAGACCCCCACTATGGCTGTCATCATACCCATGACATTGGTGAGGGAGACTGGGTTGCGCAGCATTAGCAGTGAGATGCTGATGACCATGATCCTCTTGGTGGCGTTGGCAACAGCGTAGCTGAGTGGGCTGACGAGGTTGAGTACACTGAAGGCGATGACGTTCTGGGCGAAGTTGCAAAAGCCACTGATGAACAGGAGGATAATGGTACCTGTCCGCCCAGTGACGTCCGACTGGGAATATGAACGCAAACAAAACAGAAGACGGTCATGTGCGTATTGGGGTGATTTCAATTATATAAAAATGAGACCGAATTCTGCTCAATTCTGATCCTGCTGTTTGAATAGCTGCAAGGATTTGGGCTGTTGGCAGTTTTACATGATATCAAGCACAGAAAACACATTTGAACTTTCAATTAGACGTGCATGATCAACAAATCGAGCTCACCATGTTTCCATGAACAAGAAACACAGAGAGATCCACCAGAATCCAAGTGGGCAGCATGAAGAACACAGCATTGTAGCCCAGAATGTTGAGGAGCCTCAGGTGGTGGATCCGTGTGTCACGCAACACCTTTAAAAAAAAATATATATATATTAAAAAAAATAATAGACATAATGATGATGCAAAATTCCCCAAAACAGCATGATGTGACATTTCTTTTAACCTCCTACCACCCTGCTCCCTCCCATTCCAGCAGAAGGATGGAAGGGGGATTTACCTTTTTGGAGAAGATGTTTTGCAGAGAGAAGCAGAGTGTGGCAGCCAGGGCACTGATTAATCCTGAAATATGGAAGGACATCTCAGTCGCCGTGGCCAGCAGCACGCCGCCGATGATGGGGATGAGCGATACGTAGATCTGGGGAAAAAAAGGGACCACACAGAGACAGAAGCCAGAGTCAGCAATAAATACCATTAAGTACAGATTGCATATCAGAATAAGTAATGAGTTTGACAGACTAACTGTCAATCAGCTAATACTTGGTGAAAATGGGTAGAGATGTATGAAAATGAGGATACAGTCACCACGAGTTACGGTTGTAAAAATATCCCAAAACTATTTTGCAGAATATTATATCAGTGGTGTGAAACCTTATTACTCCAGCCCATAATGCAATCCCTCCCCTTTCCCACTGAAACCTTGGACATACGTTTCTGTCTTACCCCCTATACCCTATTATAATATTAATAATGAATCAAATTAAATAATAAATAAATGTATTGTGCAACCTTTGATGTCTGACCACTTAAGTTGTTTGATGGCTGAGTCCAAATGAACATTTATGCCAAATTTGATGAGATTTCCTCAAAGTGATCTCAAAATGTCATGTTAAGGAGAACGAGGGGGGGACAGACGGATGAAACAACGTAAACACAAGCTGAAAACGTAACGCCTCTGGTCATGGCTACCTGTCACCAGCATGACAGACTGGTGCTCTAATCGACAGTCTTTACTTTTTTTTGTATTGATGATCAAACAGTTGTGACACATTTCAAGAAAGCCAAACAGCTTCAGGCAATAACTATTAAACATGACTTGGGTTGAAAGTTTAACAACTTCCTCTTAAATCAACACATCTACAGTTTTGCTGTAATCTACAAATATAGCACATATAGTAAGCACTAGTACACGACAGCAAAGTTGTTCCTTGTATCCCTGAACATTAGGAGAAGCTTTGTCTATTTTGGCAGAGGCCTAGATTTCTGTCCCATTTCAGGTGTCCTGAATTCTTTTTGAAACGTAACCCTGAAAGCTTTCTGTGCTCAAAAAGGAAATACGTAGGACTACAGGCATGCATTTGTGGAGGATTTCGTTTGCTGAAATGCACTTAATGCATTACGTTACATTTTTCAATACATGTAATGTTCAGTTATTCTTGATTCAGTTATAGAGGCTCTTAAGATGGTTAAACATTAACAATATCATAGTATTGGAATGCATTAAAGATGGGCTGCTACACATCATGGAAATAAAAGTCAACCAGGAACTTTGGATAACCGATAATATCTGACATTTTTCAAGAGAGTGTCCCAGGAAAACATGACAGTGTGAGCCAGCATGCAAAAATTGAAAAACAAGCAGCATCATTCATTTTATTATTTACACACTGGCTTCACCTACAGCTGTGTCCGTGAGAAGGGGCAAATAAGGTTTTCTAATTCAACGCAAAGTTTTTCTGTGTATGTACACTGCTCCTTAAACAGGATCTGGACTCATGAACTTAAAAAAAAACAAAAAAAACAACACCTACGCTCCCCAACTGTGGACTCAGCCTGTCTGAACACTGAACTTTTGGCTGCAAAGTAAACATGACACGCTGATGTTAGACTCGAGAAGGTCTCCTGCTCCCACTGCCACAATCAACACTGCCTTTTGCACTTCTATTCCTGGTTCTACCATGAATCAGTACCTGTAGATACTGAATCTAGACACTATGGTTAGCAAAGCCTGGACCTTCACTTCTATACTTAATTACAGTGACTCATGCTGATTTAGAGGTCCATCTAAAATAAATTCCTCCCACAGCTTCTCCAAATGTTAATGGATTTACATCATGGTATACGAGGTGGTTTGCCCTTCAAAACCATCACATATAAGGAATCCTGTTGTTCACAAGACAGAAACATGGATGAACCGAAAACTAATTGGCACCTAACAAAACAATCTGCTGATAAAATTAGGAGGATTTATCAGCTGAATGTGGCCAACTTGAGGAAGTAGACAAAAGACCCTGCAGCTGTAATACGAGCTGCAGTAAAGATGCAGTACTGTGCCACATCACCGCTGCCGAGGATCCTATACCAGGGAGACGTGATGCAATAGAGCAGGCTTTGTGCCAAGTTTGCCACGTCAGACTCACCTTTGTGGATTGCTTCTCTTTCATGATAATTCTTGATAACAGCACGACCCATATTGGCATTGTTGCTTTGACTGTGAAGGAAACAGATACAAAAACAGGGTGTCAGTTTTCTCTTTTACCTGACACACAAGATTAATAGCAACTAACAGCTACAGGGAAAGACTGTAGACTACAAATTGTTCCTAATTTACTTGTGCACTCTGAACCTCACACATACCTGTTGTGTCGCACCATTTATTCACAGGCTGATACTTTATTACAGCAGGTTTAGTCAGTTGTGTCGCTAACAATGACATTGTTACTGATCGCACCCTGGATATATGTTCAACTGATTGACACATGCTTTAAATACTTAATAAAACATGACACAAAGGAATAAGTGGCAAAACTAGACCTGGCTATGTGGAAAATTGTCATCCACACAGACTTTTAACTTATAAGTTGTTGCACATTATTATACTGACAAGCGTGTTTCAGTACTGACAGAAGCCGTCATGTTCAATGACTTGAATTTATTAACATAACATAGCAGCAATGACCATAAGGGGTCTGTGGGTGATGTAGAGGTCTAAACCCGAGAGGAATTATGTCTTTTCCATTTTACATTACATTTAAGTTATGACATTTTGAAGTTAACTTTTCCACCCCAGTTTCACTCAGTTGCCACATTAATAGGTACATCTAAAAAAATATATTACGTGGTAGAAACAATACAACTGTAATACATCAGCCAGGTAGCCAACTCTGGTCCCTACCTCACCAGGAATCTTGATCTTTGATTATAGAATATGTTGTCACTTTATTATTTTAAACATAATAAATAAATAATGGTATGATCGTGAGAAAAACTTTTGATTGTGAGCTCCATTCAGAAAACTCAGCGTGAAACTCATTCAGAGACAAATTGTTTAAAGCTTATGGTAATTGTTCATAATATTTTGTATTGTGAGTTGTACAGCCATGTACCGTTTTTCATATTGCATATATGCATACCATTCGAGGTACTTGCATTGGAACGGAGTAGTTCCAAGCTTAACTTCTTAACTCTTTCTCTTTTTATTAGACTGGATCCTTTGGCTTGACCCTTGGACTGAATGGTTCTAGAAGGCGGAGCGTCTGAAGGGGTTTATTGCATCAGACATTGGAGGTAACGTGTTTGATTGATTTGATTACAGCTAAGAATATTAAGCATTTACTTTTTCAGATTTTTTTTTAAACGAGGAGCTGGTGTAAAATAGGCAATCTGGGACGAAAAGTAAAGACACTGCAACAACACGGAACATGTTCAGTGACGGACCCTCCCCCCCACAGCGTTCATTAAGTTGGCTAGCTAGCTCCCAGCAGCCGGACCCAAACTCTACAGAGGGATTACAACATATAAGCATGTAGTTGGGGGCACGGTGGTGACTCATCTAAGCTGCCTGGCCACGACCTATACTACACCATCAGTGACCGGGGCCCGCGGGAGTGTTTAAATGACGCTATCTCTGAGTTGTCTTGGCGTTAGCCGCGAAGCTAACACCAGCTGACGACAGACACATCACCGAGTTCCCCTCTAGGTAGGCTCCCAGCAAACGCGCCGTACTCACCCGTGTGCGCATACGACACCGGCACTTTCCATATGCTGAAGTGGGCCGACACGGACGCGAAGTACTTCCCGAAGGCTAAGGGCAGGATGTACCAGCGGTAGTAGTTGTTGGGCAGCTCTATCTTGGGGACTCCCCATGCCCGCAGCAGAGGCGGCAGAAAGACGACGATGGAGATGATGTGGAAGAGAGACACGGTGACCGGGTACGGAAAGTCGTTCAGGATGATCTTGTTGACGATGTTTCCTCCCGAGCTGACCGTGTACCAGCATACACACAGAGACACTATCCGGATCCCTTCCCTGACCGGGGTCCGCTCCACCGCAGCCATCTTCCAGCGCGGAGTGACGAGTCACTCACCGGTGGTGTGTGCGTGTTTCTGTCTGTGAGCGGTGTGTGTGTGTACGTGCGTGCAATAAGTGGAGGCAGTGCTACTCAAACCAGCGTCGAATTACCGGTTTCCGGCCCCAACCTTCAAAATAAAAGACACGTGTGGCCAATACACCGATATTGTGAAAGATTAATTCAGAAGTTTGCACATTAGAGCACCTTGATAGGTCCCTCCCATTCATTTTAATTACATTTCAATTGTTCTTTTATCATTATGTTGTTTTGTATGTGAAGTATCCATTGCAATTTTATTAAGGACAATGAAATTGCCTATTACACAATTACAACTAGAAGCCCAGCTATTTCGTTTATCATCTGATACAAAGAAAGTAAGCGAATGCTCCTGACATTCTGAGAAGGATGTGATTATTTTCGCTTGAAAAATGTAAATATTTTTTGTGAAACTAAATAATCAAATCAACTGTGGCACAGGATACATTGGTAAAGAGAATGCACCTTTTATAATAACACTGGGAATGTTGTTTCCAAGCATTATCTGAATTATTCATAGTTAAGCAAAAGCATGCATTGTCAAAATAATTTTTTCCAATGTAAGTAGAGCCAATACATCCACAAAACACAGAATAAGAAAAAACAATCACAGTTCCTTGTTTTTTATTAATACATATGAACACGTCCACTTAAAGGACTAAGTAACAAATATGTTCTCTTCTGCATTCGACTGGACACAAGAGGCTAATTTCTGTACATTCACTAAGGCTCTGTCTTTAGGGAAAACACATGTTTCCATAAGGCAAACAATACCTAAAGGAATGCTATTAAGTACTTTATCCAGCATTTGAATTTATATTTTAATTCTTCCTGAAAGTACAAAGATGCACGCATCATAATCGGCGTTGCTGCCAATTAATAATTTACAACCAAATTTACAGTAAAGGGAGAAGTATAAAATCAGTTTTCTTTATCAAAATGTGTTATTTTAGTAAATATGTTGATGGATAGATACGTTGGTGCATCAGAAAGGGAAAATCTGGAATGTTGTTTCTGCATCATGGAACAAATTATTATTTATATTAAATAGGTAAAACGATTTAGTGTAGGCTGGACATGTATATGACTCTTGAAATAAATAAATACATGTAAATCAATATCATACATGACAGCAAATCCAGTGTCGGTTTGCTTGGTTCTAACCCTATATAGTTTTTTTTTCCTGCACAAACAAATATCACTTATCTAACAGCCTTCAAACACAAGATTTTTTTTTTTTTATAAATGTATAAAAGTGATTTGTCATGTTATTCTTTCACCTAAAGGTTTCTTCATAAGACACTCATGCAATGAGGGAACATCATAGGGAAGTGTGCAATCATAATTATTTGTAAAAGCCACAATAGTTAATACCTGTAATGATGATGATGGATACTCTAAGTTACAACTTAATTTGATTTGGCTTTAACAATCTAAAAAGCCCTGGCATTTGCTCAGGCATCTTGAACAACAAAAAAAACAACCAATTTAACTTTAAATTTAAATGAACTTCAAACTAAAAATACTTGACCATTTAGCGTCAACTAAATATGATCCGACGGAGAAAATGTTGTTTTATTCCACGAGGAATGTGGATTATAGAAGATGAATAAAATGTACCTCCACAGTATAATGGTTTGTGTGTTCTCCTCCCCCCCCCCCCCATATTAAGGAGAGCAGGTACCGGAAACTCAATCTGTACCGAAGACCAAAAACTAAATGGGCCAATAATGCATAGCCATTTCTCTTCATGCACTCCTCAGACAATGTTCACAAACCCTAGGAGGCAGCATATTTAATACAGTTTTACTAACAGTGCAAAACAGCAGCCTACACTTACAGAAGTGTCTTCACACATCCATAGCTGCTCCCCATTATGATGAAACCAGTTTACACCTTCCGAGTCAAAAACCTGTCCTCGGTTTCAATCCAGACAGACGTATGGCAGTATGTTCAACCTGCTCTCATCGGCATGTGGGTCTAACGAGATGCACTCTGTCCAGTCATACCAGTTCCCCTTTGTGTCATAGCAGCCGTTAACTCCTGACCAGTGTTGTGCGTGCAGTCTGCTGAGGTCTTCCTTGTTGATTTCTCGGCTAACCCCTGGTAACTCCTTGGCGGGTGGTTCGGGTGCCAACATGTGTGTGTTGTTGGCACCTTTACCTCGGGGTTCCTCTTTTTTCGAGAACTCCGTCATGAAAAAATGTGACCCAGGAGCGTGAGCGCCTGAGGACGTCAGCACATTGGTTTGCTGGCTAAGGTACGATTGGATGATTTCGCTCCTTGACAGCGCCTTCCAGTCAGTCTGCTGGAAGGGACTGGGAGGAACGGCTGGATTCTGGCTCACCTGTTCGGACCACTGAGTTTCAGGTCTTTGACCGGGTCTGACCTCCTTCTCCTGGCAAGATTCCTTATTGAACAAGGCCTTGATCTGGCCCGTTACGGGGTCAAATGTCAGTCTCCTGTCTTTTAATCTGACTTGCTTAGCGCCATCTTCTACAGTCTGCCCATCTAAATTTAATGTATAGTCTTTAGACCTGCCTTTCTGCCTTTTCCCCTTCCCTGTATTGCTGAAAGCACTATCCTCTGCCAAACTGACATCGTCACCGAAGGGGGAAAGAGTTGAGTTCAGAAGGGATGTATTGGGAAGCCTGCTTTGAGAGTCCAAATCTGCAGAGCCCAAACCATCGGTGTGCGAACCCTGAGCAGAAACATTTAAATGTTGAGAAGAAGGCCCCAGCCCATAGGTGTCAACAGACCCGGGCCTCACAATGGAACAAGAAATAACCGCCCCGCCCTGTGCTTGTGGTGCAGATTGTTTGACAGCTGCTTCCAGCTTTGCAGTTTGAGGACTGCGCAAGGAACACCGAGGGCTTCTGGGTCGACACTGCCCACCGGGGGCAGCTTGCCCATGTCGGGCCTGCTGCTGCAGAACTGATGCTTTTAGCAAAGAAGAAGTGCTAGGCGGCTTGCTGTATACCAGGGCACTTGGATGAGGTTTTACAGCATTGACAGGGATTTTATTTCCATGGTCAGTGTCCAAAGGCTCAGAAATCTCCTTGTCCAAAGGCTGAAGTGCACAAGAATCTGTAAAAATGTCAGAGCTACTGCCAATTCCATTGGTGGGCAGCTGTTTGGAGTTCTGCGTTTTATCATTAAGCGTATTTTTGGATACCTTGGCTGGTAAGAGATGTCCTTCCTTCTGGTCACCCTTCCGTTTCCTGTTACCGTTTTTTTCTGCCCTTGGCAAGTAGCAGTTGTTGAAGTCATTTCTGTTCTTCAACTCAGATCCTTTTTTACCTGAAAGTGTGTTGGCAGCTGGAGCAGAGACGCAGGGATGAGCACCACCATTGGAAGACCATGATGGCCCTGTGTGTTCTTTGGACAGCCCCTCACCCTTCCCAGGCTCAATTAGCTTTTGCCAGGTTCGCAGCAACTTCTTTGCCCTTTTCGCAAGGTCCTCGTTCTTGGTTTTCTTTCGGACATCATTGATGATCTTGCCAAGTCGGGTTTCCTTCCGGGAGATAAGAGGCCGGTATTAATTAGTGACCAAGACTTTCCTTCTGAAAAGTAGGATTCAACCAGATCTTAATATGGATGTCCATATGGCAGGTGTAAATGTAACCTACCTCCAGTGCTTCTTTGGTGATGGGATTTTTCTCCAAATAAGAGATAACCTCCAAAACTACCACCATGTTGCATATCTGCTGAAAAGAAAAACAATTTTACGTCACAGTCTAGAAACATCAGTGCGGTCAGCATTGAACCATCGGCATCCAAGTACAGCTTTGTTACCTCTGCCAAGGAGGTTATCATTTAAAAACTTTGCAGAAGAGTGGGGCATGACATGACTTTCCCATTGAGAGATAGGGGAGTTGGAAGAGTTGGTGAAGGTACGCGTTCTCGTATTGGGAACTGTTACAGTTTAGTTTAAGGCATCCTATTTACCAAACTTGCTTGTTTTACGTAAAGAGAAGAGGTTCCATTAAAAGGTCAGGGCATCATTTGAATTGACTTTCACACCTGCACCTGTATCTTCATACAAAAAGTATTCGAACTGTTTCGGTTTCAATCTTAACATGAGAAACCGAGACTGCATGCAAATACAAACATTACAACAAGTTCAAAAAGTACCTCTGGTTATGATGGGCCAGCCTAAGCAATGCAAATCTTGCGGTTCTTGCCATACTTGAGTCATTCATTTGAAAAGTTCTTTAAACATATATTTCCCCAAACATACACAAACATGACTTAGATTTGAAATGAGTTTTAGAATAAAAAAAACATTTTATCAAAAAAAAATCCTTATCCAAGAAAACCGACTTACACGGTCCTCTCCACACATCACAGTGGAGCTGTAATGATTAGTCGATCTATTTGACAGTTTGATAATTGGTGGAACACGTCTCCGTGTCTTACCCTCTCATGAAAATAAGTATTAGGTTATGAAAAAGGATAACCGGAGGTTGCGCGGGGTAAAATGCACACAGCATCACATTTGCTATATATGTATTTTCTCCAAGTCGGAAAATACTAGACTCTATTTAAAGTCCACAGTGTTGGTGAGACTCTCATGGCATCTTCACAGAAGAGAGAAACTAGACAGAATCCTGCACAAAACGCATTTTTTAATGTCACAGTGTTAAACCTTACAAGTCTTTCCACAACGCTGCACACTCTTGTGTGCACTGTAAAGATGAAAACATACTGTACACAAAGCTTCAAAACAAAAACAACAGGTAACATCTCTCGTCACTGGGGGTTGCTTGGCAGCAGATGTACACTACGCCACAAAGTTAGAGTTCAGAAGCCTTGTGTATTTTCAGTGTGCACAACTTGCACCTACCCATCAGTATACGCCAGCAGTGTGTTCGCCTCTGTGTGTGTGTGTGTGTGTGTGTGTGTGCCTGTCGCTGCCAAGAGATGTTAGCCGGCTAATTAGCAAGCAAGACACAACTCGCCTCCGCTTCATCGCCGGTCGGCAGCGACCTGAAGACGGATCATCATATTGCCTTCTATTGTCCGGCTGTGTCTGGGGGTAGCAGCGGACATACTCACGTTGCTCTGGCCGTCGATGGCCTGCAGCAGCCGGTCTCTCATCAGCTGCGGAGTGGCCGTGGCCGCTGTCATCGCCTGGCGGTGTGGCGGCTCGCTGACGACGGACTGAAGGAGGGACCTGCCGTGACACTCACAGGCCTGACGGAGAGGGCTCCGCGGTCGAGGGCATCACCATCATGATCGATGATGCTTCCTGCTTTGTTTGCCTCCGCCGCCGTCACGTCTTTCTTTGGGTCTGACGACGACAGCGGAAGATCCTCTCCGGCAAACCGGCCGCTCTTACAGGCTGCTGCGGGTGGAAGCCTCCTCCTCCTCCTCCTCCTTTCGCCCCCTCCCCCTGAGCAGGCTCACACACAGACACACGCTAACACACACGTGTATATGGAGACGTAGATATTGTACGTTGTAACCGCATTGGCCATTGGATCCTACGTCACCGCCGCCATATTCGACCGGAAGAATAATGGCCTTTAAATCACTAAACAACCTTTACATCTCTCCCACACCTTCTCCATTGGCTTGTTGTTTATCCACCTCCTTTTCAAACCGTCTTGTCAGGTGGTCTAACCAAGGTGCATATGTGTTTCTTTCCTCTTTAAATTCGTTTGCACACGCACGTGCACAGAAAGTTTGCCAACAGTCTGATGTGATCTGCTTGGGACTGGACACTTATCATGATTTGATTCGTCAGATTTTGAGATCATTTGTGGCATAAAGGGATTTTTTTCGCCATTACCTGTAGTTAGTGTGGCATTCTGGTTGAACGAACTGTCAAATCTCAGCTGTGATTGTGTAGCACTGTTATTTTTTTATTGTATGAAAATAAAACAATGACATTATTATTGTCCACTTACTCTCCTGCCCACGAGTGAACTGCGCGCACTTAGATGACGTGTCGTCGCATATGGTTGCGCAGCTCAATCCGTTTTTCTCCTCATTTGTTCATCTAATTGTCAGAAATAAAATATTCTCAAGCTTAAAACAAAGTTATTTTTTCACACCCTAAACAAATGTTTACTAATTATTGCATGGTTTATATATTGACCACACACATGATCAAGATACCCAAAGAAAATATGTATGTAATTTAGACGATATATTTAGAAGATATAGTCAGACACAAAGGTTATTAACCTAATATTTTATTCAGGAAACAAGTTACAAAAATATGAACTACTTGATATTTATGTTACAATTACCACATGATAGATTACAGTCCAGATGTAATGTTTCACATAAATGATATAATTTGAAGGGGATTACAGAAACAGCTGCAGCCCATCTGTGTGTTTTCTGAATTCAGAAGTCATTGTCACTCTCCTCCAACAGAGTCGGTTTCGTGCTCCCCCTTGAGGTGCGAGCACCCTTGGACATTGGGCCCTCCGAACCGTCATCCCCAAAATCCTTGTTTTCTTCCTCCTCACCTTCCTCGTCTCCTTCATCATCCTCATCCACATCAATTTCGCTATCCTCGGTCTGAAACGGCAGGCCACTTGATCAAAATCACACCAAAACACACCACGCTGTGTCGAGCAACCACTGGGATGTGCAAATTTTCAATCCGGCCACACATTTATCTGCTAATTGTGTACCAAAGTCTAAATCAGACAGAGGGGTTCTAACCAGCTTGAATGAAATAATGCCGCCCAGGGCAAATAAACTGGAAAATGTCCATCTAGAGCTGGACAACTACAATTTTTCTGATCTAGAGAGAAAAAAATCCAAACCAAATCCAATCCAATTTGTTCATACATTTATGTGCTTCTATTAAATTATGATGTAATAAATTCACACATTTCAAAGAAACGGGGAACAAGCCAAAACAATGGTCTGGTTGGATACAGTTCATGCAGGCTATGTGAACAATGCCTACATTGTCAGTTAATTTGAGAATGGATTTTTCTTTTCTAATACAGAGATGAATGTTGGGGGGAAGGGGGGGGGGGGGGGGGGGGCTAGGTCCTGATCATGCACAAACCTTTAAATTCTGTTGTTTTATGACAGAATGATTTGATCTTCTGGAAACAGCCAAGGAGGGCTTTTAGAATACGAGTGAGTGACAAAGGACAAAGGTAAGATACCAAACAGAGACAAAGATGGCCCCCAGAGAATGTGAAACTAATCAGAGGTGGTGCACATAGCAGTAAATGCACAAATGACAAACCACTGTGAGAGAAATCAGCGAAGAAGTCTGGATTTTCAAAACTGTACCGAACATGACCAAAGAATACGAAACACCCACACTGTCTAAACCTCAATAACGGCCCTACAGTATATATAACTGAAGAAGGTCTTTGACCAAAACATGGGAGTAAATATTGTTCAGCAAGTGCAAACAGTGTGCATGTGTTTGTTCCTCTTTGGTCCTGTCTGCTCCCCTTGAACAACTGTTACATAGAACTTAAAGCTACAAAAGAGGTTTTCGATAAAAAACAACAAATTGAGAAATGGTTAAAAAAGAGTAGCGTTTTGATGCCGTCGTTAGGCAGTTACTAACCTCCTCACTGTCACCACCCTGCATGTTCCCGATGAATCGAGCTCCTGTTCCGAGGATGAGTTAACATGGAAGGAGGCAATTCAGTTTTGTCAGTTGTTTTCCCCGCCAATAATACTTCAACATTACAAAGGACATGGCTTCCCAGCGTTTTCTTTTTTTTTTTACCTGCCATGATGCCATTTCTTTTGGGCCGGGGTTTAGAGGGTCGAAACTCCTCTATGTCGCTGTCTGAGCCCTCGTCCTCTGGAACCTCCATGTCAGAATCCTCATCTTTCACTGCAGAAAACATTGATAACAGACAAACAGTGGGAAAAAAAAACATTTTAAAAAAGGTTGACATTATGTCAACGCCTCTTGATTTTAGTTTGTCTCACGTGAGCTTCTCATCATATCTTTCTCCTCCTCCCTCAGTTTGTGCTGCATCATCCTCAGGGTGTTTTCCGCCTCCTGCAGGGGTGACAGACAAAGCATACATTTGCACAAGCCTTCATACATCTGTCAAATGTTTTTGTATTGTAAATTACAAGCAGATCCAAGTCCTTATATAAAACACTGTTGCACGTATCATACATTATCACCCACCTCAAACCTCTCCTGCTCCAGTCTGTGGTATTCATCCAGCTGTGACTCCAGGAAGCTGAGGTTCCTGAACTTCTCCACATAGGTGTCATACTGCTTTTGCAAATCTTCTTCGATCTTCTCATATTCATCCATGAACGCCGGCCTAAATATTGAGATAGAAACCTTTTTTTTCAAGCACATATACGGTAGTATAATAATAAACGTGTACCCAGTTGTCAAAGATTTTAAAGATTTTGCACAAATATTTTCTGCAAACTGAAACAAGAACAATTTGAAACAGTCCTATTCAAGTCGTAAACTGACCTGACACTCTGCAATGTCTGGAGCCTCTTGTGATTCCTCTCCAGCTCCTGCTTCTTCTTCTCTATCTTGGCGTCCAGACTTGTCTCATCGGAAACAACATTACTCAGCAAGTCTTTGGTCTTCTCTACACTTTCCTTGAAAATAAACACAAAGGTTTGATGAAGACTTAGTGCAGTTGCTCAGTTTAAATGTATGTGAATTATGTAAATAATGGCTATCCTAACAAATGCATACCAAAACCTCCTTGATGGCACCTCTCAGGGCCTTTTCCGTCTCATTAATCTCCAGAGGTCTGGCAATGGCTGCAGTTCTTATTTCCTGTCGGGAAATTGAAAACAGAGTAATTGACTGACTATTGCCCTTTTATATCACTATATTACACTGTTCTTCCAAGTTATTTAATAATGATTTATTCATGTGTAAAATGTAACCTTCAAACAGTAAAGGAATCGATCTAGTCCGAGCAACAGTATGAAAAAACAATTTCTTATCAAGGTCCATTTAGATTCAAGATAAAGGAAAATGGATTTCATTTAAAATGCATCATTTTCCTTACCCTTAGATCCACCTCTTTTCCCAATAAATCATATAGAGATGCTCCTTTAGATGTGACCTCGGATGCCAGCTGTCGAGCCGCTTTTAGATCTGAAATCTACAGTGAAGACAGAGTGTGACAACACATAGGTTTCTCTTCAACTTAAAATTGAACGAAGTTAGCCGTGAATACAAAGCAAAACAAAGATAGAAGCACCATAACAGTAAATACTAGAAGCTTTCAGAAAAATACGTTGGACTGACAGCACTTTTTATCCTGTAAACAAGCACCATGTAGATGGCAATGAATGAAACACAGGTTCAGGAAATAAACCTGAACACTGACTAAAATAGAATGTCACACTAATCATTATTGCATGTTTACTTCATAGCTGACAACTTGGTATGCTTCGAAAGAACTGAAGATTAAGAAAAACATCAGACATCTGTAAAACTGGCATCTCACCCTCGATCCAAGGTCAAACTTGAACTTGCTGTTATCCTCCTCGGTTTGTTCTCCAAGAGCCATCTGCTTGGTCTTCATAGCGCTGTACAGCACTGTGGTGATCTTCAGCATCTCTTTCACTGCATAGCCATCGGCCTGGTAGAGGCGCTTGGTGTTCAATTTGATGTGAGCCTTTGTTGCCTGTGAACAAGTAGACAGTGGTTAGGGGAAACAGCAGGCATTTATAAGCCATAGATGAACTGTACATTTTGAGAAAAATGCAAAATAGATGTCACCATGAACTGGACCACTGCCTTGATAAAGAATATTCTATCTGACTCTGTATCCACATCTGTGGGAATATCCATGTGGGGTTCATATCTGCATACAATGGACACACATGTTTATACATGGTTTTGGTTGATCAATGTACAAACATAGACATCTGACCAACACCAAGGTGAGGTGGGGGGGGGGGGGGGGGGGGGGGGTCTGGGTTGATGTGCTAAGCGCAGGCCTACCTCTTTACGAGCCATATCAATATTTCGGCCACTAAAGCGAAGTTTGGTGATCTGAAGTTTTCCATAGATATCAACCTGGGATAGCCCAAGGCCCTCATCATTTCGGTGAAATCTGCCAAACAGGATGCAACTCCATTAACTGCCATTATGTGGACACCATACAACAAATCTCAGTTCACGTTATCACACAAGATGCAAGTAGTCACGCATCACTTACTTCTTAGGTCTCTGAAGGACATTCTGACCCGAGAGTACCGTGCAAAGTCAGGATGGTCGTTATTCACAGTGAAGCACAGCCCGGCTGTTCACAGAAAGATGGAACTGTCGTAGTTCTTCTTCGCCTGGTAGAGGCGCTTGGTGTTCAATTTGATGTGAGCCTTTGTTGCCTGTGAACAAGTAGACAGTGGTTAGGGGAAACAGCAGGCATTTATAAGCCATAGATGAACTGTACATTTTGAGAAAAATGCAAAATAGATGTCACCATGAACTGGACCACTGCCTTGATAAAGAATATTCTATCTGACTCTGTATCCACATCTGTGGGAATATCCATGTGGGGTTCATATCTGCATACAATGGACACACATATGTTTATACATGGTTTTGGTTGATCAATGTACAAACATAGACATCTGACCAACACCAAGGTGAGGTGGGGGTCTGGGTTGATGTGCTAAGCGCAGGCCTACCTCTTTACGAGCCATATCAATATTTCGGCCACTAAAGCGAAGTTTGGTGATCTGAAGTTTTCCATAGATATCAACCTGGGATAGCCCAAGGCCCTCATCATTTCGGTGAAATCTGCCAAACAGGATGCAACTCCATTAACTGCCATTATGTGGACACCATACAACAAATCTCAGTTCACTTTATCACACAAGATGCAAGTAGTCACGCATCACTTACTTCTTAGGTCTCTGAAGGACATTCTGACCCGAGAGTACCGTGCAAAGTCGGGATGATCGTTATTCACAGTGAAGCACAGCCCGGCTGTTCACAGAAAGATGGAAATGTCGTAGTTCTTCTTCCTGTCTGCTGTTTAATTAACGACACGACGTCAACATAAGAAGTCCCGACTTTGATGTCAGCAACATATCGGGAGGGGGGGGGCAAGATAAGGTTTCGGTCAAACGCATATAAACGGCATCAGATGAGGAATAACAAAAATACCGTAGCTGCTTTCATTCCATAGTTTATTTATGCCAAAAACCAACCTGACCTGACCGACGACTAAAGGTTCTTAATTCGAACCTGACAGGGTATTGAGTCCCATGCGATAACGTTAAATAAATACAGGTTACCTGACTACACCCATCACCACGGATGGTTCGTAAAACATAGCTGGTGCTTCAGTGTTATCGCACGTTTGACCATCGCTGGAGTGTATGAAGTCGGTTGACAGTGACATTAGGAGATTTCTCTTAACCTCAGCTAGCTAGAGGCTAACTGGGAGTGAGGAGAACTAGCTAACGCAGCTCGTTATACAAGGCATATAGTCTAATACACGGTGGGTAACCCCCTGGTAACGTCCTGTTTAGCAGTGATCGAAAACTGCAAGCCATGGGCCTGATAAATCATTCTGTTACCTGTTGATGCAGAATCTAGGCTGGAGTTATCTTTCACTATAAACGGTTTCTATGGAAACTCCTCTTTTCTACGGAAGCTCAATGCGGACAGAAAACATCGCAGTGATGCGGCGGCTCTTCACCGCCATCTACTGCTCCGGCGCAAAAATGCACTTGGACTAATTCACCTCACAATGAGGTAAAACAAGAAAGAGAAATACCCAATCTAGTAATTATCCATCACATCCTATTTAAACAAAAACACATTTAACTTCCTGTATGCTCTCTCATTCATCCTAAGGAAAAGAAAACGAATAGTTTGCATAGGATGATCCTGATTCTCTTTGGGCCCCATATTGACAACTCCTCAGAAGCACATCTACTGTCTCCGCTCCCTGACATTTCTCACACAGGCCTATCTAGTGTGTCATTTTCCTACATTTTGTCAGAGTTGTGTTCATTGCACATTAACTCAGCCCAGCCAACACAATTTCCTCTCTTTTCCTGTGTTTACTCCATGTTCCAGTGATACTCATTTGAACTAGATAAAGATGTCTCATGTGTTCCTCTCTGTTACACCTTTTCTTGCCAGATGTGACCCGGGTTTTTTCAGTTTACAATTTTCGCTTCTGCTGTAATAACCCTCATTTGTCGCAGGACCCTTGCAGCAGAGCGTTTGAATTGTATCCAAACAGTATGAGAAGTCAGAGTGTGCGTGTATGTGAGTGTGTGTGCGCATCCGGCCACAGGGTGGCGGCACCTCTCGCTCTGCGCCTGAGCAGCGCGTCTCTCAGTGGGCTGCACTCCTGACGCAGAGCACGATGGAGCTAAGCGGCGATCCACCCCACACCGACAACACCGCGGGAGGCGATCCTCCCGCGCTCGGCCTCCACAGCAAGCGCCTCAAAGAGCTGGAGAACGCCGCGCTGCAGACCACTTTGATTTCGCAGATGGAGACGGAACCCGGGGCGGACGCCGAAGAGCGGCCGGAGCAGCGGTGCGGGGAGGACGAGCAGTGCAACGGCTCGTCCTTGAACCAGCGAGCGGCCCCGCCGCAGACCGAGGCCGGCGACGCGGAGCCCGACAGTGACGAGGCCAAGGAGCGCGTGGAGGAGGAGAGGACCCTGACGGACCACTTGAACAAACGACTGCTCTCCTCGTTTCTGGAGAAGCTCAACCAAAGGGACCTGGCGCTGCCCGGCGTCCAGCGGCTGGACTGTGCTGTAGCCGACGAGGACTCGAACAGGGCCGCGGACGAGTGGTGAAGCGGCCGGGAGGATGTGTGTGTGTGGGGGGGATTCAGGGACCAGCGTGCACGGAAGCACAACCCTACGACATTTAACACAGACTCGTGTTTGGTCCTATCTGTTCTGTTCTGCTAGACGGCAGTGTCTGGAAATGTAAATGCTTACTTTTTGAATGCTGCAGAACGGGTGAGAGAGGAAGATAATGCAATAAATGACCACCAGGTGATGTGAGCCGCGGTGTGCTCAATGGTAACACAGATCTTGCAGCTGTTTTTGGGTGCACGCATCTGTATTATTATTATTCTTTTTTTAAGTGACGTTCAATCCACAGCCGATGTCTGTACACACCAATAGGAAGCACTCCCGCACAAGAAGATGACCCAAATGATCTAAATACAGTCACTTGTTCCTAAGTGTTACTTTTAGGGCCTTCGGATGATGTGAAACGTAGACAAGGGAGATGTCAAAATAAGTTCACCAGTCTTACCCAAGATAAAATGATATTTGCTTGTGTTGAAATGTGTCTTAGCTAAAGTAATTCCCTTTAATCACTATGCTTTTTTATGTTTTTTCATTTGCATCCTAACTGGAAATAACAGTGGTGGTTACATGCTGCTGTTAATGTAGGCAATATACAATATACATTTATAGTATAAATGTTGGCTGACCTATTTTGTCAAAAAGAAAAAAAAAAAGTTTTACTTCTGTTGTTCATATCCATTAGGAAATTTCAGCCTGATCAATTGATCTTCCATCCATGTGCCCCATCAAATATTGCTACCCGGGTCATAAAGAGGGTGTGAGGAGGAAGAGAGAGAAAAACGAATCTCTCTTTCTCAAAGGCTGCCTGTCACATACCCATCAACATTGTTTGAAGTGCAAGGTGGGCTCTGTTACAGATATGAGCATGCTAAAATGTCAATGTCATGATGAGAGTGCCTTTCAACATTCAAAGGTATTCAAATAAAAGATGGTATTCGATCACAGTCTATATGTTGCTCCGCACAATAATAAAAGGGTCCTTTGTTTAATCATGTTATAAAAAAGGTGGTATTGTTGCGGATGTAGAACCTTCGAAAAGACACAAAGTCATAACTCAAGGAAACCAGGCAACAGTGCAACAGAGTAATGGTCACCAGCAGGAGTACTACTTGCACTATCTTAAGAGTAATGTACTATTATCGCAATTGGGTTTGTGCTGGTTCCTCAAAGGCACATTGTTCACACCATCTTCCTCCTGCAATAAAGAACAAAATTATCATTAAGATTATGAGGAAAAAATAACTAGGCCATATATGATGGACAATGCCATTCTGGAATCATTGATCCTATTCCCTCCAAAGTACAACAATGAACATAAATCTTTTCAGGAGAAAGTTTAACATCGGTGTCAGAGAAGCCTGTTTGATAAGCCTTGGGACACCCTTCTCCTCCCCTGCCACCGTACTTTTTACAAGGCGCCTGTGTTTTTAAGATCACCCAAAGCTAAATAGCTTTAGTTTAACACTTACTCTGTTTTCTAAAGGGACCTCCACTTGCTTTTTATTCAGATCCCAATACAATAATCCCTCTTTAATATCGCTCCTCTTCGTTGGTCCTGTGTGAAGAGAGAGATAAGAGTTCATTAGAAACAATAAAGAGCTGTGTGTATCATCAAAACCTCTTTTATGGCATGGCATCACAGCAGGCATCTCAGCAGCGGATAGGAAGAGACTGAACAGGCTTATCAATAAAAGCCAGCCCCTTGACCCAGTGGAGGTGGAGGGAGAGAAGAGAATGACGGCGAAGCTATCATCTCCTCTGGACAATCTGTTCAACCGGACACAATCGCAGCAACGGTCAGCTCCTTCAGTGACCCAAAGTGACCCAAAGTGAAGGAGAGGTGTCGTAGGTACTTTCTACCTGCCCCTTTAGGACTTTTCAATCAGCACTGCTCACATTCAACCACTGTCCTACAACTGTAATATAATACAACCCTGTGCAGTACCTCTGTATTATGTATAGTGCAATACTGTCCTATTAGTGCACTACTCTGTAAGGTCAACTACTATTATTATACAAAATTGTCCATTTCAATCTCCATATTTTAGTATTATGTCAATCTACACTGTAAACGTCAATACCGTGTACGGTTAATTATTCCAGTCGGCACTGTAAATCTAAAACTGCATATATTTTTATGCATTACATACTGTGAATTCAATTGCACGAAAAATTGTTTATTGTGAATTTCATCATTCGGTATGGTTAGTTTATTCCATTCGCACTTTGCAAGTTGAAACTGCATATTCGTTTTACACAGCCTAAGTTTACTTTAATCGGTACCTTTGTCTATTTATGTCTGTATACTTTTATTTCTGCTGCTGCAATGCCACAAATTTACCCACCGTGGGACAATCAAGGTTTATCTTATCTTATCTTGTGGCACATATATTGGATCGCATGTCGGTACATCTTGAAATTGGCCGTGGTTTATTGGTTATAATTTGAACAAAGGATGAGGTGTCGTTGTGAATCAGCAGTTTTCACTTCAGCTAAACTCAAGAAAATCCAATTTTACAGGTAGCCTTTGTATCCTTACCTGTTGCATAACTCACTATCAGCCCCACAAGAACAACGGAACTTGTCGCCAGAGCACCAAAGTAGAGGTAGGACAAGGAGTAGAAGTCAAGCAGGACCCTAGTTTTGGAGATAAGCAGTGTGAAAAATAGCTTCCTGCTTTAATAATCGTTGCATGTTTACAAAAACACCCTTTTTTGTGTCGATCAGTCACTGACCCCTGGTCATCAGGGGAGAGCAGGGCAGAGCTGTTGATGGTCATGTTGCCAGGTTGACACCCATCTGTGTAGCTGGGCAAGACACCCATGGTCTCCCCGCTGGGTGGGTAAATAGTCGAACCAACAGCCAGCCACAGAGAGACACAGAAGCCTGCAAATATTCCTGAAAATACCCCCTAAAATAAAGATAAAAAATACCAAATAAACACTCAGCTCTTGTTAAGTGATTCTGGCCCGACCGCCAGTTTGACCGGCTATTAAAGTTTAAAAACCTTGTTTCATAAAACGTTGTCTTTGTTATCCTCTAATCCCGCACCAAACAAAATCACACCACTCTCCAACCCCCAACATCAGCGAAGGCGGCCATAAAAGGAAACACTGACCTCTAGCCCATTTATCGGGTTAACAAGACAATATAAAGCTGCGTGTCATTTTAGGTTATAAGAACACTTTCAGTTTTAGTTAGGCATCAGCAAAATACTTAACAAAGGGATACTGAAAACGAAACATACCACTAACAGTCAGGAACAAATACTTGTCATCACTCACCAGCCTGTTTGCTGCGGGAAAAAACATTCCCAAAATGAATACGCCAAGTATTGGACCACTGACCACACCCATGACCGTAAAAGACCCCTGAGGAGAAAAAGCAGTCACACACACTGCTGAGATTCAGTGCATGAATATCTGATAAAAACAAAACGACTGCAGTGGACAGGGGTTAAATGATGGATTAAACGTGATATAAATCTGGACATATATTGAGGTGTCATACCTGCAGAACTCCCAAGTCCAGCAGGGAGGAGAGAGCAGCCACGGTGATACAACCAACCCCATACAGTAAAGCTTCGAGAAAGGAAGAGCAAACATTGCAGTAACGTAGAGACGTAGCAGATGATAAAGTGAAAGACAGGATGTTTGGCTTTGGAGCCAGTGTGCTTTCAGGTATACATGATCATTTGGGTGTATATTGTCAGCGAGAGGGAACCTACACAATCCTTTGGAAATAAGAATCATTTTCTTCTGGGTCATTTGGGCCAGTCGAGGTCGCAGCAGATCCTCCATCGTCACTGCCGCCATGGCGTTGATACTTGTGGAGACCGTGCTGAAAAAAAAATAAATAAAAAAAAGAAAGATGTATTATTGACCAAACAACGGCATCTTACTGGACATAATTATATACAATTAATATTTTTTTTCTATTTTCAATTCAATCCATCATCAGTATTGAAGGCCGACTGCCCAATTGTGTGTGTCTTTAAGGTTTAAGTAAAATACCTCAGAGTCCCACTGTATGCACAGGCAAGAAATAGACCAGGAAAGCCTGGGTGACTTCTGAATATGTCCAGTACAAAGTACGGCATGTACTGGATAAGTAAGGGGAGTTCAAAATGGAGTGTTAGAAAGATTCATATTTTTGGGATTCACATCACATTCAAGAAATACTGACAAAATATTTATTCCTTAACCTGCATAAAATCCTGAGGGAAACCTTGAGTACATTCCATGCTGATTTAAAGAGAGAGTGAAGTTCAACAAAAGGAAGCTACACTTTCTATTGCACCAGTAAACTATTGGTATTGATTTACACACGGTGTCACGCATAGTTTCATGCTCTGCTCATTGATTTGTGTGTGTTTTTGTCACGGGGCTCATGAGTACCAGATCAGGAGAAGATATTTCCCCAGCCTTCAGCGGATCACAGTGGATGTAATATGCAAACATGACGATGCCACAGGTTGCTGCACTGCCCACAATGAGGCACAGACCCACTTGGTTCACGAACAATGCCCTGCAATCAAACGCAAACATTAGGCTTCAATGTTGGTGCCGTGCTATCTGTGACAGTTAAAACACGTACATGAAGTGGAAAATGTACCACTCGAGGGTTGCCCGATGAAGGCGCTGCAGCAATGAAACCACAACTATCATTTAAAGCAATGCGACGAGGGGAACGCACTGGCTCCCTGGATGCTTGCTGACACTTTTGGGTCTAAAACCCATTACCAAACCATCAACCCAATGTGTGTTATCAGCTTCAACAGTGCTCATGGAATCATCCAATTGTTTGTTCAAAGTAAAAAACATTATAATAATAACTTTAAGGATGGCTCCATTTTCTCCAACCTTGTCCTTCCTGAAATGTCAGAAGTCCACAAACAAGTGGAATATCAAAATATAACTTCAAAGTATGCTTACTACCAGCCAAGTCCCGGAACAATAGAGAGAAGCAGTATGCATGACAAACAGGTCTTGCTTGACTCACCACTGTGCGTCTCTCTCTGTCCGGCAGGAGATGTAGCGCTGCACCTGAGCTTGGTTTACACCGTACATGGACAGCCAGACCAACGTGCCACCAACAGTGAGGCTCCAGAAGGTGTAGCGCCGCCGGGGGTCAACATCAAAACTATAGTACAAAACATAACTTTAAAAATCAGGCACTGCGCCCTACATAGCAGTAGTTTATGACTGCGTGACATATAACTACAGTTTGTTTGACAAATCAGATATATCTCAAGCTTCAACAATCAAAAGCTTTTTTTCTGGAGCTTTAGGCTACACCTTGGTGCTGTCAAGAGCTTTGAATGCAAAAGCATGTTTTATGGCCAAAGTTCAATAATACCAGCACGTACCATGAGCATAACCAACCAGACATAACACTGACATGTGCCAGTAAGCTTAAGAAGGATCGAGTAAGTTGACCATGACTTCAGATAGTTTTTTTGTCAATCCCAGGAGTACTTGATGAGCTGTAGCCCGGCTGTAATTAATTAAGCCTGGATGGTCCGGTTGTGTCCAAATGCTAATGTGTTGAAATCAAAAGGTTTTTACTCGGCAAAATTAATGCGTGATCCATTCCTCGCGATCTCCAGCACCACCAAAGGACCACCCACCAGAACTGTGCCATGGACGAAAATGGCCACAAAGCCGGAAAACATGACAATGATCTGGAACACATCTGTCCAGATCACAGCTTTCATTCCACCCTGACACACACAGATGAGGGGGGGGGGAGAAACAGAGACAGGTCTAAGTTGGGATAAGCAAACATCCAGCCATCAAGGGACATCTGGACATTTAACAATGATAAAACTTTGACAAACGTGCTGCCCCCTCATGAGGGGTCGCGCCTGCCGTATCTGTTAATTATGTTAATAACGTGCAGGCCGGATGACGGGAAACATTTACTCTCACCATTGTGGTATATAGGGTGCATATGATCCCAGTAGAAAACAGGGACACCCACATATTGAGTCCGGTAGCTGAAAATAAACACAGGTGTTTATTTTCGTTTGTTTGTTCACAGGGAACATATACCTTCAATGTATTATCTTTAAAGTAATATCGGCCTGCTTTGCTCCTTCCTGCAGGAGAATATACATACATAGCTTTCATAAACCCATTTCATTCTGTTGCCGTGAAAAGTTAAAAGTTGACTTTTGTGCAGCTGTTGGCTCTGCAAACCTAAGCTGCAGCAAGCAGAAAAAACCCATCGTAGCAATTACCGGATTACAGCTATGTACACATGTATATACCACAGATTTCTATATCTCTTTCAGATATAGAGACAGCTTGCTTGCTCACTTAAAAAAAGAAGTCTGTGCTTTGTATAATCCTGAAATCTACAACGAATCAAAGAAATGTTCCCAGCGTTTCAGTAGTTCTCCCCTTAAATTAACTTCATACATCTAGTATTTGGTTGATTCTTTAGTTACCTAAATGAAAAACAATTCCACATAGGATCTGTTACTGTACATACACAGCAAAAATAACAGGCTTTTTTATTTGCCTGGGTTGGTGATGTTGCCTTGACAGGACTTGTTGCTGGACTGTTGAAAGTTAAAGCCAGGATACATAGGTGACGAACGAAAAAATGAATCCATGCCGACAGTGAGGCATCAGGGGGTCTCTCTTACCCTGGTTTAGGATCAAGGCAGGTGCATAGATGACGATGCCTGTGTAGAACAGCTGAGAAAAATGGAATCGCATGAAAATCAGTTAACACGGTGAGACCACTCTGTGGGATTTTTTTAACGAAGTGACTCCTGAGCAAATCACGTGAAACAAGTTGAGCGCAAACAACATCGCTTTACAGACATGTCAACAACGTCAACCGCAACATCTTACCGTCGCCACAAGAAACTGGACACTCCCCAGCAGCTGCATCCCTCTGCCAAATCTCATCTTCAGATACTGTGACAGGCAGGCGGCATTAGTTAGAACACATCTCTGCACATGTCCGTCGTCCTTCCTCACCTCTTATATTCATCTTGTTTGATGACCCACAGGTGCATGTCAACGTTACTGTATTAGGTATTTTAATCATAAAAAATGTTGGTTTATTAAAAACCCCTGAGAAACTTCTCATTGTCTTATCTTATTGTCCTAGTGTGGTCCGACAAACAACTACCACTGCCTTCAATATAATACTTCAAATTGATGTATGTTGTATCGCTCTGGTGATTCAAAAAGCGTTTGATCTTCATCAACAATAAAATGTACCTTTCCTCGGGGTAATAAGATTTGGAGTTTTACGAGCACTTTACTGGAGCCACAGGGCACTGGGCAGAGATTAAGCTTTGGACACTTACTTTAATGCCAAATGTGTCTTCATGCTTCTAAATAGCATGCTGACAAATCATCAATAAACCTCATAAACTCAGGGACCAAGGTTTTTTTCTCAAAATGAATCTTCCTGCATCCAAGTCGTTAAATGCTTATTTGTAAGTCTCTTGTGATCACAGTGATTTACTTTTTTTGTACAATACGTCATTCTCGGCATTCTTGCCTTCGTGGATACCAATTTGTGATCATGACATATGTTAGCCAATAATCATATTCACGAGGGGCTTCATAAGATCATGGATGCAAACGACAACAATCAATTAGTAAGCTTCAAATGCTGTAAGCTGAAGTCATGGTCACAGACAAGAGAATAACTGGACACTCGTTAGGACCTGATTGGTGCTGGCGAGGCCCAGTCGAAAGAAAACGGGCAGGAAGAGGTAAGCTGTCAGCAGGGAGTTGATGCTCTGTCCGAGGCACATGTAGAGGAATTTAGAGCCAAAGCGGGATGCCTCGGCAGGGACACCCAGAACCTGGACTGCTGACATAAAGCTGGCACAGAGCGACAGCCCCACAGGCACCGCCGGCATGCTCCGACCTCCGGTGAAGAAATCATCGGCAGTCACGTTTGATGACCTCTTCTTCAGCGCCTGATAGAGCCCTATGATCATGGACACCAACAGCATGGTGGCAAAGACAGCGTAGTCGGCCCAGACAAAGACTGCTTTGAATGATTCGGTGCCAGGCAGCTCTTCCATTTTTCTTTCTGCCGGACAAATAAGTGGGGGGACCCTGGGCAGGAGGTAGAATCCAGACAGAGGTGTGGGTAAGTGAGCAGATCCACATGTATCTGCATTATTACTTGTTCATTTAGAAATGTTCACTAATTACAAAACGCTATTTTAAATACATTTACAGTATATAATATGCTTGCTGGTAGTTTCAGGAGGAATATTTTGCTTTAACATTGCTGTGATATCTATAGCCTAAATTAAGTAACAGTCGTTTTCATTTAAATGACTTAAAGGTGATACAATAATGTAATAATAGTCTATAATAGGAATGATAAGATAAGATAAACCTTTATTGTTCCACATTGGGGAAATTTGCGGCGTTGCACCAACAGAGGTAACGTATACAAACATAAATAGACAAAGGTACAGCATAAAGTAAACTAAGGCTGTGCAAAAGTAGAACTAATATATGTAGTAGGGAAGATACAACGTGTACAGTGTCCCAAGTATATGCAATGATGAACTACAAATATGTGCTGTCTGCTTTAGAGCAAATCAAGGTGGAGATACTAAAATCTAGTAAGTGACATATCAGGTGTTTGGAGGTCTCAACAGATGTGTGCGCCATGAGGACATACGAGTAATGCAGTTGTTTCCCAACAAATCGAAATTGTGTTCTTTTGATGACAAAACAGGAAAAAAAAAATGTTCTCAAAGACTCACCCCAGTGACACCGTCCGGTCCGTGCAGTTGCTGTAAGCGAGAGGGAATGTGGCTGCCGCCGCTGCTTGATGCAGTGCACTGGAGTGAACAAAAAAACTCAAAACGAACTGCTCCGCCCCATCACGAAAGAAAAAGTTCACCTGACGTGATCACCCATCCTCGTATGTAATGTTGAGGTGTGCCAGTGGTTACTCGCAGGGGCGTATACACCTTCGCCGCGTTTGTGTGCGCGTGTTCCCTTTGAATTCGACCCCCTGTGTGCACTTGGGGAGGATGGCGATGGGCTGGAAGCCGGAAGCCTGAACGGACGACTCCCGCCTCAGACGTCCGCAGGTGCGTCCCAGCCGACGACGCCCTACTTTGCGGGGAAGGAGGCGGAGGAGCGCACCGACGTAGCGCACACTATTTCAATTGATTGATAATCAGAGCTGGAATATATCGTCCATCTTCAACAATTGCCATATTCTCTGCCAACGACACCCGTCTGTGCCTCTTCAGACGCCAAGACGTGTCTCACATTTGCATATATATTTCGTCGTATTTATCCGCCACCGGTCAGTGAAAACATTGCATTATATTACACCGGTCCGTGGCGCCAAAAAAGGTTGAGGACCGCTGTTTTAAAACACCTACCGACATTTAAACACTTTTTTCTCCATAAGCTACACACGCACACGACACATCCATTGGAATGACGTAACATTAAAGGATGTTTAGCAGTTACAGAAACATAGCAAAAACGTTGAAATATCCGCAGTTGAGGGTGATTTTCTTTTTACAGCTACAACAGGAAACTGAGAAAAACACAACCGCTGAACTGGGAAACCACAGGTGTCCGCTGGTTCTCTGTTCCAGTAATGTCCGACGATTGACGTCTGAATTAGCTTTCGCCTTTTTATCAATTGAATGATCTTTAGACTCTATATTTTCTCATATCATGCTTGACTTATTAACTCCTTTTCTGCTGTAATTTGTTTTTTTTTGAGGCCATGGGCTCATTTGTAAACCTTGGCGTAATACTCACTTTCAATAGTATTCTCATGTTGATGCGATAGGCAGTTCCAGAGCAACTTGCAAATTATAGATTACAACAACTGCTATTTTGATATTCTGAAGGCATCCACTGAGGAAGATAATTATGCACAGTGGATTAGAGCATATATGGCCATACTTTGATGAGCACTCCTTACCAATCATTCTTCATCGACAATTATACTCGGGACATTTCATGGCACTTTCGCTTTTGTTTTTTGCGGCATATTTACATTTTTTTAAGGAACTGAGTAAATGTAGGAGGGAGGTTTTTTTCTTGATGGTCTCCAGTTGAACGTGGAGAGCTTCTTGTTACAAAGCTCTTGATTAAATGGAAAATGATGTTCAACTATTTTGTATTACACCTCCGTTTTAAAGGGTTTGTAGGGTTGACGCGTCAGCTCAGTCAACGGTTGAACAGAGACAACAGGAAACCTGATTTTGTTGCATTTGATCGTCTAAATCAGGAAATCCTAGTGAACTTCCTGTCAATACACACACACACACACACACAGACCTCACATACAGACGTCTAAGCAGAGGCCTGGTTCGCAGGAACAAATGATCGACCCGAGGACTTTTGTTTCACTTTGTTAAGGTAACGCAAAGCTTTAAAATCTGTTGATACGTGATATGATATGTTTAGATGTACGCGCCCGTTATGTGGGGTGGGGGGGAACGTTTTTTGTTTTATGTTGTAGCTCATTCTGTAGCTTCTTTTCACCACTGATTGCGTTGTAACAACGGAGTGGATCTTTCTTAAAAGCTGCGATCACCAACTTTTATTTGAAACTAGGGATTGTTAACCACTGATACAGACGACTGTAAGTCGATTGCTTGCAATCAGTGTAAGCAGCGAGCAGTCCCTGTTTGGGAACGCTATGGGTCAGGCGAGGTGCGAGAGATGCCGGCTCTCTGTCTGCGTCCTGTGTCCTTCACGCTTATCAACGTCACTTTTGTTGGACTTTGGCGTCCAGAGAGCATAACCTCGGCTGGCACAGACTAGTCTGGATCCAGTGATGTTTGGACGAACCCCTTCAGGCTTAAAGCGTTCTTTGCAGCTCCGACAGATACTGAAGTTGTCAATAAACGTAATCCCATGGCTTGAGCGCGTCATGCCTGTTTTTCAATGACCGTTCAGGTGGTGGAACGAGCGTTGGGGCTCTCTTTTTTTGCAGACGTCAGACCAAGTCTTGTCCGGGGTTGATCCTTGTGTGCGCTGGGCCAGTAAAAAGCATCATTAGGGGAGGCCGGTTTGAGAACCTCCGCAGCTGTTCATGTGGTGTTAGGACATATCCAAGGGAGTGTGTCAGGATACTCTACATTTAATGTGATCCAGTGTGTAAAGGTTTGTCCATTAACATTTCGCAGAGCAAGGGAGAGGAGCATCTGAAAACACAACAAATACACAACAAGCAAACATATAACCCATGGAAACAGCAACCCTGTTGGCCTACCAAGGGCAGGACAATAGCAAAACGACAAAAACCTGTCACAAAGGGGTAAAATCATGAATTTAATCTCCGCTTCCTAAGGGTCGGCTGTGCTTGTATACTACTCGCCACCTTCGACTCAGATGCAGTGCATGTGTGAATCCAGTTGCATACCTCTGGGAGCAGCAGCCACACAACCAACCCCAGGACAGATGGGAGCCAAAGAGTGACAAAGACTAACAGGAGCGTTATATACCCAGGGCCTGATTAGGGGCCTGGTTTAGGGGAGGAGCAGGACATGGCCGCATTCACAGCCACTACATGTTGGTTCACAATAATGGGCGTCACCCCTCATCCCTTATCACCTAGTATTGTCATATCAAACTAATTATGCAGCATTCATTTGTTGTGCCCCTTATGAGCGTAAAGAATGAGAATGAGTATGATGCACACCCACATGCACAGATTCTTTTCTGCAACTCCACTGGTAGATATATACACTGCTCTGATTTTGATTCTGTTGGTCCAGGTTCTGCTTCGGATATACTAGCTGGTCGAACAAAGGTCCTTGAAGGGTACTTTCCATTTGACAATGGTGATATTTGGCCCAAACAACCCCTAATTAAAAGAAAAAAGGTTGAAAAAACACGAATAAAATATGGGATATTACCATTTTCAAGACTGTCCTACGACCACAGTTGTATGTCATACTTCTGAACTCACCATCTCAGAATCATTCTGCAGTGGGAGGGTGTTGATGAGTTCTGCTGATTCCATCCTCAGCGGTGTCCATGGATCTCAGTGAGGAGGAGTCGGCCCCTCTGATGATCAGAGACCGGGGAGGCAGCCAGAGGTCCAGCTCGAGCACAGAACCCAGTTTCCAAGTACACCTCTACTTCTTCCCTGCCACAAAGGACGCAACAACGACACACATCTCATGCGGCCAAATCTCCGCCGAAAATGTGTGCATTCAAGCGGGGAAAAAATGCGGTAAGATAACAGTGGTGGTCTGACTGACGCTGTGTCGTGCCTCTTCACAACCATGGAAGAGGCTATTACAATGATTGGCCTACTTTCTTCAGCGGCCATTAACCCACATGAGGTCAGTGATAATTGTTGATGACTTCAATCATGTCTTTCTCCAGGAATCTTACCAGTGTACCTGAGTCTCTTCGGGTTGGCATCGTCTGACCTCTCATTTTGGTACCCTCCGTCGCACGTCTTCAACACAGATGAGAAGTTAAAAGTCCGCTTCAGAGTCAGGTTGATGAAAAAATTCACTGAAGAAGTGTACTTTTGCTCGTATGTTCCATTTGGCCTGCAACGAAAAGAAGACAAATACATTTACAGCAACATGCTCAATAAGGGGAAAAAAAACACATCTAGATAGGGACAAATATTTTTTACTTTACACATAGAATTTAGATGCGGGTCATATCAGCCAAAAATCACATAATTCACTTGGGTCTGGCAGCTCTTATTCTTTCAATTATTCCCTTTAGCTCAGTCGTCGAAAGGTTGAAACACAATTTCTAACCAGTATGCGGATGTACATTCATGATTTCTTGGCAGATTCTTTTTTGGAAACTGGTTTGGTCAGGGACCTAGGGCATCGAACCGCTACAGTCTGACCAGAGACACAATCAGCCCAGTGCTGGACTGCAGTGTCATTGATTATCTCTTTGCCCAGGTGAAGTACACCATGTAATGTATCACTTTAAGAGAAAAGTGGGAGAAAGTGGTCTAAACCTAACTAGTTATTTAAAAATGTAGCATTTATGCACGTTTTTGAAGAGACTGCATCGAATGCATCGTCCATACATTAAACGCGAAGGGCCTGACCTGACTCCCTTTGGCTCCTAGTTGCGAAGTGACTTTATTGCTGGTGAAGCCGGGATTTCTCCACCTTTGAGCACCCAAGAGGAATGCCTCGGCCTTGCAGTGTTGGACTTGTGGAGGATGGCTAAAGAGCACCATCAGAGTATCAGAGAGCTCTGCAAAACGGTCAGGTATGTGCATTTGGCAACATTTCATTTTGGCTGGCATGCCAGCACGTAAAATGTTTCGTTTGATTTCGATTCATGTGCGATATCAATGTTGAAGATGGGGACGCCGTTGCTCTTCCAGTTTGCAACCATTACACCCCATTGTATCCTCATCCTTTTCAGCTACAAGTCGTGCCTACCCAAGTCTCATTGCCACGACATCCAGAGACGTAACCGCCTGGATCGTTTTCGAATTCGAAACACCCTGAAGCGTTTCTTGAAGAAGCTGGGAAACTGCTCTGTGGACGAGTGCAGCTTGAAACTGAAGTACCTGACTGAGCTGGCTGGCATCGAGCCCTCTCTGGGCAGTGAAAGCTTCAGAGTGGATCCTTCTGCCTCCTGCTCGGTCTCCCCACTGATGCGGGTGACTGGGGAAACTGGAATTCAAGTCAGTGGAAGCTGCCATGCCGATAGTTCCCTGGTGAGAACAAGATCAAGCTCATTTAAGTTTGAGTAGTACTTAGTCTTGTCATCCTGGCCTGCCGAAGTTCCTTTTCTGTCTCTGTCCTGATTGCCTAATGCCTTTAATTGGGTTTCTTTCTTGCACAGACTGTCCCCTTTCTTTGCGATTGAATTTGAATTCTTCCGATGATGGTCAATCGATCATGTCAAGCTCCTCGGACCTTGTGTGTGAAACAACTGTACTGTACACACAGCTCATTTGCGTAGCTCAACCCTAAATGCCCCTCTGGTCATGTTCCCCAACCCTGAAATATATATATATATATATATAATATATATATAATATATTTTTTTCCCCCCCAGGAGTGGCAGACCTTCTGTGATTTCCAAGAAATCATCGACATCAGTATAAAGAGGGCGTGTCAGGAGCAAATTCCCCACGACAGCAGGATGGTGACAATAACACGCAAAGACGACAGATGTTTGGTAAAGGACACATTTTACGTTTGACCCTTGCACAATGTTTGTTGCGTTCAGATTGAAATATCCTGATTTGATGCCTTACTGCGCTGATCTACTCTGCAGGAAGCAAAGTTCCAGAGTCTGAGAGAAGCGCTCTCATTTGTGTCACTTGTTGACGGCTACTTCAGGCTGACCACAGACTCTGGCCACTACTTCTGGCAAGACATTGCTCCCCCAAGTATTCTGGAGGGTATCAAAAACCACTGCCACGGCCCAATCACGTGCGTCGCGGTGATCGATCTGGAATCCAAAGCAAACTTTCGCACGCATCCGTTTGGTGGCACTCATTTGAAATTTTGTTCAATCAGATCTGAGTTTGCCGTCAACAAACTGAAAAAATCTGGATTCAAAGGTGGTGCGTTCCTCGTGCGGCGGAGTCCGAAGACCTATGACAACTTCTTCCTCACTGTGTGTGTTCAGGTAAAGTTTTCACTAAATAGACATAGATGAACACTGCTGGGTTGTTAAGCCCTCATACAGTTCAATTTTGTATTTTATGGACCAGATCAGATAACAGCCAAGCAGCTTCCTACCGATAAGTAAAGAGCAAAAATAGTAGGCTGTACAATTTAGGCCTGTCTACAACTTTATGTCCAGGCACTTGATGATTTGTTTCAAGCGCCACAGCCCGACAATAACTTCGGCCGTGTATTTTTTTTCATGCCACATTAATACCTCTGCAGACCCCACTTGGACTTGACTATAAAGACTGCCTCATTATTAAAAATGAGCACTACAGTCTTCCCGGTGTCAACAAATCCTTTTCCAGCCTGAGAGAGCTCACCAGCTATTACCAACACACCAAACTGCTGCTGGCTGATGTGCCTGTCAAGCTGGGCCACTGCTGTCCACCTCGACCCAAAGGTAGGATTCTTAAGCCATGCAACGGATATTGCCAAATATAAACCACATATAGTTGTCGACACATGTACCGGTAAAGCCATCGTAGCCACATGCGATTATAAACCGGATCACATTTCACATCACATGGGGGGCGGGTCCTGATCAGGAATGACACTACAGCCAATCTCTCGCTTCGACTGAAGTGGTATGCATGCCTCTGTGTGCACAATCCAGCTGACTGGAGAGAATTACAGTTAACATTTGTTTTCTTGTTCACGCAGAGCTCACAAATCTGATTGTAATACGCAGTGGCAACTCTGTTGAAACCCACGGGTCCCCAACAACAGAAAGGAACAAATTCAGTCATATCCAGTTCCACATCATCAAATATGAAGACCTGAAATGGGTGAATACCGTCCAGATTCCAGCTCCTCACTAGCCCAGCTACTACATACAGTATATGTATTACTATATATTTACTGTGTAATAATATGTACTGTTTACATCCCCCCCCCCCTGTACTGTTTACACCCCCCCCCCCCCCCCCACTCTCAGGAGGTGAGCCTTGGACAAGGATCCTTTACACGGATTTTTAAAGGTTACAAAGTTGACATTCACGAGGGCGACAAACATGTGACAGAAGTCTTGTTGAAAGAGCTTGACGTCGCTCACAAAAATTGCTGGGAGGTTTGTTTCTTCAGGGAGAATTTTGCATGAAGAACAAAACAGGAACGAAACATTGAACGCACTTTTTTGTCCTTGCTGTCTCCCAGTCCTTCTTTGAAGCTGCCAGCTTGATGAGTCAGATTTCACACAAACACCTCCTCCATGTTTTTGGTATAAGTGTTCATGGAGTAAAAAGTAAGTTCAAACCAAACTGCAGGTTCTTCTTGTCCAGGAGTAAGAGAAAGATTAAAATAACAAATTGGTGCATTTGAATTCTCTTTGTTGTGAACTAACTTTGTGAATGTCAGGTCAATTCTTATTATGTCGGGGAGGGTTTCTGATTTGGCCATGTTTGGTTTGAAGTACCCCTGTTGAAACACGCCTCACTGTGCCTGACAGACATCATGGTGCAGGAGTTTGTCAAGTACGGGGCCCTTGACCTTTACTTGAAGAGAGGGAGATCTGTGTCAGTGAGCTGGAAACTTGATGTAGCCAAACAGCTTGCATCTGCTCTCAACTTTCTGGTGAGAGACTTTCTGATGGCATAAGACTCATGGCGATAACACTGTAAATCCTGCTGTCCTGGTGGACATTTAGCTATCTTCGTTTGATTTGACCAAGGCACCAAATCATTGTGTGGCCACATTGACATTACACGTGTCTTGCAGGAGGAGAAAAACATCATTCATGGAAATATCTGTGCCAAAAACCTGCTGCTGGCCAGGGAGGGTGATCCATCGCAGGGCAGCTCTCCTTTCATCAAGCTGAGCGACCCTGGCATCAGTGTGGCCATGATGGGAAAAGATGGTAAAGCAAAACGGTTTTCAAATGTTCCTGGAATAATGTCTCACAACAACCTGCCATGTTACCAAGACCCAAAAATCACATATGCCAGCAAAACAATATATGTATTGTACTGTGATGCTTAGCTTTTGCATGAATGTTGTCACGCACAGTGATCCTGGACAGAATCCCCTGGGTGGCTCCTGAAGTCCTGGAGGTCCCGCACAACCTGACCATGGAGTGTGATAATTGGAGCTTTGGCGCCACCTTGTGGGAGATCTTTAACAATGGGAACGCTCCACTTCAAGGCTGGGACCTGGAACAGGTACTGCCACTTCTCTCCTGACAAAGTTCAAACACACTGTCTCTTGAATGCTGATTATTAGAGTGGCAGGTTAAGCACTGCATGTTCAATAAGCTACCAATAAAGACTTACGCCAGTCGTAAACAACAACAAGCCGACTGAAGGGAATATGACCAATGAAGCAGATTATTAATGACGCTTCATGAGCTGGTGAACACATGAACCCATAAAAACATGATTAGGGCGGGGAAATAAATTGAGTTTATAATAAATCAAATTTGAATCGTTAAATTACAATTTAAACATGAACACAATCCTTAGAAATTAAGATTATTGAGAAGAGCAGGGGGGAAAAAAAGCTGAAGGCCGGAGACAGAAATCCGTTACACTGAGGCAAACGAAGAATAAATTTGTCACAGTCGAACGTGACCGGTGTTTCTTTCTGTAGAAGAGGCAGTTTTATGACGGTTTCCAGCAGCTGCCTCCCTCCCAGTGGACAGAGCTGGCTGATCTGATCAGTCAGTGCATGGCCTATCAAGCAGCCTTCAGACCTTCCTGTCGCAGTATTATCCGCCAACTGAACAGTCTGATCACCTCAGGTAACGATGTGAAGTTTGACACTGGCCGAGATCCATTACTTACAAATCGGACTACAAATGAAGTTTTAGGGCCAAACCACGATGATTCAGAATTAAATCTAAAATCCATCATCCGTTTTTTAATGGTTTCTGTAATCAAGACAATTCCTTACACAAACCAACCAAAACAAACTTTTTTTGCTCATGCGACGGCAGACTATGTGATCCTGCACGCCACTGAGCCCGCCACACAGAACCCGGTGTGGCGAGCCCTCAGCCCTCAACACGATCAAACACTTTTTGAGGAAAGACACCTACGCTACATCACCCCTCTGGGAAAGGCAAGTATGATTTACCCAAACAGCCAGAGGATCACATTAGCTCAAATCTTTATTATTATAATTCTTTGTGTGCCCTGCAATTTCACACCTACGAAGATTGCAAGGTTCATTTTTAATGCTTGGGCGTGACTGAAAACTTTCCCAGGGGAACTTTGGCAGCGTGGAACTCTGTCGTTACGACCCACTGGGCGATAACACGGGCGAGCTGGTAGCTGTGAAGAAGCTGCAGCCCAACAAGCAGTCCACACAGGAGGACTTCCAGAAGGAAGTCAACACCCTCAGTGTTCTGCACAGCGACTATATTGTCAAATACAGAGGAGTCTGCTACAGTATGGGTAAAACCAATACTCACCATATACACAGTAAACACATCTGCGGTGCAATTACAGCTTAACAAAAGAAGCACATTCAAACGAAACAAAGAAGCATTTATAATTATATTTAAGGCAATAATGTTACTATTATATGCGCAAAAAATATGAGACATCTCAGAAACAATTGAATTCTTCGATTCACCTTGTCAGGCCCCAACAATCAGTGGCCCTATTGGGGTGATCACCTCACCACCCAGGAATCCCAAATCAACTGGAATAACGCCCCTACAGATTCACCAAAGCTGAGAGACATAAAATATATGACTCACCCAAACAAACTAAGAGGCACCAAAACCTGCTGCAGGCCCCACACCAACAGCCTCTTCCCTTCTGGTTGTGGTCTTTCGACGCTCTCTCTCCTGACCAGGTGCTCCTCGTGATTAGTCTGATTGGACATCGCTGGGGTGGAGCTACAGGGAACAGGACAGGGACAAGGCAGGGACACATATGGCCCTAACAATCTTTTTTGATGACCCCATTGTAACGTATATAAACCTGTCGGTTTGAGGGCAGTTCAAGTTCAAATCTGGAGGTATATTGTTCAGAAGCATTTCAGAGCTTCCGCTGGCTCTGCCGACATGCAAAATGAGTTCGTCCCCTTCAGGATTAATTCAAGACATTACACGTGAAACGGCTTATCGCAACCAAGCCCATCACAACTATCGAGATTTTCCAAAATATTTAGCTCAAACCGACGGTGCCTTGTCAGATGTGTTTCAATGCTGTACGATTGTTACGTTTAATGTTTGCTTGTTCAAAGGTCGCCTCACGATGAGTTTGGTAATGGAGTACCTGCCCTATGGCAGTATGATTGGCTACTTGGAGAATAACCAACATAACATCAACACCAGGCGGATGCTTCTCTTTGCTTCTCAGATCTGTAAGGTAAGAGTCCCGCAAGTGGTTTTTATTGCACAAGGCTTGGTTGAGTGGTATTTAAAAAAAAAAAGTTTTACAAAACTCTCCACTGCTCATTAACATCAAGTGCTGTGGCTTGCAAAGTAAAAAAAAAGAGAGAGATAAGGATACAAATGTATTTCCTTTTTCTTTCCCCGTTTTTTTTTTTTCCCCAGGGGATGGAATATCTGCAAACTCTGCGTTATGTGCACCGAGACCTTGCAGCCAGGAATATCCTTGTGGCCAGTGAGTCGCTGGTGAAAATAGCCGATTTTGGGCTGACCAAGATCATTCCTTTTGACAGGGAGTACTACCGGGTCACACAGCCTGGGGAGAGCCCAATCTTCTGGTAAAGTGTCTCATGTTTGGAATCTCTGATTAATCTGAAGTGTTCGGTCAGAAATATATGCAGTGTTTCCATGCCTGCGCCAAAAAAAAACATGCACCGTTTATATTGGTCCAAAGCAGTGACAACCTGGAACCCCCTTAAATGGCTTGCCATGTAGAAGACACTGCAATGACACATGGGGCCCCCAGAGTGCCTTGAAACACCACTGCCTGTGGTATAGGCATCCTATGAATGAAGTTTAAGTTCCAGGAGGTCTTATGTCCATACACTGTTCAAATAACGCAGGTACGCCCCAGAGTCCATCAGTGAGTCCAAGTTCTCCCACAAATCAGATGTCTGGAGTTTCGGAGTTGTTCTTCACGAGCTCTTCTCCTACTGCAACACAAACTGCAACCCAAAAAGAGTAAGAGAGGATTTTGTACGCGCACACATGATATCTATCGAAGAAACGTTTTTTATTAACCTTCTAATCAACAGTCGCATCTTAATAATCCTGCCACGGTTTTAGTTGTGTATGCAGAAGATTGGACACAATGTGCAGGGTCCATCCATTTCAATGCATCTGGCAAATATTCTTAAGACGAACTGGAGGCTGCCGGCTCCTCAACACTGCCTGCCCAAGGTATGTATTGTCACGTATGATGATTTGCATACATGCAGGCCCTACTGAAGCCTGAGGGAAATGGGAGAAGACCAGTTTTGGGGTATATTGGTGTACAATTTTGACCCCCAAAGATCCAGAGTCAAGCTCAGTAGGTAACATGACAAAAGTCTTTGTAAACGGTTCCATAACTTCACACCTTGCCCTTTTTTTCTCCTCTCAGCTATGATCATGATAGAAAATAGTCCCATTTTGTCCTGCAACTTTGCATCTGCTCACTGGTAGGGTCATACCATCTTTCTCACTCCACACATAACCTTTTTCTCTGCGTAACACCAGGTGTACACTTTGATGCAGCAGTGTTGGGCGTACAACTTCGAGGAGCGGCCATGTTTCTACAGCCTGGGAAACCAAATTGAAATGATCATGCAGGACGGCATGAGAGAGCCTAAGGCCGAGCCGGAGCCTTGATGCACCTCGCAGTTGTGCCCAGTCTGAAACGAATGATTCACTGTCCCAGTGAAAATTCAGTTTAAACAGTCGATGGTGGTGATGGTAGAATTTAACCCCTTTTGGGCACTATCTCCAACATGTCTAAAGTCTCAGGTAAAGCTCATTCTCCCAATCCTCACAAGACACAACCATAAGCAAGCTGAGAGACCATCAAAAACCTTTCCATGAACTTTGTGCGGTATATTTCCTCTTATTATCCAGATATGTCAGATATGTAAAGGTATTCACACTCTAAAAGTGAACCAACTCAGCATGGAGGTCATACTTAAAGGCTCCCAATTCCAAATCTTGTTGAAAAATGGTGTTGTTTTGGAGAAGTATTTTACTCTCTTACTCACGCCAAGGATATGATTAGAGCAAATGCTGGATCGTTCAGGAAATACCAGGTACACTCCACCATAAAGGCTTTGAATGAAGGAAAGGAATAAAGCCATTGAAAAAGGAGCTTGTGCTCTGTGTATCAGAGATACTGTATATACAAAGAAATCAGTTTGCATCGAATATTTACTTCCATGTGTCTGTAGTGGGTATAGTGCTTTGTTGAAGTAGAGTGTGCTTTTTTTGATATTGTTAAAAAGTATTTTAAAGGCAGTAATGTAGCTGAAACGTTTCTCTATCAAGGGCCTGTTCCATAATATTCAATTCCAAACATCCACCAGCAAGTGCAATTTTGTATTGTTGTGAATTGTTGTTTTTCATTGCAACTTTGTATCTGCAAAAACATTTGATAACACAATACTCCTGCCAAAGATCTTTCTGCATAATTTAACTTATGTCAATCTGCATACTGTTATCAGAGAAATGAATAAATAAAATGTATTATTAAAGTCGGTGAAGTCCAACTTTTGGAAGAGTAATCAATTAATATAACGGCATGGAATCAATGTCATTTGATAAATGCTGTTGCTCAACTGAGTTGTTGCCTTCTGTAGAGCACTACAATACATGAAATGAACTGCTGTTTGTGGCCATATTTATTGTTGTGTTTTTTTAACTTTTACGTTGACAACAAACAAACTATATCGTACTTGCACAGCGACAGACAGCATACAAACCACAGTTGAAAAACAGTTCGAACCTTTTGTCGCGAGCAGGTGCAGAATACCATCACCATCACCCCCAGTGAGTTGCATTTTCTTGCTTGAGTGATTTCTTTGCGAGTCCACATTTCAGATGGGGGTCATGTATTCTTTGCCACATAAGATACATGGGACCTGGAAGGAACCTGTGAACCAATAACATCTCTTTATAATAGCAAGGATCGTAATCATCCAGTTTGCTGGAGGGAATGTACAGTCCTGCAGTCTTCACACCCATATGGGAAGCAGGACCAAGTCCCGCTTTAGCCATACACATCCCCATGTAAACATCATCAATAGGAAGAATGGCAGTGGACTGGGACATTTTGTAGATGACTAAAGCCGTATAGCCAGAGAGGAGGTAGCCCCCACCTCCACAATACGGTGGATATGAATCCGACTGCTGTACTTGAACTGGAATAAAATACTTGCTCCATGATTCTCTGATGGGCCCCACATTCTGGATCAAATGGCCAGTGAAGAGGTGCTTGCTTCCATCATTGTCCTTGAGGCCTTGGAGATACTCGACCATGTTGTCCGTGTTGGCAAAAACGTCCTCATCTCCGTTCAGCAAGAAGCGGGCGTTCGGACAGTTTCTTTCCATCCATTCAAGGAACAGAATCTGCTTCAGGGTGAGGTTGTAGAATGTGTCTGTGAACTCCCATTGGAGAATGTCACTGTACTCACGTTGCTCCAGTTCAAGCAGTTTGTTCTGTCTCTCTTTTATCAAACCAGTACCCATCGTTCCTGAGATGAATAGCCTCTTGATCCACACACCGTTCTGTAACCTCTCTTTGGCCCAGGTTTTGCGCAGTACCTCTCGTCGTACGTAGTTCTCAGGGAAAGTTTTGATGACCAGGAGGAGGAAGACTTCCGAGGATTTATTAGCTCCTCCGCATTTGTCGGGAAGGTCCAGCAACATGGGGAAATGGCGACAGTGCCGATAGTGGAGAAAGTCTTGAATCATATCTGGAAGGGAGCTGAAGCCTGTGACGTTGGCAGCTGACACATTTCGTTGACATGGCGGCCAGGGGTATTTGTAAGAGTTGGTTGTGGTGGGTTTCCTTGTTTGAATCCCTTCCTCTTGTCTCCTATATTCTTGGAGGTGGACGGTTTTCTTGTCCCTATAATCTTTACAGATATAAAGCACCAGGAGGCCAAGAGCCACTGCCAGCATTAATGTTCTCGCTCTGATGCTTTTCATCCTGGAAACTGCAGTAAAAAAAAATGTGTGTCTTATCAATAGATGTCAGACAGAAATAACAGAACACAATGTCATGTCACCAAGTGACTGGATTGCCACACTGCAGCAGATTCAATATCACTTTAAGCAAAATTTGCAATTGGTTTGGAGTCTCTGAATCTGTAAAATATTTTACATAAAATTATGTATATATTTGTTTATTTAAAGATTAATATTAAACCCACACCAGCCCTAATATAAAATTAAAGTGAGGTGTCATTTGTTCAACGTAGTAATATCGGGAAATACGTGGAGTCAGTGGCTCACTCACAGTTCAAATGAAAAAGATTCCAAGCTTATCTTGAACCAAACATTTGAGAGAGTCCCACTTTGTCACGTGTAGTAGACCTCAGCCTGATCAGACTTTTACCGCGCACTAATTTGACTAAGTCATCCACGGCGTTTGGTTCCTTGTAGTACATTTGGCGCTCTAATCTCAAAATGACATGGCCTCTTTCTTCTCACAAATGTATGACTTTAGAATCTCAAAGAAAAAGTGGATTGAGCAGGCATCACGACGGACGCCTGCGTGCACGAGCCGCTGTCTGGGGTCTGAGGCACACGCGGACAGCACGCGAAATGTGAGGGCCAAATCCCGTTTTTACCTGGATCACACTTCGCCGGCCTCTGCTCTCGCTCGGGTTTGTCGCAGGGAGCGACCACCGTGACGTCACCCGAGGGCTCGTCGCCAGCCGTTTAAGCCTGGTGTGTGACGTAAACCGCGGACGTCATGTGGGGAGGGGAGGGGGGGTTGAGCAATTTCAGACAGACGTAATATGAGGCAAACGTCACAGCCAAGCTAAAAGACGTGTTTAGTCTTTGCTAAAGGGAGAGGTGGCCTAGTGGTGAGGGAGACAGGCAACAAACCAGAGTGTCCGACGTGGTTGCTGGTTCGAGGCCCAGTCGAGGCTCACTCCCTCTGGAAGGATGCAGGAACCTCCCACCACCAACACAGGACACTCCATCTCTAATGGTCTTGAGCAAGGACGACCTCAGCCGTCCATTGCTCTGTGGCCTTGTAGCGCCGCAGAGGGGCTAAATGCAGAAAACAAATTTCCCCTGACTTTTGTGTTAGCATGTTGTGTGGGACTATGTGCAATTGTAATTCTTAAAACCCAGTTCAAAGTGTGCATTATTATTATTATTATTATTATTATTATTATTATTATTATTATTATTATTATTATTATTATTATTATTATTAATATTATTTAGACAAGAATATTGAATGCAAATGTTATCTTGTAATAAAGATAAACAGCTCCACTTTAAATGATTCAGTTGGAAAAAAAAATTCAATTCCAATGCAGTCAATTGATCTCTTCCCTTCAACGAGCCACAGTGTACACAGTGCTTGTGTGTAGCACCATAGACGGTGCACACCAGAGCATCGCCTCAGCTTCTTGCTAGTGTGTTGGTTCTGAACGCAACCCTTTCAAGCAAATTAACTGATAACTAAAACTATGTAAATGAGCACAATTTATTCGAAATAGAATTCTCTAACACAGCTTGGGTGCAGAATTTGAAAAAAAAAGTCACTGAAACCTTACCTTCATATTCTCTTTGGTCACATTTAATTTGAACATGTGAAACCGCAACATCCTCTTTATTAAAAAAAAACCCCAAAGAAAAGCAGAATAGATCTTCTTTATACTTAAAAAAAGCACAGTACATGTCCTCTTCTAAGCAGAATTTAAATCAACTGGATTGAGACATTTTTTGTCCAACTCCTAGAACCCGTAAGATGTGCACATCAATTTAAGCAGAGTGTGTGAGTCTGAGAGTTTGACATAATACATCACATGGCATTAGACTTAATAGCCATGCACAAGTCAATGTTTGTATACATACAATATCTTCAATTACTGTCTTGCAGTTGTTATGCCTCCACCAACAATATTAGTTGCACTTTACATTTATGTGAAACCAGTATGACATCTAAAAAAATAATGTATTTATTATTATAAATCTAGTTTAGATGCAACCTGTGCATCATTTTATTAAAAACCTTTCCGTCAACCCTTGGGTTCATGAAATATTTGCATAGAACATTTACCACCGGTCATTTACAATTTATCGCTATTAAAGAGATTTCTTTGCGGGTTCACATTTCAGATGGGGGTCATGTATTCTTTGCCACATAAGATACATGGGACCTGGAAGGAACCTGTGAACCAATAAAATCTCTTTATAATAGCAAGGATCGTAATCATCCAGTTTGCTGGAGGGAATGTACAGTCCTGCAGTCTTCACACCCATATGGGAAGCAGGACCAAGTCCCGCTTTAGCCATACACATCCCCATGTAAACATCATCAATAGGAAGAATGGCAGTGGACTGGGACATTTTGTAGATGACTAAAGCCGTATAGCCAGAGAGGAGGTAGCCCCCACCTCCACAATACGGTGGATATGAATCCGACTGCTGTACTTGAACTGGAATAAAATACTTGCTCGATGATTCTCTGATGGGCCCCACATTCTGGATCAAATGGCCAGTGAAGAGGTGCTTGCTTCCATCATTGTCCTTGAGGCCTTGGAGATACTCGACCATGTTGTCCGTGTTGGCAAAAACGTCCTCATCTCCGTTCAGCAAGAAGCGGGCGTTCGGACAGTTTCTTTCCATCCATTCAAGGAACAGAATCTGCTTCAGGGTGAGGTTGTAGAATGTGTCTGTGAACTCCCATTGGAGAATGTCACTGTACTCACGTTGCTCCAGTTCAAGCAGTTTGTTCTGTCTCTCTTTTATCAAACCAGTACCCATCGTTCCTGAGATGAATAGCCTCTTGATCCACACACCGTTCTGTAACCTCTCTTTGGCCCAGGTTTTGCGCAGTACCTCTCGTCGTACGTAGTTCTCAGGGAAAGTTTTGATGACCAGGAGGAGGAAGACTTCCGAGGATTTATTAGCTCCTCCGCATTTGTCGGGAAGGTCCAGCAACATGGGGAAATGGCGACAGTGCCGATAGTGGAGAAAGTCTTGAATCATGTCTGGAAGGGAGCTGAAGCCTGTGACGTTGGCAGCTGACACATTTCGTTGACATGGCGGCCAGGGGTATTTGTAAGAGTTGGTTGTGGTGGGTTTCCTTGTTTGAATCCCTTCCTCTTGTCTCCTATATTCTTGGAGGTGGACGGTTTTCTTGTCCCTAAAATCTTTATAGAGATGAAGGACCAATAGACTGAGAGCCACAGCCAGCAAGAATGTTTTGGAACTGATTCTTCTCATCATTGAGTCTCTGCTGCAACAAAAACAAAACAAAAAAAGTCATTTAAAACCGAGCATCATTTAAATGAATGATATAGTATAATTTACTTACTAGCACACATTTCTGATATCTTTATCTATTTATCTATCTTTACAATACTGCCCCTTAAACTGCCCCCTTATTGCAGACTAGTACCAATTTCATTTATTATTATTATTATTATTATTATTATTATTATTATTATTATTATTATTATTATTATTATTATTATTATTATTATTCACTTTTTTTCATGGTACATCTACTAAACACTGACCTGGAACTTGCTATATAACTCTGTCATACCAAGGGCAGTGGGAGATGTGGGTGTGTATTCTCCGTAGTGTCAGAAATGACATCATTAACTGAGACAACATTTTCACAAAACACTTTTGCCAATATAGAACAAACCCACCCCGAGGGCAGATGAAACACTGCCCAGACTCATGAAGGTAATTTGTTACAAAGCTGATGTCAGACATTACATCATAAAAAACAAACTCAAACTGTCATTTAGTTAAACAGAGAAACTCCCAACCCAAAGTTGACATTTAATGAATCATGACAAAATAAATAACCTTAACACTCAACATGAAGGCCCACCCTGTTGGCCACAGCCAAGTAAACTGTAAAACAAAAATAAAGGAGCAGCTCAAGTGTAATTACAGTAGATATTGGTTCCACTGTGGAAGAAAAAGGGTTTGTTCTATTTAAATATAGAACATTATTAGTTATATTTGTAAATATTGCACTCGTCACAAAACTACATTTACATAGACATCCACACAAGTGTTTTTGAGAGATTGACATTTTGCAGGGAAAGAAAATAAGTTGCAACGTTTCGCCGAATAAAGCTCATTGGTTGACGGAATATGAATCGGCGCATTTTGATTAATTATAAATGAATTATCTAATTATATTTATCAATCGGAAAATAATCAGATGGTCACTTGTCACGATTTCAAAAAATCTTACAATCTTACACAAAAGATGAATGAATTGGGTTAAGTAGTAAGTAGTGGGAATCATCCTTTTCTAACATTTCCAACGGAGCAGATGCAGTGTTACAGGTTCAATTGCTTGTTGAGCAAAGTCTATCAATCTCATAGCCAGAGTTTTGACCATATTGTTCCAGGCACAACAGAAACAGAGGCAGATAGTGTTAGGCATGCTTCCTGAACCAGAAGAGGTGTTGCTACACCAACCGCAGCCAACTCCCTGTGTGAGCTGCGCTCTTATTAAAACGTGTGGATAATTTTAGCTCATCAATACCGTTTATCTAAAACGTGGGCACGACATGATGACCTGGCTAATACGAAAATTTGACAACTGCAGCTCGAAAACACAGAAATGTATAATACTCATGACTCGCAAAAGGAAAAGTGAAGTAATGAAGTAATATAACAGTCGGACACGCGAGACAAGGGATTCATTAAATCTATGTGTCTGTTTTGTTGTTGCTGTTGTTATTGTTTAGTTAAAAAAAAAACATCGCAACGACCATCACGTGAAAGCCACAATTTCCTTTGTGACAGAGTGTATTTATTTCTTGTAAATAGGTGACTTAAGATTGAGCTATTCAAAATTACAGTAGAAGAACAGTTAACTCCCTCGGGTTCAAGGACATGATGATGCAACCATGGCTGCATTTACAGAATTTAACGGGAAGTTGTACTTTTAATGGAGACTCAGAGATAGCCTCTTACAAGATGTCGGCTTTGGACTAATGGAGGATCCGATAAAACATATAGTTAATGATATATCACTATATATAACACTCTTCCTCGGGAGAGCGGGCTGCGACAAAAGAACACATTCAAGATTTCCAATACTAATAAAAAGACCCGTTCGTTAATGTGCCGTTGGTAGGTGTCTCTGGTCAACCCGGATGTCCCCACTTAGAGTTAGTGACGAATTCGATTAAAATGTTTAACCGAAAATCAAAACTCTGAAAACGGATCTGACAAGTTCCTGTTACTTCAAAACGGAAACCCACACGCTCAAACTGGTGCCGGTCGACGTGCAAAGATGAACCATCCATCATTAAGAATTAAGAATTACTCACCGTATAAATGAGATGAATCCTCTCATCGTTCAAAATTGCTGACCAGATTATGCATTTATTCCGCGCGGGGCTGTCTCCCTGCTCAGATGTGGAAGGCACGCAGGGCGGTGCCTGTCCGTTGGTCCATCGTACTCACACACATATAAGGAAGAATAAATAATGACATGGGTCGACCTGCCTACACTTTAAATTGCCACTGTGCGGTGTGTGCCACGCTGACCCGAGAAGATGGGGATCGGACTACTTTGAGCTCTCAGCTCAGGGCTCTGGTGCAATCTACATTTCTGTGGCATGATTGTGGATGGGTGGGATCTCATTATTGCACGAAATGCACCGCAAACGAATATGACTGTGCAAGTACACTGACCACAAAGTCTCTGTTCTATTCCTGAGAAGTCTTTCCATGCTCACGCTTTGTTACAAACTTGATAGACCAGTATGGTCGGTGATTAAATGCATCGTCTGGAGCATACTACATAAGATATAATTAACTTCCATTATTACACACAATAATGAGTTTATCTTTCAGAGTCTATGTGTTAGGTTCAAACACTGACAGCAACACAATTAGAACAAACCTCCACATCCTGTTCTGGCTGCCCTGTTTTGTTTTTAATGAGCCATATCCTTCTTGTGCTTTATTGATTTACTGTCCTCTGTAAAGAACACAGTAAAGTCAACAAGTCAAAGCACGTAATTACTCTTTGGACTTGCCACGTTAACTAGATTAATTCTCACGTCATTGTATTTCGTTTTCTTTCAGTGGGCACTCATTGCTGCCGTCTACACGTGTTTCCATCTGAGGGAAGGAAACACGTGTCCATTCTGTGTTGGAGGCGCTTCTTCAGCTGAAAGCGGCGCTTCACTGAGGCAGTGTTGTACTCCTGGGCCTTTAGCTTGGCATAGTAGTCGGAGAACTTGTTAAACAGAGAGGAGATGGGCATACCGTTCAGGATGATACCAAATGAGATGCAGCCAAATGCCACAATACGGCCCAGAACAGTTACAGGCACCACATCTCCATAGCCAACAGTAGAGATGCTGGCCTAAGAGAAAAAAGCTAAACATGGGGATAAGTTTAAATGACCATTTCCTTGTTTTAAAAATACAATTCCCGAGTGTCTGTCTGTTTTAAAGCGACAATTTTCTAATGTAACCATGACACTTGCCAAGGAGGAAGTTTGTGTATGTGTAGCAATACAAGCGAAAAGCATTCTATGAGTCTGGGTTGCCTGACAAGTTATACGTTGCCAATTAAAGATTTTATCAGTAGTTTCATGATGTAATCATTTGGAAATGAACATGTTCCAAGAAGGAAATCATTTTGTGTGAGATTTGTTAACCCTCAAAAAAACAAAACAATTTAATATATGGCTGAAAGGTCAAAGTTTGTAGCATTTTTATTTTTTTTACAGTTCAAATGACTGTTTAATTGAAACTTTAACGCTGCATGCGACCCAGCAGAACAGAGGGAGTCACATTTACACTCTAAAATCTGGAGCATGACACTAAGGTGCTTAGTTACTGATACTCACTGCAGCCCACCACCAAGCATATGGGATACTGCTGATGGGAGATCCCTCAGTTTCTTTCTCTGCTGAATGCAAGAGAGCAGACAAAGTTAAAATTCCCACGGCGATAAAGAGGAAAATGCAAGAGGCCTGCTGATAACACTGGCGCAGAGTGAACCCGAACGCTCTCATGCCGGTGGAGTGTCGCGCCAGCTTCAAAATCCGAAAGACCCTCAGCAGCTTGACCATATTGAGGACATGAGTGAGCTCGCCGACCCGAGCCATGGGCCCCAGGTCTTCCCGTGCGCTCACATCCTCGGTGTAAGCAAAGCCTTCGTAGAGGATCTGGAGGACATAAGGCATGAGTGCCAGCATGTCCACAAAGTTGAGCCCACTCGTCAGGAACGATGCAATGTCAGGGGTGGCGACAAGGCGCAATGAATATTCAAAGGCAAAGAACGCAATGGCGATGATCTCCACCCATTCCATGTGCGTTCTGCCTGCCACTCATTGTATACGTTTGAAGCTCCTCCACAGTGTCAAGACTCATCGACATGATGGAGAAGAGCACGAGAAGATTAGACAGCACGCTGAAAGCCTTGGCCAGAGTTGAAGAGTAAGGATTCTCTAAAATGTTCCACACATTCTTTCTCAATTCCCCGAAGGCCATGGACTTGAAGGTCTCATCGTTGTGCTTCACTTCAATCTCAGCCATCAGCTCCCTCTCCACCTTTAGGTAGTCCTTCATCTCATCCACCTTCTCCTCAAACACTATCCAGCAGCAGCAGTCAGTGTCGTGCAAGCTCAGGGCCCAGTATGCGACTTCCTCCTCAAAGTTGATGGGGCACATTTCCTGTAGGACCCACAGCACTCCGCTTGTGTAGAAATGGCAGATATGGTGGAAGTAGGCGGGGTCGCGAACAAAGAAGAGTTCCTCCTTACCAGCAGAGTAGTCGTCGCACAGAGTGAGGAGTTTTGTCCGGTCCCTGCAGAGGACCACGGATCCTATCCTGGTGTTGGGATAGTTCATAGCACATCGTTTGGGAATATGAAACATTTTCCCTCCAACGTTAACGCTGATGCTCTGTTGCCATTGAGGTATTTCCTCAGCATTAGGGCAGCCAGGACTGTCCGGCTGAGGTTGCATTAGGTTACAGGAAATGGTATCCAAGTGCTTCCTGTTATGCTCTCTCTTTTGTGGAAAATCTAAAAAAAACTCTCCTGACTGTCAACGCAAAGACAAACCATAGGCGATTGATTCAAAAGACTTCGGGAGTGAGGGCAAGCAGCGGGCACGTCACCCGTCTGATCTTACTGATGCCTTTCCAAGTTTCCTTAAGCAGCTGTAAACCAAGGGGGAGGGGTGTGTGTGTGTGTGTAGCCGCATTAAGCAAGGTGATTTAAGGATTTAAATGAGAGGGGACCTTATGGTAAACAGTTTTTAAATTCTCAGTCTTATCTCACTTCCTTTTTGTTGTAAATTAATACCGTACATCTGTTGTACCATGATCGCTATGGCCACACCATCTTAACTTGACTTTGTGTCTCTTTATGTGCATGCCAGAGTGTTATCGAAAGATACCAGTGTGGGTGGTTCAGTCGGCAGGAGATTCATAATGTTATCATATTTAAAGCATTCACATTTCATGGCCAACATTTAAGTTTAAAGCTTTAGTTCATGATTAAACCACAATTAACACACGTGCAGTGTGCTACGACATACTGACAGTTGAATTTAGCTTCACTGTCTCGCAGCAGCACAGACTTCAGGCTTCAGTTTTATTTCTGAGGCAACAAATACAATATACTGAAACGGGCCATTGTATTTGTGAAGACCACAAATAAATTGTACCATGCGACACAGAGCATATGTAGTAATTCCAGCTATGAGTCTTGTCGTGGTCACATCAAATGGCTTGCAGCAATTGACAGGCCGCATGTCCCCACAGCCCTGGCAAACCTGTCATTTTTAATATCTCTTTGTGTGCCTTTGGGGGCGTGATGTGTACAAATACATTAATAAAAAAAATCAAAAATGCTCGCGTTAATGTTGCAGACAGCTTGCACCTAATCTGACGTTTAATAGAATAATAATGTGTATATAAATGACATACAGTGTGCATTTCAGGAGGGTAAATAAATTCTCATATGAGACCATTTTGCCTTGCTTTTTTTTGAGCATCTTCAACGTAAGTCAAAGGGGATCATTATCATAAATATCTCGTGAAAAGGACCAGAGAAAAAAAGTGGCGGACGCGGTGGACTAGCAGTGAAGGAGACTGACTTTCGAGCAGAAGGTCGCCGGTTCGCCCCCACAAGCCCCAACTGCTACCCACAAATGAACCACCTGCCGAAGACCCCCGCCTTGTGCCCTCGAGCAAGGCACCTTACCCCCAACAGGTGCTCCCCAGGCCCTAACTGGCCACTGCTCTATGGCCTGTACTGTCCTTGTGCACATTGCTGTGCTACCCCTGATGGGTTGAAACGCAGAGGACACATTTCCCGGGGTGGGTGAGGGTGCATGCAGGACTATTAAAGGTCATAAATGTGCAAGAAAAACACAATGAATGTACATTTTATATTTAATTCATTTCCAGCATTCATCAGGATTATGCATAGTGCAAACAGAGTACTAGAATGACCACGCTACCCAAAAGTAAATAAAAGTTCCAACCTTTAGAATAAATATCAAACAGCAAAACACAAACAGCAAAACACACATCATTCTTTCAACTGATGTCGGTTGAGCAAATACATTTCCTTGAGACTACGTAAAAAAAAAAAAAAAAAAAAAAAACGCCGGATACACACAAGGCGAGTATCGCTCAATCAATCAAACATTCACAACACCAGTAGTCAGGCTTTAGGCGCATGTGCAAAGTCAAACCTCAGGAGACGCTTCACAAAAGAAAAAAAATGTATTTGCTCCCATTGTAGCACCAGCACTCAGAACGCACCCACCTGCTTTGGAGTCTATACCTTACCCAGAGCATCAAGGCTGCGGGCGAGTGGAATTTTCCACCCGTGGAAGGGGTCACGCCCTTGACTCCTACATATTTACAATACATAAATGAATCCTGTCCATCTGTAATAAGGTGAGTGCTTTTCCATACATATTATGTCAGAGAGCAAACATTGCCAGTGTAGAGTCCTGCCAACAAGGACAGAGGATATATCTGCTAATGTCACTTAAACAAATATTTGACTGATATCAGGCCAAGATCAAAACCAGTGGAACATAATAAAAAAACACAAATAAATTATTCAAACTTCCCGGTGTCTGGTCAACAGATAATACTGCAAAAATTAAGCCCTGTGTAGAAACTGAAATAAAAGTTCAAATTATGGGGACGAAGGAACCGATTAATCAACTAATGCTTTCATCCCCAACTTAAGAAAGATTTCCTATCCATTGGTTGTTTCGGAAATCTGTCAGGCTCCTTCACAAATGACAGCCTGTTTAGCGAATTCCTGAAAACATTGTTTTCCCAAAAATAGGTCAAAAGTTGTTACTTTATATTAATATTTGAATCACAAAAATATTTGTATGCTCATTCACGGCTACTCACAGATTTCAGAACGAAACAGATCGACCGTATTTTTTTTCCCAAGGCAGACTAATACTCCCTTAGAACCTTGGGTACAGGCCAGTCACCTTGCTTATCTTGTATATTAACCACCAAGAGCGCTCTTCAGAGAGTATACCTTCACAGGGAGCAGGGATCAGACTTGCCATTCTGTCTGGAGGCTTAGACGGTGCAGTTGAAGCCCAGTCAGCTGACCGTCTGTGACACCCGTTCTTCATTCACCGTCCAGCCTGAGTCCAGCTTAAGCAAAGATTCCTGGTAGAGGACAAAACACGGCTTAACTGCAGTCTCCCTGAACCTAACTTTAATTTGAATCACATTTCTACTAAAACAGAAATCATTTTAGAAAAAAAGACTGTACTTTGATTTTTTTAGTTTGGCACAAATCCCATCTGCTTAAATGGAGGCAGGGTTTATGATTTGTACTGTAGCCAGCCCCCAGGGTGGAGATCCAAATGGTCTAGCTTCACTTTTGGGGAGCCGTCATGTCGTCCATCCGTATACATATTCTATAATCTACACACGTTCAGATGAACAAATGGGTTTGAACAGGTCTGCGTTTGTCTTCTTACAAACTTCTCTTACTTTGACAAAACTTGAGTTTGGATCCGCGGACGTCCCCTGGGCGATGAGCGGCTCCTGAGACTCCTTGAGAGCGAAACTCTGTACCGCGAAATAGCTGGGTGACCTGAACTCCTCTCTCCACCACCACACAGCCATTCCCACCAGCAGCAAACTGAGAAATACTGCAAAGCGTGTACAGACACACACACACACACACACACACACAGACACACACACAGACACACACACAGACACGCACGCACGCACGCACGCACACACGGACACAGTTACTTTCTAAAGCTTAAGCGGAGCGAACACAGGGCATGTTCAGATGCTGATACCCCTAACTTCAATTGTGTACAAACAATTGCTTAAAAGCTCTCAATTTGGCTAATTGCAAAATACCAGACATATTATGTGTAACTTTCCTCTTACAATAGCTTTTTGTTACACACTTAGTATAGGCCACATTAGGTTTAGGGAAGAAGCTGGAACAAAATTAAATAATATAATCAATGTTCGAGGATGACGTCATGGTCACAGCAGGACTGCTCTACCAAACTGCCCTGTATGTGGCATACGTTCCTTTTCCCATGTTATTTTAGAAGTAGACTTATGCTGACCTGCCCTGTGGGACAGAAAGGGTGGTTACTTTATAGATGTGTTCTTTTGTCAATTTTAAGCCGAGACAAGCACAAGAAGTTGGGCGGGGGGAAGGATTTGACTCGACAGAGGAAACAGACTCTTACTGATAGAAGACAGGATTCCAGCGAATGTGGGGTCGGATAAACTGGACGCAGGAATCGTGCGAGAAATAGCAGGGCTTTCTTGGGATTTGTCCTGTTTGGCGAAAACGCAGCTGAACCGTGCACTCTCAGACAGCAGGTCGACGACGCACCGGTGCCGGCACGCCTCCCCTGGACGTCCACACGCAGAGGGCCCTGAGAAACAACGGAGTGGAGTCAGTCGAGGGGAACCGGTCCCTATCGAAATGGACATAACCCGTTAATATATTGGACGAGAAATATGGTCATACCGCTTGGTTGAAGAACGGGCTGAACGATGACCACCCCACCCGGCGAGGTTACATTTCTCCGCAGTACGTGCAGCTGGCTGCCGTTGTGCTTGTTTGCACGGCAGACGGAGTGCGTGACTTCCTCGCTCCAATATACAAAACCCTGAGCGGAAAGAGAGCGAGAGCAGGGTCGTCAAAGATGGGCGCAATGAGTCTCACGCCGAGTTAAAGATGGAGTTTAGGATGGTTAGGTATAAATGAGGGGTGCACTGTTAACTTTGCTTTGTGTCACTTTAAAGCCCATTTCCAATTTCATTAATCGTGTCAAAAACCAAGTCAAGCATTTTGTTCCCGAAGAGGCCGCACTTAGGGGAAAGGCACACAAATCTACGCAGGGCTCTACCGTTGTTTTACCTCGAACACTGCCAGGCCGAAGGGTCGGTCCAGATAGCCGTTGGACTCTGCCACTGTTTTACGGTCTCGGCCTTCTAGATTTACTCTGGAGATGCTTCTCGTTCCTTGGTCAACCCAGTACAGCAGCTGACGGGGCATGTCTAAGTCAAAAACGACAACGCTGCAACACATTATTGCGCAAAAGGTCCTTCGGAGCAAATAAACACAAATAAAATCTACTCAATACAAGACGTCACACACACACATTGTTTTCGGTAGGGGAAGCTAAAGCTAGAGTTCCTTTAACCTCCAGAACAATTGAGGTCGATCTTGCAATCAACATAAGGAAAACACAGACATTTAAAACCATCTGAAGTTCCTCACAAGTTTCTTTTCTTTTTGAAAAAAAAAAAAATCAGATCATACCTAATGAGAGAGCGACAGGGTTGTGTATTAAGGAAGTGACCAGAGCCATTGTGTCCCGGCCGTCCAAGCTGGCCCTCTCAATCTTAGGGAAGCCGCCACACTGAGCCCAAAAAAGGAACCTGAGGAAAAAAAAAAAAAGGGCAGCTGAGTTCTGAGATAAGATTGTGCGAGTTCATCCTATGTTGCTCATTACATTTGCAATCATTGTTTCCATCTCACTTTGCACCTGTTAATAGTTGAAGCTTCGATCAGTCGATTAACTAATATTATTATTATGAATTGATTTTTAACTCAGCAAAAGCTTTTGAGCAAATTTCACTTCCTTGCCGAGGCTGTCGATAATCAAGTGTTACTTCAAATAAAAAATGTAAATTCTGGCGTCACTCAACCCTCGGAGAGGATCCACGGCCACTGCGGAGGGCTCGTCGAGCCCCGTGACGAGCTCGCGCTGTATCAACGCGTCCAGCTGGACGGCGTTGACAGAGCCACTCTCCACGCTGGTCCAGTAGAGGAGCCGGTGGATCCAGTCCACATCCAGGCCCGACACTGAACCTTTAACCTGCAGAACTAGCGCGGCATCATCCGACTTTCCATCCATGGCGACCCTGAGACAACATCCACCGGAGGAGGGAAACAGATACCACATACCGTATAACAAACTCAATGGCGTAGCGGCTGCGTCATTGCTGACAAAGATGATGGAAACATTGGAATCAAGTCATGCAAGCAAGTGTTGGGTGCAATTTAGCAAGGTAGGAAAAGTGTGCAACTGGATCCGGATGATCCAGAACAGTGGTGGTTAAAACAACAACAAAAAAAGCACAAGGGATGACATGTTCCTGGATAGAAAAACGTGGAATGTACCAATCCAGTTCATTCTGTTGAGATATATTATGTGGATCAAAGTGTTGCACTAACTGGCTGGCTGACATCCCGAGGTAGACTAAACCTATCAATGTGTACACTATGGGATCACAGTTAGTCAGGGGTGTTCCGGGTAGGCAGCAGCGATAGTTAAACATTTTCGAAAACGCTTCACCTCTCGTCCAAGAGACTTCTACAGCTCTAACGAACTGGTGGGAAGGTGAAGGTATTTCCCCTCTGTGGGACGAATACCTGATTTGGACAATCATTAAGCTAAGCTCGTTGGTTTAATGATTATTTTTTCTTTCCAATGTTTCAGTCAGGGCACTCGCATTTGCACCGGCCTGCATAAACCACATAGATTTAATTTTTATTTTTTTAATTTCAATGAACCTGGGATGGTAAATTAAAAAATCTTAAACTAGTCCAATTGCCTACTTGGAACACTCCTGATAATGACCTAGATGACTGAGAACTTTCCGGGAGACAGATTGCGTTTTTTTACATCCCTCGAGTGCCCCCTTTGGTTTTGGTAAAGGGTGCAGAGGTTACGGCTCCACTCCGTTACCTATATATGGAGCCTTGTCCTCGTCGGGCCCAGTACAGTGTGCTGTTTGAGGCCAAGGCGGCCACAAGCCCTGGTCCTGACAAATGAGGGGCCGGTTCCCTCTGCTCTGTGCCAGTGATGCTCATCCACTGCATTCCCCAAGAAGATGTGAAAACCAGCTGAGCCTCCTCTCCTGGAAGGAGATGAGAGAACATTTTATTTTAATCACAGTTAAATTATGCCTTGGGCGGATCTGTAGGAACTTGACGGCCAGAGCCGCCCATGGCGAGGGGGTGGTATTTGTTCTATGAGCAGTGTATGGTGTAACACTCATTTTGTGTCATCCGTCTTCTCAGCTTGTTCAGAAAGAATGCTCCTTGTGACTGGATGGGTAAAATGAGTTACTTATCATGACCAAGTAAGGGTACTTAACATCAGGGCAAAAAAAGTGAGCAAGCCTATAAAATGGGACATGCAAAACAGTTTGAAAATCAAAAAAATGATCTTCTTCCCTGATAAATAGAAAGTATTGTCACTGCCTGCTTGACCCCCTGACCTCACTGGTTAATACCTTCCTGCTATTGTCAAACTTTGCATCCAACGCCGTGTACGGAAGAGCACTCCCAATTGCATATCAGCAGAAATGATCCAATGTATTTGTCATCCCGTTCTGTGTTGCTGTAACTAGACCACTTCCCCACCATCAGACAAGCAAAGGCTCATCTTATCTGGTCTTTCTCACCTCGGGCTTTGCACTCTCCGGTCGTTGGGCTCACGTCGTAGCCCTCGAGGCAGTCACAGGTGAAGGTGCCATTCACGTCGACGCACAGCTGATCACACACATCCCTCGCCAGGCACGTGTTGACGTCTAGATGGAGGAACGGGTACTTTGAAATTGAGTTTTCGGCTTTTTGTTGCAAGCAAATAGAGTTGCAGCGGCACATAAGCATAGTATATTGTCCTGGACAAAATGTAGGGATTGGGGTTTCGAGTATTCCCGTGATGTGCTGTGATACGCACACAATGGGACACAGACAACGAACACGACAGTTGCTGGCCAAGATATTTTGCTTTGGGTATGGACACGTTGTATAATTTTTCTCATGTAAAAGTTGGCGGCCACTCCAAGGTGGGGGTCAAGGTGCCCGCTCAGGCGATGGCTCACCCTCGCACTGGCTGTCCCCGACCAGCCTCATGTTCTCAGGGCACTGGCAGAGGAAACCCATCGGCTGGTCCACGCACTCATGCGAACAGCCTCCATTGTTGATCCGACACTCGTCCTGATCTGCGAGAGCAAATGTTCCATCAACCATGTTTCAGACGCAGGAGCCACACAGAGTACAGTTTCACTATTTGGCATGGCTCAAGAACAATCATTTCATAAGATGTCACTGCGCCTAAACAAAAATCTTTCCATCTTTTATAATTGTTGTCAAAACAATTATGGCATGGCTTTCAAAATGATAACACTCCCGCTATTGTATTCAGGGTAACTTTCTCTGTCCACAAAGTGTATATCAGCAAAGCCTAGCCATTTAAGTGGACACGTGGGATAAATCTATATTTTTTCGTACCTTGCGACGCCACACTGATTCTTCACTAAGATAGTTGGCTTTATTCCTGCCATCTGGAGGACATTTGGTGAAGTGTCCTTGAGCCACTCCAAACTCCTCCCAACATGAGGGAGTTAAAAGAAAGTTGGATCTTTCCTCCCTGTACGTACAGTCGAGTGACATCACTTACCACAGTGCTCCTCGTCACTGCCGTCAGAGCAGTCCAGGGAGTGGTCACACCTCCAGGCCTGGCGGATGCACTGCCCACTTCCACAACGAAACTCTGAAGCTGCACATGTGGGAGAAGCCTGAGGGCGAAGGCGAGTCGACGCACAGGACTCCTGGGTCTCGTCCCGCCCGTCCCTGCAGTCTGCCCGTCCGTCACACAGCTTGTGTCTGGGAAGACAGATGTCAGACGGGCCACAGAAGTAGACGTCAGCGGTGCAGTTCTGGCAGGAGTCCTCATCGCTCCCGTCACCACAGTCGTCGACTCCGTTGCACAAAAAATGTGCAGATATGCATCGCCTGCTGCGGCATGTGTATTCCTCTTTCATACACCCCAATTGACCTGTGAGGAATGAGAGTGTAGAGCCCTTAGTAGCCCCAAATGGCTTTTCACCAATCCAAACAAGGATGTCAACTAAGTTTACATTGACAGCAATATTCCGGTTTTAACCTGATTAAGACAATACTGAACGATACACTGACTGGATCTGAATATGTTTGCCTTCTGGATAAGCAATGTTCCAGTTCTATCTCGTTCAGTTCTACTTTCAAAACCCCATGGCACCATTTGCGTTGCTATGGTGGTACTGACAGGGCACCTGGGGAAACCCCATAACCCTTAATAGTCCTTGTGCGTATTTAAAGCACTGGGTGTATTTAACAGTATATTTTACATTTAATATGTGAATTGCAGGAATAGTGCAGTGTAATCTTCGAGCCAATACACTTAATTCTGTCACACTTTGTGACTTCTTGGTTTCTTGCTTTAATGTCATGTCACTGTCTTTCGTGTTTCAGCTGTCAACATTGTACTTACTGCAGTGTTGTTCATCTGAACCATCCTCACAATCTGAGTGTCCATCACATAACGAATGCCTCGGGATGCACGAGCCATTGCTGCACCTGAACGTCAAATGCTCGTGGCAGCCAGGCAGATAGTGACCTGCAGCACACGGCCAAACACAATTCATTCCATGTGATTGTAGCATCAAGGCATCATGAATGAGAAGCGAGTACATAGAATAGAAACAGGGCAAGCAGAGTAATCAGAAAAGGCACGATTTACATGACAACTCAATGGCCTGGTTTTGGGCTTTGAAATAGATTGGAAGTAATGTGGCAAAATACAATATTGTTGTATCCCTAATAAAGTGTGATATGATGCATTTTACAAGAAAAACAAATCAGTCAAACAAAATACTTTTATAAATCCACCAAACCTTAAGAAATAAGAATCATTTGATGGATTATATGCAAAAAAAATATCGAATAATACCCACTGTTAGATAAAAAAAAATACTGAAACAAAAGGTGTTCACTGTATTTGAATAAATGCACCCAAATATTCCATAAGCAGATTAGCTGTGCGACAACATAACGAGTCATGCGAAGTGCAACGTAAACGGATTCATCGGCGGCCAGGTGTCTGCACATAACACCGAGGCACACTTACTTCGAACACAATGCCACAACACGAGCAGCAGCATCAGCTGCACAGGTCCAAGGTGTCCCATGCTGTCTCATTCATGTCCTCCGCAGCGGAGACACAACCGCGCGGTCGCGGAAATATGACGTAAGAGCTGCGCCTGTCAACCGGCCGAGCGGTGGGTGAGAAGTTTCGGTGACTCTGAGTATGATTTATAATGACATAATGAAGATATCTATCACTCCGATTATTTATCCACAATATGTTGTCATATTACATCACAACATTTTTGTATAGATAGTTTAAATGTTATGTTTTAAATGGGGGTTGCAGGGACATGACAATTTCAAAACAAGTATCAACATGCGCCTATCTTTCATTCATCTTCAAAAATAGAGCTTTAAATAAAGTCCTAAACCTCGGGCGAGCGCGGGCACAGCAGGTGTAACTGTACATGTTGCATAAGAGAAGAACCAGATTTTACTGTGTACATAACTTGGGAGGAGTTCAATTGTTTCATCACTCCCCTAATTAGTTATGACATAAAAGAAAAGTCTAGACTTTTTGGTTTTTTGTAATTTCTGCAACGCCATGTTGAAAAAAAGGAACACTGACGCTATCTTTGCAGAATCACGACACTGCCTCTAAAGTTATCCAAATAAAAGCTGTCGCCGTCATTTCAGTCAGTACGAGAACTCAGTAGGAAACGTTGTTGATCATGGAGATTCTTCCTTTTTTTTGCCAAAATAGTAAACAACTTGTCAAAGGTTTGAACATATATTTTTTTAAGTTTTAGTTGAAGGCGCTGACATCAGGCGGCCTCCTGTACATCTACACAGGCTCTTCCAGTCGTGTTTGCTGATTAAACCTCTTCTCATCGAGACAATATCATTTACTGACTGCGCTCAGCTGCCACTTAGTGAAATGTACTTATCTGAAACTAATGATACCAAACTCATTGTAGTACATACTAATAATACTATTGATAAACTGATTCGACAGAGGATTGCAACATTATAATCATGAAGTGAGGATTTATTGCAGTTCTGTAATTAGCGAAGCCTACTATATTAGCCTTTGTGACATGTCATTCACACACTACATGCTCTGTGTTGAGATCATCTGGAGATCAGAGCGTTAATGAGGTCTCACATTGCACATGTAGGGGAATCTGATGTTTGATCACCTTTGCTTATTTCATTCTATGACCAGAAGGACCAGCTGGGTGAAAAAAGGTAAACATAACACATTTTATTCACACTTTCTATTGTACAGGTTACAAACAACATGTGTTGTGGTCAGGCCTCTACAGCAGCAGCTGATGAAGAAATGAGGCTGTTGATGCCGAGAGAGTTTCTGTTGGGGCTCAAAGATACGGCTGGTCCGTGGAGAGTGCTGGCTCTTTATACACAGCACCTGGGGTAACTGGAGGCTTTGCGGCTTCAGCTACTTGGCTGAAAATATAAAAAAACAGGAAACAGATACTGCATATCACTTTGTTTTATGAAACCGCCTGAAAATCATCAGGACCTAAAAAAAAAATGTGTTAAAATAATATATCTCTGGCAGGTGTAATTAAGCAGTTGAAGCATTGTGTGTGTTGAGAAATGCAGCAAAAGCTCATAATAGACAATGTTTGTTTACACGGCTAACAAGCCAGTAGGGTGAACCTGGATCAAATATTTAGTTTAGTTCAAACATTACGCATATAAATGCATTCAATGTATTGAAAAGGAAAAAATATATACTGTATTTATATATATATTGACACTCTCTACCTGCGCTTGTTCTTCAAAATAAAAACCCTCTAACAAAGCTGACACAATGACATCAGTACGCCTACTTCATCATTTTCTTCCAGTCCTGTTTATCAGGTGACCTTCCTTTGTTTTGTATTTTTGTTTGATTGACTCGAAAATATTCAATATGATACGATCAGAGAAACCTCTTCATGTGGCTGTAATGATAATGATTACTGTACATGCTGAGAATACAATGATTGCGTCATTTACCTGCCAGCAGTGAGAGCCTTCTGTGAAGACATGATGACTGTGGCAGGTACTGACTCTCTGCGTCCGTCTCTGGTGAAGTAGTAGTTGCTAGCGTACTTGTGGCTTGGGCCTACTGCCAGTTTGGGTGGTGGCTGTGTCCTGTTTAGCAAAATATGAAAATCAAATCAAATCAATGTTTATTTATATAGCCCATATTTCACAAATAACAATTTGAATCATAGGCCTTCACAATCTGTACAGAGCCCAGAAGGGTCTCTCGTGCAGTCTTTAGAAGAAACCAGGTTTCAGACTGACTAACGTTCTATGTATTTTACAGGTTCTATTAAGTGACAATGGAGCTGCTGTATGAAGAACAGCTCGAACTGTCACTCATCTATCTACATTGATGAAGTTAAAACTTCTCCCAGGATCAAGAAAACAGTTCACGGAGGGTCACCTGTGGTTCATGTCTCACCTCTTTGCGATCTCCTCATAGCGCTGCTGCAGTTTGGTTTGCAGGTCGTGCTGAAAAAGAAACCGAACAGTATCTTAACTTATTTTTTAAATACAGCCTATTTGTTTTGACAGATTTGACCACCTCACGATCCTGCAGCTAGCTCGACTGGCTCCTACATGCTAAATACCACTGGCCATTTCTACCCGTTGGACTCATTCTGTTCGGCCACTTTCCTCCAGGATATATAATGTGTTACATTCACAGCAGAACGTGGCTTCATCTTACAGTGTGTCCTCGGCTCTGGCGCTTACCCCTGAGAGGAAGTTCCTCAGCCTCTGAATGATTTTAGTCGCAGTCGCCATGTTGGCTGTTGTGAAGGACACGGAGCTTCTTCGCTGATGTGGAGTGAAGCCCCTCAGCACGCTACTGCCGCCCGCAGGCCTGCGAGGGCAACTGCAACATTACAGCCGGTAAATTCATTTTTATCTCTTGAAGGCAGGAGAAAAATATTAATTTTATGTTCTCGAATATATATTCTTGAGGAAGAGATTCTGGCAAATACCTACACACTCTGGTTGATCATTTCATGAGGTCGGTGTATTGTTTTACTTTTGCATAAAGGTTTACATGAAGTGTAACTTGGTGGAAGTCAGATCAGCGACACGAAATCCAACTAGGTTTGGCTCTAGATCAAGACAAGTTTAGACACCGACCTAAACCCCTGACTTAGTTCATTTCTATTATTTCCCCACACCAGTGAAAACACTGCACATGACTCAACTAAAGTCTGCAATTAACAATTCCTGCAACTATTAAACTCCAGCAGAGCCCAATTAAAGGCGAGTCAAAGAGAGATACAAAGTTTATTCGTTGCACAAGATAACACAGTACAGGGCGACCGCGCCGGTATACCATGCAGTCAAGTATTACAGATGTGTGCTTGTGTCATGCAGCATGCACTGAACAGGAGAGTCCACAGGAGAACAAATGCACGTGTACAACAGTCGGACCTGCCTGAGGCTGCTCTGGGAAGTTTAACACCAGCTATGAGAGTTGTTTGTGCTGACCCTCCAGTGGCTGAAGCTCTCACTGCTGTGACACAAGAATTTTAACCAGGAGAGATAAACAAAGCAACAGCAAGATTTACAGTCGCATAAGTAACCAGGTGATTCAGAGAAATCAAGAGTATGAAATAACTTTAACTTGCATCCAATGGATTTTCAGGCCTGAACGCACCTCTAGACTCATTCGATTCTAGAAGAAATCTTTCGGATTCAGACGATCAAGTCAATGCACTCAGATTCTGGGGAGGAACCCGAGTTTCTCTCACCTCTTCTCAGAGTTTCTTTCTCCTAGTAACTCCCAAAAGCCAGTAATCAACGTGGTTACTTTAGTGTATGTAAATGTGTTAAATGGTTCTCAGCTTGGTGCTAAGACAATCTTCCCAAACAGCTTCTTCCAAGCAAGACAGATATGTAACCCCTATGAGGGAAGTCTTCCTCCAAGGTATCAAAGAGAGTCGTTTCATCATTTACAGTCAAACCATAAAACGTTTGCAGAGTACATTGCATGTGAGTTCCTTGTAAACAATTCTGTCAGACTGCAAAAATAATTGAACCATTCAGGGATCAGGGAATACCAGGATCCTGTGAGGGGCGTCATCATGGGATTTATGGGACTATTATAACGAGGAAGAGGTGCTTGAGTAGCCCATCTACACATCTGATGCTATACTGTATAAACAGAAGACCCAAGAGAAAGCCCACACAAAAGCCAGCAACAGCCACTGCCAAATAGGACATATGAACTTTAAAACTCCATTTCTGATGTTGTGTAAAATGTGAAATACCCCCAGGCTGTGGTGGATGTTAAAATACTGTTCTGAATCTCAATAGATTAATTTAGTTAAAAAGCGACAACAATTCCCCATAGTCCTGGTGCCAGAAAACATCATTGTCATTGTGCATTATCATGTCCTTCAACACATATGGAGTTATCAAAATATACATCAATATTTGTACAATACAAACACGCAAAACATTTGTTCAAAAGAAGCCCTGGGTTTGGATTCGGCGTAAATGTGTCCCTCTTCGACATTCAATTACTAAAGTCATGTCAAAACACATTAGTGCACCTTTCCCCAATGTAAACATCACTACACAGTAGATTAAGTAGGAACAGGTGTTTTTAGGTACGGTGTTTGTCACATGCTCACGAGAAAAAAACGCCAAATTAAATGTTCCAGGAAAAAAATATTCAAAAATACACCATTTCAGGTTCAACATGTCACTTGGTAAAAAACAAACAAAATGCCTTTTGACAAACACAAAGATATTTCTGTGTTTCCCCTCAGACTCTGAAGAAGACGTAAACTTTGATTCAGTGATACTAGTTATTTCTGTTTTCAAAGATATGGCTTTCGAGGAATACAACAAATAATAGATGATAAAAAAAAAGAGACAATCTTTCTGTATTGGCTTTAAAACTTATACAAAACAGATTGTACTTGACTATACGTGTCTGTACTCACACACACACGTGTGATATGGGATGATCAAATGATCTGACTAGTTCCATGTATAAAAAAAAAAAAAAAAAAAAGGTACTGGAAGTACTTTTATGTCTTGTGTTAAAAACATGGGCAACACAACCTCATCTTTTCATGGTCGCGCTCTGTCGGACAACCACAACTCAGACTTTCTTTTTTCGAAGAAAAATTCGAAGGAATCCAGTCGACACAAAACTCCTGACTTTTGAATAAATTCATACATTTCCATCAGGAGTATATATATATATATTTTTTTTACTGCCAACAAATTAAAAGGTAGGGTAAGCGGTGTTGGGGGAAGGACTTTTGGTTTCATGTACCGTTGGCATACGCCGTTGATTGAGACTTCTGACTCACTCCAACACTTGATGGTATTTGATTTAAATCGCTCACCGCGCCTGTAATGCTTGCCACCTTTAACTGAGGGATGTAGTGTAATATAAAGTGAACGAAAAGCAGCACCCAAATCTATTCTCCTACCAGAGGATGAGTACAGCAGCAGAATAATTTAGAGTCTGGTGTCCCGTTGATCAGAAATGGACGCAAGTTCCTCATAGTGTGAACCAAGGGTTTAAGAAGATCGAGACCATTCAGTAGCAGTATGACACTGCTGGAAGCTGCACTGTTCAAATGTAAAACAAACTCTGAGGTGGGGGGGGGGGCACAAGCACTTCGCTCCTCGTACCTTTTGGTCCCACTTAAGTTACGCCCAGCGTCATCAAACTACTCTGTGCCGCAACAGGTATTTAAAAAATAGACATTTATAGAAAAACATCCAGTCAAAGGACATAAAACCACATTTTATGGATACAAAAAGGATGAGCCTTGGCTACCCAACCCATGAGAAGTTCCCTCTTTCCCTGTAACTAAATCAAATGTAATAAATATGACCAGGACATCTGCAAATCCTTGAGGCAAATATTTACTTATACACACACACGGACGCACGCACACAGACACACACACAAACCCCCCTGCCTGTACGCTTTCTTGGACATGCACACACAAGCGCACACACACACAGACGCACGCACGCATGCACGCACACACACACACGCACACACAAGAAATTCAAGTAAAAGCTCTGCCCACTCTCTTTCAGCCAGACAGGTTTGTAAATGTTTTTACAGCTTATAGTTCATCTGGCTCAGACTGAATGACACCCAGGAGTGTTCCTTTAGTGATGGAGCACGTTTCTCTCGACAGATTTGAGAGAGGAGAAATGAGCAGCTGAAGTGACAGAAAGGTGGTGGGACGTCACTTTCTCAGGTGCCCTTTTGGCGGACTTGCCTCCGTCGTCTCTGCTGATCGTACAGCCTGAGGGCCGTCGGGAGCTGCCTCCGCCGGACGTCTCGCCTGTTGCTGCAGGGAGGAGGCGGCGACATTGTCGCCGTCGAGCTCGGGTTTCTCCGTGGTTTCCTCGCTGTCCGAGCACGGCTCCCACTCGTCCTGCTCCTCGCTCTCCGTCGAGCCCTGCACGGCGATCTGGGGCACCAGCGTGAACCTCCTCACCGCCGGCACTTCCAGCTCCACCTCCTCGCTCGTTTGCGGACGGGTGACGATCCAGTTTTTTCTGTGCTGCTGCTGTGGCTGATAGAGCTGCGTCTGCGCCCCCGGAGCTGCGCCGGCCACCGCGCCGACGGATTTCTCCTCTGGCTCATCGAAGCTAACCTCCTGCACGGCCTCCTGCTTCTTGAAGGAATCCCGCCGCTCTGATAGGTTAAGCTTTCTCATTACGACCAGTTGCTCGGAGTCTCTCACCCTCTGGCTGCCGATGTAGCCCCCCAGCCTGCAGTGATCAGTACCCATGTAGGAGCCTCCGCAGGTCCCCTCCGCCTCTGAGTCACACAATACATCAGTCTCACCGTAAAGCGGCACCTCCAGCGTGTGCCGGCGTGGGGCATAGGATTTCTTATCTGCATGATACACTCCCGACAGCCTCTCAGCTGACTGCACTCTCTTCAGGAGGGGAGATCGAGGCGGCTCTGCGCTGCGTGGACGCACAATGTGCCTGACGATGGTAGGTGGCGATAGTGTTTTGCCATAGGTGTGGAGGCTTTTGGCGAAGCCCGGCAGCGGGGAAGGGGAGCGCTGTGGAGAGAGGGGCTGGGCGGAGGATGAGGAGGAGTTGCAGGCCAGAGGCGAGGGGGGGATGTTGCTGGTCGACTTCCTGCGGCCCACCTTTGTGTAGCGCTGCGTGCTGAGCTTGGAGCCCAGGCCGTGGAGGGAGCTGGGACGGATGTGTGCAGCGGGAGAACTGGGAGAGCTGGAGCAAGGAGATGTGCTCTGAGGGGAGTTGTTTTCTAGAAAGAATTAAAAACTAAATAAGTCAATCGCTCCGAGTCACATGTTGCACAATTTGGTAATATTATACACACATAGTTAGTGCAATAAAAGATGACCAAAATATCCCTGCACTTTTTACCATATGGTCCATTTATGCTTAACCCACCAAAGGCCTGATGATCAGGCGCAGGGCTGCGGCATGGGGTGGACGGGCCAGGGGAGAGGCTGTGGGTCGGGGAGCCTGGAAGACTTTCACTGGAGGAAACCGAGTGATGGAGACCCGAAGAGAAGCTGCGGCTGCTGTGCATCACCGTGCTCTGCTTGGACAGCTTCTTCAATATGCTTCGTCGCCTAGTATCGGAAGAACAGGAACATTCGGATCAGTGTCACCATCGCAAAAGAGCATGCCATTCAGTAAAAAAAAAATCGAAGTCGATTATTACAAATTCGATACAACATTTCGCTCAACAGTGTTTAACACTAGAGGGAGACAGAGGCCATACTTTCGCCTCAACCCCACAGAGTCAACGGGGGATGAGTAACACTGCAGAGCTCAGATTCTCACCTGTCGTAGTTATCTCTCCTCTTGCTCTTCTTGCTGCGGCGAGCCATCTTGCCTTTGTGTTTGGTCTTTCGCGCCGGGCCGACTTTGATCGACGTGTTCTCCAGCGCAATGGTCTGAAGTGCCACCCTGCTGCCGCTCTGCTCATCGCAGAGAAATGAAATAACGATTGATTAAAAAACCATCAAAGCAACTTCTACTGAATTGTGACAACCTGCAACAGCATGAGCCGTGAGCTGCCGTACCTTCAGCAGCAGTTCTATCATTTCAGGGTGGACCAGGCCTTGGACAGTCTCTCCGTTAACGTGGGTGATGAGGTCTCCAGTGCAGAGACCTGCCTGGTGCGCTGGGCTGCCATCCTCCACACTCTGTTAAAAAAGTTTAATGTGAGCATCACATAACCACCTTTTCATATCTTTATTCTCGGTTTTGGTTTCATCACAATAAAACCCGCGACGGGCCACAGGCGCAACTATTCCAATTTTGGAGACACCCACCGACACCATGTGATGCACGGTGTAGACGTCACTGTCACCCATGTAGACCCGGATGGCTTGCAGGGCGAAGCCGAACTTCTTCCCCGTGGTGTGGATGATGATGGGGGGCCTCAGGCTGCCGGAGCAGAAGGAAAGGTCGCGGCTGGGCGACGAGTCGCGGGAGGAAGGGTTGGAGGACAGGGAGCGCGGGGAGATGGGACTGGGCTGGAGGCCACTGGGAGAGTCATCTGTGACCAGCACAACAGCTGTGACGTTACTTCATCCGACCATACACATTTGATATAATGCAACGGGTTCATTCTCTCCTTTGCTGGACTTTGAGCGGCCTGTACCTGAGGTGATGATGAGGGACAGGGCTGAGACGGAGGCCGACTTGGGAACCTTCCCTCCACAGGGAAGCCTTTGTCTGTCCGGTGTGTCCAGCTGATTACCGAAGCGTCGAGGGCCGGCGGCGTCCTTGGGGGATGAGTGTTTGGCCCCGGTGCTGTTACTGCGAATGCGGATTCTTCGAAGGTTTGACACCACCACCTCGGCTGTGGGTAACCCGAGTTAGGTGGTGAAACGGCATGTAAACATCACGCTTCATGCCTCTACCAGAAGCGCCGATAAATGCTGTGATCGGACATACACTATGTGCAAAACATGGCAGACCTTCATCATCAGTGGAGAGCGCAAAGCGGGGCATCGTCTCCAGGCTGTGGGTGCTGCTCATCACCAGAGGACTGGTGCTCCTCTCAGGCTGGGAGGAGCTGGAGGAGGCTCGAGGACGGAGGCTGCAAACAGAGCAGTTGGACAAGTCAATCAGCTGGTAGCCGAGTGCAAATGATCACACCAACATTGCGTTTTGACTGCTTGCCACTTTTACACCATTACAAGGGAAGAAACACAAAATGGGTCCAGACATAATGATACATTGCTTTTCAGTGTGCCTACCTGGCCATACGTCCAGAATGTCTGCGCTCCATGCTGCCCTCTGCCAGGCTCGGGGACAGACCGAGTCCTCCCGCGTCCCTGCGGTCGTCCTTCTCCTCACTGTGGCTGCGGTCGGAGGAGAAACTCAGGTTGGAAGGCGTCGCCAGGTGTTCACTGCTGCTGTAAACCTGAGGTTGAAAACCAAAAGAGGGGTTGCGATACCGGGCCTTAGCACTGAGGAGCTTTGAGGTGATTTAATCCATTGTCAGGATATCGAACGTGCGCCATGCTACTCTGTGGCACAAAACTGTCAAATCAATTCTGTGACGCTTATAATTTAGAATTTAAAGCACTGATTTATATTTTAGCCTGTATTGGCCTGTAACCCACACCAACAAATAAAAAAAAAAAAAAAAAAGTGTTTGCAAATGTGTTTGTCCTTTCCTTTCAGACCAGTTATCATTACTCGCACTAGTGTACTTTTTTTTTATTCTTCCAATTTTCTTTCCCCCACAAATTTCAAAAGCTTCCTATCCAAAACTCTTGTCTTTCCACGGCTGCAGTCCTTACCTTGCTGAACCGATGCGACCAGGAAGAAAACTGTCGGATTTCCAAGGAAGACTCTTCGTCATTGGTTTCCTCATCCTCATCAGACGCCAAGTGATGGTACCGTTCTGAACGAGCTGAAAACAGCATAAAAAAAATTGCACACAGGTCAGAGAAATACTTATTTATTTTAAAATGCAGAGACTTTGGTGGTTTTAGCTGGCTGGGGCCCTTTATATCATTACTATACTTCGTGCTAGATTTGTTTTTTTGGATATGGATAGAAAACCCCTGAAGTCAGGACACGACGAATGTAACCTACTGTCGAAGTAGCTGGTGTCATCCTCGGCATCCAGCTGAGGGATGAACTCAGCTTTCTGCCGCAGGAGACCATTCCAATCAAGACCCAGGAAAAAGGGATGCTGCTTGACCTCTGAGGCTCCTCCTGCAAACACACATACGCAGCCAGTTGAAGAGCGGATCAAGGTCACAGAAAAGCATTGAAAACGAATCTCCTATTTCTGTCAAAATAACATTCCAGAGAAAGTCAATGTGTTCTACTTCTTTTCCACCACAGGGGCCTTGCATTGGATTTCAATTGCGGTAAGAAACATAGGAAAAAGTACCAGTTCCGAGTCGGTCTAGGGGACTCTGCCTCAGCAGGCGGGTGATCAGGTCCTGAGCATCAAAAGGTAGCGCGTCATCTCCTTCAGGCCAAATTATTTCATCTGCAAAACGAAGACATACCATCCAATCAGAGGTATCACAAAAAGCAGCAGTAAATAACAATAACATAGGCACTTGATTCTTGATGTTCTGAGCAATGAATCTAAGCATAGTGCTTGGCATTGCAGCATGTTTGGAAATGTATGGAAAATCTGGCCGGCACTAACTGTTTCCTGTGGAAGAGATGAAATAATATACTGCAATATATAAGTAAAAACGCATCTATACTGTGACTATGGGACCATTTGAGATGGGAAAAGTCTATGCTCGTATTTTTTTAACTTCTTAATTCATGCTCACTACTATTTACTTGAGTTTAAAAAAAAAACAGATGGATCCATTTCTGTTGTGGCAGTACTCACCGCTGACAACTTGGCCAAATAGTTCCTCAGGAGTGTCTCCAAAGAATGGAACACAGCCAACCAGGAATTCATAGAGGATGATCCCCATTGCCCACCAGTCCACAGGTTTCCCATAGCCCTGCCTGAGGATCACCTCCGGGGCAATGTACTCTGGGGTGCCACATACCTGCACGACACAAACCAGCACAGGTGTGTGTTACAGCTCATTCCATGATTGATATTCTTCTGACGTGTATGAAGACAATTGGTCCTTCGCATATCAAACGGTCTCACCTGCTTATCAACGAACTCTCTCGTGTCTTTCTCCATGTGACCCTCATACAGGTTGGTGGTCATGTTCATCAGGCCGATTTTAGATAAGCCAAAGTCCGTCAGCTTGATGTGGCCCATGGATGTGATTAATAAACTGTATGGCGTAAAAGGAAACGGGAAGAAAAAGGCCCATCATCAACACAACCAGTGCATTTGCGTTCCACCGTTCCACATATGCGCACAATTCTGCAAGTGAATGCAAGTACAGAATGAAATGGAAAGACAAGAACTGGGCCCTACGTGTCTAATCAGTGACACGACTATTTTCTAAGGGATTTTTTAAACTTAGTTTCATTTAATATGTGCCAATAAAAAGTGAACTCACTGAGAGCCATCCGTGATTCCAAAATCAATGCACATATCTGAAACAGGAGTGATGTGGGAGTTGTTTTTTTGTGCTCACTTGTCCGGTTTGAGATCACGATGCACAATGCCATAGTTGTGAAGGTACTCCAGGGCCAGGACTGTTTCAGCAAAGTACATTCTTGTCATTTCTACAGGCAGTGGGCCCATGTTCTTGAGTAGGTTGGCACAATCTCCACCTTAACAAAGAGGGCAAAGAATTAGTCTTGAATCTAAGGCTGCAGCACCCCCGCCCCCCTCCAAAAAAGAAACCGTCTTAACTTCACTTTACCTTCAACATACTCCATGACCATGCAGAGGTGACGTCGTGTCTCAAAGGAGCAAAACATGGAGACAACAAAGGGGTTTTCAGCAAAGGTTAGGATGTCCCTCTCCACGAAGGCCTGCTGGATCTGATTCCGCAGGACCAGGTTCTGGCGGTTGATCTTTTTCATGGCAAACCGCTGGCGGGTCTCCTTGTGGCGGACCAGATACACAGCCCTATGGAACACCACATGAAGAGCTTTTGTCATTGAGGTAATATTCTCACTGAAAATGTAGTAAGGTGGTTTCCACATTTCAAAGTCCTTTTGCCTCAGTCTAATGCCACTCATGAGTGAAAAGATGATATATTTCTGCATCAAGCTGCCTTTTCAGTATCACGATCACACCAGAGAGAGTGGATGCCATGCTGGCACTCTCTATATGTTCACAGTTCTTATAAAACATGATGAGGGTAACTGAGCTGCTGTCTGTTCTCCCCGACGGTTCTGAAGGAGTCTTAAAACATATGGCACCACACCGCAGAGCAATTAGTTGAAAACTACCGTGTCATTTTGCCGAAAGACCTATAATAATGAAACACTATAAGGCCACTTGGCAACAGATTAAACCTACAGCTTCGATGGTTTGCTGAAACTATGTCACGAAACATCTGGCATGCAGTGGATTATCAGGGAAACCTTCAGCGATGTAATGCCAGCAACTTCAATATTGGAAGTTTTTAGTGGCACTTTATCAAACAGGCAAATAAATAAGACAGTCATTCTTACCCATAAGCTCCATTGCTGATAAGTTTGATGGTGTCAAAATCTCTTTCGAGAGGTTTCCTCCGCGTTGGTGTCAGTGTCTGTGGGGCCTTGTTCTGTGAAGACCAAACAGAACCATGACGACAGTGGCTTCTCAACATGATTTTTGGAATGAATGCATGGCCAAGGAGTTCTGCTGCATCATGTATAACAAGGGTTCCAACAATGTAGCAGGCTGATACATTTGCGTTAGAAATAGCTACCTCCACATTAGCGTCCGTTTCCACTAAAAGGCTGGTATCATACTGTTCCAGCTGTACCATGTCTAGAAATAAGAGAAAGAGAGACATAGTTACAGGATGCACGACAAATCATATGCAAAATGACATGAAATGACATATGCACAATAGGGACAATAATCAAGGATCTTAAATGAGTATCTAAGCACATTTGTTCTGTGACAGTTTGTGCCCCTTGTTAGGTCTGGAAGAAAAACACCAAACAAGTTGGCTTTGTTTCCACTGTTGAATCACACCATCCTCCGAGCTCACACTGCTCATCCAAGCTGCCACCTACCAGGGCTGTGACACTTATCTCAAGCAATTGAGTCAGGAATTTTGTATTTCTTCTTAAATTGACAAAAGCGAAGCTATTTTTCCAAATCAACTCGATTAAAGGCTAAAATTCCCAGCATGACAAGCAAACAATCATACAAATAAAACAACCATCAACATGCGGAAAGGTGCAGAAAGTGGGCCAGTGTTTTCAAATGTCATGTAGTCTATCCTCTGCTCAGATCTGAGCCACACGTGAGAGAGGTGCAACACGGTGGGTTTTAAGTGAGAATGGAATATAAGTACCTTCCAACAGGTCCCTTGTCAGACCAAGCTGGCTGATGATGTACCGCGGGATGTCCGTCTTGATTCCCTGGCCGACCTTAGCATGACCCTCTGCTGCCTCGAGTAGGTGGTAAAACTCCTCTGGATCAAACTCCTGTCAACAGCACCATAGTCTCATTAACAGGAAGTGGCTGAAGGCAGTACTCTGAGAGACTGATTTCAAAAGAGGAAACAGCATAAGGTGTGTGTTTAATCTGTATCGGTGGTAGAATTCAGAAGCAACTGTAGCTGTATTTAATATAATTTCAATTGATGACCTTTTGATGTTATGCGAAAGCGTATCAATTAAAACTATATGTGCTTTCACATACAATTTAAAGTAATTTGAGAAAAGAAAGCTGACCATCTAGCCATGTGGCTATGCTTTTAACTGCTGAGTTCTCGAGATATACCTACTGTCACCACTACATTACAAAAGCAGTGAAATAATAAGAACAGCTCAACACTATGTTTTCGCAGTTATTTGGGTAGGTAGTCTAAAGAGCTTTAATAGGAAAATATGTACTGCAGCCTGAAAGTGAAGTCATATTTTCCTCCCCCCAAAGTTGATCAACTGCATGTTCCAGTGACACACATTGAGAGGATACAGGTGCCTTTCGGTTAACTGACTTTTTTTTTTCTTACTGCCTCTCTTCAACTTACCAAACACTCAAGGAGGCGAGCTGGTCGAGAGATGATGATGAGGATCTTCCTCACCAGCTGGGTGATGATGGTTACCTCCTCGCTTTCAGAGCGCTCGTATGCCTGGTACACAGCAGGGAGCAGGAGAAAAGAAAATAAGGTTATATGCAGTATTCAGTACTCTCTACCATCTGGCTCATCACATAAAGAACAAGTATAAATGGATATGTGATAAACATAATAAAACCTATATAAATTATTCATTGTTTATAATATTTTCTAAAATCCAATATATATGTATGTGTCTTTTTATCAATACATGTATTGCATACAAGTTAGCAAACTTTACTAAATTACTAAATAAAAATGGGTAAGTCAAAATTCTTATTATTTTTATAATCAGGGCTTATTTTTGTAATAGGAAAATTATTGCACCTGGGCAGTCGTAAAAAGAAGATTGTAGCAGGAGCCCTACTAAGTACTAAAACAGGAATTATACTTTTTTTTTTCCCCCCCAATAGATGGGTATGACACCAAGGGGAAACATGAAAAAGAGAGATGTTGTAGGACAGCATGGCGTCACAGAAAACATCACGGCAAGGCAAAGAGAAAGTATGAGAATAATCACTCGGTGGGTGCCTGAATGAGTCATCCATGGCCTTTCTTCTAGACGGCAGGAGTGACATACTGTATCAGTGAAACAATGGCTGCAAGGTATACTATGCATTACTGTCCACGTCATTTGGAGGTGGAGTGTGGACCATGACCAGCATGAAAATACTACTCTCATCTGTCCATAAAAAAAACCCCGACTTTTAGAAGCCTTAAATGATCAAACTACTGCTTCATTCATGTCCAACGTTATAGTCGCTTATCAACTGGCCCAAGCTTATAGGGGTCCTCTTCTCACCCTCTGGCCTCACCTGATAAACAATGTAATAATCTTAAAAGTGACCACCAACCCCCTTTTTTAAGTTTGCCCCTTGGTGACATGGGGCTTCCCTGGATTCCTTCTGTCCACTCACTAACCCTTCCATAACCAGGCCTCCTCCCACCGCATTGACCGCAACAGAGGAGCCTCCATAACCAGCGCTTCCTACAGCAGTAGGCAATACAAAATACTGCACATATTTTTAATCCATACTGCCAAAAGCATTTTTTTCCCTCCCCCACCTATAATTCATTTATATCATAACTATATCATACCGATCCAACTGGAATGTCACTTTAATCCTGAAGCCGTCAGTTTTGGTAGAGTGACACCGTGTACGGCAGAATGTGTTCCATGGCATGGGAACAGTCTTATCAGTTCAGCTGGAGGTACAGAGAGTTGGCCATGCCTGCTGTCTGACAGCACGCGGCGGAACCGAGGAAGAGGGTTGCCATAGAAACTAACATTTTATCACAACACAGATGAGACCTGTGACAAAAGTGCCGCTCATCCTCACAATTTCCACTACGAGCTCCACCCTGTGTGCCTTTGGCGTTCAGACAGCTATCGAGTGACACGCCTGGCTGCACATTTCGCCCCGCTCTGATCAATCCCCTTTCATAACTCCAACACACCCACGGTGAGCAGTTGAAGAGTGGGTGCTCGTCGCCGGACGGTTAATGCTGCAGTACACGATTCGATTCCCCTTTTAATCATTGTTTCGCAACTTGGAAGACGGTTTCACCCCCATTATTCCCACATGAGCCTCCCCCGAGTGCCCACCTCATGCAGCAACTTCTCCAGCTTCTCCTGCAGCTCGGCAAAGTAGCGGGAGGTAACCAGGCCTTTCTCGGACTTGTCCAGGCAGTCTCTGACCAGCTCCACCAACTGATGCTGGATGAAGCCCAGCACCCCGTCGGCAAGCGGGAGGGAGCTGTCTGGGGAGCAGTGGGTGACGATCTCCAATAAGCGCTCCTCCATCTGGGCTGTGGCCTGCAGGCAGCACGAGTACACAAACGGGCAGTAGAAGGACAAGTAGTTATGATTTGTGGATTCCAATGGTTGTGGATTATTAAAAAGTTACATTGTCGTTGACTGAAAGTCAACGACAATGTAACTTCCTACTGGGATTATAATGAAACTACATTCTACATTGTTTATGGCTGATTGTGAGGATAAACGATCAGAATGTTCCCGTTAAAGTGGGACGACATGTGTTGACAACAAACATAGCACAGTTTAATTTGACGCAAAAAAAAATAAAAATTGATTTAGTGCGAACAAATCTAATTCGCAGATGTAGTACGTACCTTCGGGAACCGTTCTTTGTAGACATGGTTCATCATGACTATCTCATTATCGAAGGAGACGTTGGACCGTCCGGGACTGCAAGTGAAACAAAACATTTTTTGAGCACGTTTTAATTGGTCAGCGAATGCATTATGACATTCATTGATGATCAATCCAATTCAACTCTCCTCTGAGCCATTTCGTTAGTGTAGATGTGTGAAAGTGATTATATCACAGTTATCCACAAACAACCACCAGTCAATTGAGTTCCGTCCAACAGAACACAGGCACGCACACACGCATCAACCATAAAGTGGTAGTTCGGGTTTGACCAGTGGTCAATATCTTTTTGAGGTCAATATCTATGCTCACATATGCATTTGATTTCAACGCAAACGCAATACTGTGAGCCAATATTCGATTTCAGCAGCTCTTAAGCCGCTAAAGCTGCAATCTGGGGGGATTTCAGTGTCATGTTTTGATGTTTCTGCGCAGACAGCAGAGGTTCCTTCTGTTCGAAATGTGTGAATCACCAACATCACTCAGTTAGTCATTTACTGCAACAGTACTGGCGTTTAGACCAATAAGACTTTACTTTCTTCTTTTTACAGAAAAATATTGCTTTGAGAAGCTTCAAAGAGGACAGACGGAGGGGAAAAATCACATGAAAATAGAACATGTGTTATAACTGTTCGCATTTTATTTTATTTTTTAAGAAAAAAAAACATGCCTCTGCAACACTGGATGGCTGCTGCCAGACACACTGTCGCAGCTCCCCGTGTCTCTCTGCAGCGAGCCCCCCACCCCCATAAATTACCACCGCCACCCTCCACAACAGTTCAGCAGCTAGATCCCTGAGGCGCTGTGAGCTCGCGCGCCCACGCACGGCACACCATGGTGCCAGAACACAGCGAGCACGCCGCCATCGCACAAACAGTGCAGAGCAGAGCCAACAGACAAAAGTTGTGGGAAGCACCTGGCCCTGCAGTCAGATTTCCACCTGCCCGCCAGCCAACAGACATGTGTGGAACAAATGAGAGGCAATTGAGACGCCGAACGTCGTGTTTCGGTCACATCAATGTATGACCCGAGCGCGCATGCATATATATATATATAAATATATATATATATATATATATATATATATATATATATAAATGTTGTTTATTTTACCAGCAGGGAGGCAGTTAAGGAGGATTACTGGATTTAATTGGAATAAAATAAATAAATACATTTCACGAGTGGAATGACAGGCAAAACGTAATACAGAACTTATGTGCGTGTATGTGTTATGTTCTGATTCAGGTTCTAAAATGAGTGGTTTCACGAAAAAGTAGAACACACTAATATTCCACATCAGAACAGACCTATGGCACATCAAAACACAGCGTAGAGGCAGAATTCAGTGTCTTTGCATCTGAGTTTTCAGCATCTCTACTAGCCACAAGGTACTTTATCTCCAAAAGTTAATATGTGGGAGAATCTATTCATTATTGTGATGTGTGCAATGCAAATCAGAATGAGGTACCTGAGGCTCCGAGATCGAGGTCGTATGACAGTCGAGGGCCTTCCATCCTCGTCGGTCATGCTGTCTGTGCTGCGGAAGTGTTTGAAAAGGAAGTGCAGCTCGTCTTGCGTCGGCTGGTATGGAAGCTGGTGAAGTCGCTCCTGGGAGGACGAGGAGGACTGCAGACACGGGGACACGTTCATAAGGTCAGAAAATATATTGGCTTTGGCATGCACCAGATTTAAGTCTTAACCTTTACGTGATGGTAATTAAGAAAAATAATAAAACAATTAAAAAAGTGTCCAGGCGTGACACTACTTTTTATTATATATTATATTATTATTATAAACTTATATATCATTGCTGCTTAATGATACTCTTAGGTCTAAGTATTATTCTTGTCAGTCCGACAGCGTTTCGTTGCCGCTCGGCCTTCTATAGCACCTCTGTCCATCCTGGTATAGGGATCCCTCACTTGTGGTTCACCATGTCTGGGTTTCCCCCCCCCCCGTTTTTGTAAAATTTGATCTGGACGAGGGAGAGGGCCAGTGAAGCGTCTGCTGGTTTGATCCAAAGCTGACGGATTTTAAGGGCCATTGGCCCACTGGGATTTATCCTAATATGTCCGATGGCTAGTCCTGCCATGAAAAGGTTTTGTTGTGGCAGGACCGCGGTACACAAAGTATACACCAGCAGCAGTCTGGGTTAAAAATCAATCAGGTACTGAACATTGATCAAACAGTGGTACATATAGTACACAAACAGCCCGTTTAATATCAATAGGTAATGAAAATTAAGTTAATTTTAGCTTTCCCTCTCTTATTTCATTCTTTGTCTCACCATGGAACAGTGTTTGTTATGCGTCTCCACCTCCTGTTCCCATCATTGTCGATTAGAAGACCTCAATACAATTGTGACTTTGTCAAATCGCAGGACTGCAGTTCCAGTTAACCCTGCTACTTCCTGTTGCAAAGAGCACAGTGCTACTCCTTAGTCCTGAATGTTCAATGGCATCACCCTGTTTACGAGACCACAAACCTGTTCAGGCAAGTTTGGCTAACCGGATCCTTAAACAGGGCAGTCGGAGAAGGGCGAAGGCAATTAAGTTAACAACAACAATGTGAACCTGACCAACTGCTTACGCACCGGGGAGTACTTGTGTTATAACTGTTCAAAGAATGTAGAATAAGAGTGAAAAGAGAAACCTAATCAAACACCTCTTGGGATAATCATTAAAGTGGACTTTGTGATAAACAACAATAAAACAGAAAGAGGCATCATTATTTACACAATGAGAGCATTTTCCATGTCTGCTGAGGCACAGAATGGGACGGGGTGTGCGTTGCTGGCAATCTGTGTAATTTTGCGGCCCATGTGTACCCGACAGAAGACAGGCAGAGGGACAGCATCTGTGAAGTCTCTTTCTAATGACTCAGTATAAAGAGGGCAGAGAGAGCCACTGAAGAGCCCAGTTGTCCCAACTGACCTCTAGGCCTTTGCCCGGGCCTACGCAATACAATTCCTTATAATAGCTGCACATGAAGGAACACCCCGACAAACACACACATGCTCAAACTGTTCATTTCAGCGCTGTGTTCCTACGCCATTCTGTAAACTATTATAGTTGTATTATAATATTAGATATTTTATATATAAATCTCTGAAAAAAAACACATGGTAGGTTTGGCACTTAATAATACAGAAAATAGCATATCATTAAAAAAAGAATTTTACTTGCTTGAGACATAAGTAGATATTCTCTCAAAACACACACACACACACACACTCACTCACACTTTCTCTATAGTTGTGAGGAAATTCATTCACATTACGGTGACTTACCGAGACAGTGGAGCTGGGAGGATTGGTTCCATAGCCAGACGAGGGCAGGGATGCCAGGGACCATCTCCGGCCATCAGCTCTAAGAGAAAAGCACACGCAAGGTCCGTAAGCCTCAGCCGAATAGACTTCAGATAGCATTTCATATGCAAAACTTCTTACATAACATATGATGTAGGAGGTCCGTCACTGAAAACATGAGATGTAATGCCTTTGAATTATACAGATCAACAGGCTTCTGTGTCATTTTATATACACAGCAAGTCATTAGTTCTTTGCAGTCCTTGAGAGAATTAATAAAGTGACATAACAAGACCCCTTTACAGGGGAGAAATGGTCTTTATGAAAACCAATATAAATACAAATATAAGGCTCCAGTATAATAAAAAATCAGCCTTCAAAAGACAAAATAAATGGTGTATCAAGAGAGTGTGTGTGTGTGTGTGTGTGTGTAAATATAAATATATATATATAAAAAGCTACCTGTCAGCACGAGCCAAGTGACTGTGATCAAGGCAGCAACAGAGAGAAAGAGAGAAGCAAAGCGTTTTAGTAAGTTTTGAAAATTCTTGCAAAAGTGCCCCTGTGACCCCTGGCATTCAGCTGAGGGATTCGTACTGACAATGCTGCCTTCCTTGCCAGTTTTCATCTGTTCAGATACGGGTAGCTACCGTTCAAAATTAATTTGAGGACATATTCTTTTACATAACCAAAACAAATCTTCACAGGATTCGTGAGGCTTTTGTGTCTGCAGTTTGGATTTTTGCAGAAACAAAAACACCTTCACTGAATAAATATCCATGGCTACGTGAATAAGTGGACAGGTTGGCGTGGAACAGGTAAATAAATGAAGACATCACGATTAAAAGCTGGCCCTGCAACCTCTTATCGACAATAGTTGTTGCTAAGAGTCAATTTACTTCTGATGAACATGAATTTAAACATTATACGAGTTAATTTGTTTGTACAAATGAAAATTCAGTTTACGGGCTGCAATCGTTGATGACATACAATGAGCAACATATAACATTTTAGGAAATAAAGGATTTAGATACGATGGTACGTTTAATCTCAGAAGTAAATTATAGTGATGCCAGTGATGATCCTAATTTTCTCTATTAGGAAATCCTAAATTCCTCATTTTTTCAGCTGCTGTCATTTTTCTTTTTTGCTCTCATAGTGTTTAAGGACGAGGCACCTGGACTTGCTCATGAGATTTTAATGACTGTTCTCGGGTGTCTTCTAGGTGTTGGCCTCGGGGCCCCCCCCATCTAACTGAACTCATCCTGCTGAGGAGGAGTTGGCTGTAAGGGGACCTTTTGGGGTTGATGTGCGTGCGTGTTTGTGAGTGAGTGCATCTGTGCACACACTGTAGGCTTCTAGATTTGTATGTTACCATTTACATTGACGGGTCTACAATTGTGGACATTACTAAAAATTATTTCAAACAAGCTTGTTTTCTTTTGATTTCAATTATGGGGGAAACAGAAGCACTTTTTGATTTTTAAATCTCGCTGGATTCACTTTATATATCCCAAGCTGTACTGTAGTGGAAGAGTAGAGAGTATTTTAAATCAGTGTGCAATTCATATGAAGGCACCAGTCAAATTTCATCAGACAAACAAATAATCCCAACATATATCAAACATTTTCATTAATGAATGAAAGAACAATTCCTTGCGTTTTTCTTTGTGTTACTTTTGTAACAGAAAATGAGTAACTGTTCAACTGGATTAATATACAAGTTCATAGCATAATGAGATTTCATCAGAAAGGCACAGCATTTCAACGCAATTCTACCCTTTGGATGTGATTAAGCAAATATAACGCTCCAGGGGAAATTAATCCATAGAGCAGTGTTGACATACCTTCGGGCAAATGGAAAGTTGAGACAGGCACTGGTCGACACATTTCGGGGGCTGTCTAGAGGGCTGCTTGCAGCTGAAAGAGGAAAGACATTGTTACAACCCATATCGCTTATGGCTTTAATAATACACTTTTGAAAATAGAAGAAGGATGACCATATGGTTGCACTTAACCCGTGGACAATGTCCAAGAATGACATCATTTCAATTCAGGAACTCTACATCGCTGTAAAAGCTAGCAGCTTTAACCAGCAAGCCAGAAAGGTCCAATATATCATCTTGGTATTAGACTTTCTTAATACTACAGCTACTATCTATAGATGCATTTAATTAAGGAGCAAGCTTCATGGAGATTGCTCTCACAAGTGTCTGGGTACACAGTGATTCGTGGTCGAGTGCCCAATTAGAGCCTTATAATTCTCTGTGATTATCTAATCTAATCCTCGGCTTGATTGAGTTCAAAAGGGAGCACATCCACATACTGCTGGAATGAGGAGCTCTTGAGCAGGACTCTTTTCATATAAAGCAGCTGCTTCACAGCATTAAGGGGCTTACACTGTATGGGCTATTGTTAAAGAGCGGGAGGATGACAATAACCTATCTTCACACTTTTTTGGACTTGTGTAACTCCTATCTGATGTTGATTTGGAAAATTCTCCATTGAGTCGAATGAAAACACCCTGGGCCTTGTTACACAAATGACTTAAACCTCAAACTCTGCCCGGTTAAGACTTGCTGAAATTCAATTTTCACTATTGACAACTTCCCACTGGTTTTTGTGCAGTAAATGTGTGACTCTATCTCAAAAAAAAAATGCCAATGTGTCATAATTTGGAAATTTGAGTTTATGGCTTCTGTTTGATAGCGGGTTTCCTGTGGGTCATCATCTTGCAGTTTAGGCGATGAACAAGCTTATTCTTGTATCTTGTGAGGCAGGCAAAGTGCCCTACAGCTCACAACCCATGACGTGAGAGGAGCTGAAAGTTCAGCAGCATGTTACATAAGAAACACTGATGTGGTCATTGGCAGCTGTATTATCTGAAATGACTCAAAACGCAGTGAGACTCCGTGTTTTCTTTCTCCTGCACATAACTTTGTAGGACAACCCTGCAATATAATGCAGGTTAAAGTCGTGCCAACGTCAATACCAACTGTTTTCTTAACATGGTTTTTGCAGCGGAGCTCCTGTTGCAACATGCTTGTATTAATGATTCAACAAAATGTTGAAACGGATCTTACCCGTGTGCAGAGAGAGAGGCGAAAGCGGCCGGGACAGCGTGGGCGATGGCGTCCCGACGCCAAGGCTCTTCCTGTTGCTGCTGCGACAGCTGGAGCACAAACAAGGGCAAACATTAATTGCAATGGATTGAAGGTCTTGAACAAAACATCAGAAAATTGCATTTCTCGTCACAATTCATATAAACATTTATCTAAAATGGGGAGTAGGTGAAGTGACTGTCCTGACTTGTCGGCCAGTTAATTCTCTTTTAAGAGAGGAATTTCAATGTTTAAAAGGCAGTTAATAGAAAAGATGCCTGCAAGACATTCTCGATCTCAACCAAACAGGCCACTGAAAAAACACATATATAGGGTCTGAACTCATGTTTTTAATTGCGGAGTTCCTATGAGAAATCAGATAATGGTAGTGTATCACTTTAGGCAGAGTGTTATAACTTTGTCCCTGAGTTTACCTTCCTACAATTACAGGGTTGACTCATTCAGCAGTTCAGGTTGATTTTATGTCAGAGTATGTGTTTTTATGTGTGATGAGCAGTTGCTTGAGGACACACCAAGTTTTGCAACAGTGAAAAACTGGAGAGATTAGAAAAAGGAATAACAAAACAAAAGAAAACGTGTGTCTGGGTGCAAGTCATTGGCAATTACATTTTTTTTTTCTTTTTTACATTTGCTTATTTAATTGGTATCTTAAGAGCCTGCTTTTTATATTTCTGATTAGACATCACTCCATTTGTTGGCCGATATTTCACAAAACAAGATTGACATCCAGGATTCAACAAGAGAAAAGCTATTAAGCCACTGGAAAACAGGAAAACTTCTGTTTGTCAAATGCGATGTCGAAGACTCAGAATCCACAGTATCATGTGCAGTAAATCCTGAGCAGATACCGACGAGTAATTTGTGTAAGAATGGCCTCATCAGCCATAAGTAGACCACAAGTTGCTAAAAATGGTTACATGCATGAAATAGCATAACACGAAAATATACTCTTTATGGTCTCGAACAGATGAGGCTTAAGATTAGAAATTAGGATTTTTTTTTTTCTGCCCCCCGAGATTTAACTCAACCGATGAGATTATTTCTGCCCTCTGAGCAGCTCTGCCTTGAGAAATGTTTACGTAACGACATCTCTAATCTGCAGGCAGATGCATAGAAAACAGATGATAGACCAAATAAAAACAGGAAACCTCCTGTGAACCGACTCGAAGCAGAAGGGAACAGCAGACCGAGCTTGAGCCACAGATGTTCACAGCTCTGGTGTGTGTGCATGTGTGCATGTTTGGCAAGGGAACGCTAAATAATCCTCTGGTCATGAAAAGAAGGGGTTAAACTTTGCCTTTTAACATTCAAATTGGCTCCAGATTTCTCTGTGAGGTCAGAGTGAATTGGTCACAAAGGAGGTTAAAACCATTATAAAAATCTATGACCAGATTCTGAAAAAACAATTCTCAAAATTAATCTATTTCCCATCCTTATATGTGATCACTTATTTGTCTACGTCTTCTTTTATATTTCAGAAAAATGTGTGGAGTACAGACATGACAAAACACAGCATTAATAACATTACCATCACTGCATCATTTGAATATCTTTTGGCCCGTTGGTAAACAAACCGTCTCAAGATACCAGCTAAGGCTTTGGGAAATTGAACTAAAAAATGCTTCACAACTTTCTTACACTTTACGGAACTGGCAATGACAAAAACTAACAAATAATCCCATCGTGCAAATAACTTTTACTTGCAGCCATAATACAACGTTGAGTTCAGGGTCACAGTTTGCATCAGGCAGTTAAACGCTTTATCTGCACCATGACAGACCTCCATCTCCCACACACACACGCACGCACCCACCCACCAACCCACCCACCCACCAACCCACCCCCACACACACGCTCACCAGAATAAACAAAAAAGTGCAAATATATTTGCCTTAACCTAAAAAGACGATTTGTGTGCATTTCTTTCGCTTCCACGGTTGCGATACTGCGAGCGGATGCAACGTTGGAAACACCAGACGTAAACTGGCATTAGAGTCGCATCCGCTTTCTCCGAGGCAAACCCCCGCACTCTGCGTCCGATGTTTGCGGCTTTTCGACTCATTTGCGGATAGACCGACACGCCGGGGTGTCTTTGAATGAGTGTGATTCTTTTTTCCCTGGACAAAAGCCGTGTTTAAAACATGCAACACAAACCCACTGCACAAACACGGGATTATGGCTCTCGGAGTGAGCTAGCTTGGAATTGTTTCAACAATAAGCAAAGCACCGCATGGAAAGCCTTGGCATCGAGAGAAGCTACAGTGGCGTCACTGCTACACATGGCGGTGTATTATCATTATTATTATGTAAATAAAGAATACTAAAGCCCCCAAAAATATATAGAGGGAACACCAACTCGAGCTCCACATGCACCCCACATCTTGGTAGCTACCTTTTTGAGCGCTTTAGCAACGCTCCGGGAACAAAATGGGACTTGTTGTGACTGGGCACCGCAGACCAGTGGCTCGGATCCGACATGCTGGATGCTGGGTGTTTGTTCAAAAGTCTCGTGAGAAAGTTAGCGATAATTTCAGGGTTGCTGGGCAGACGTGGATGTGCAAGCTTCTCCACCACCTCCTGATGCCGCTCCTCCAGAACCCGACGCCGCTGTGCCCACCATCATCCCTCCGTGTCTCCTCACACCGCGCGGGTCCCCTCCGTCACATTTCTCGGTCCGGGGTCCGCCCGTCCGCCGTCTCCAAGTCGGTCTGTTGTGTGTGCAGCGGAGGATCACTTTTGAATGTCAACAGCGACTCTGTTGTCTGTGTGCGTGTGTCTGTTGTGTGCGTGTGTCTGTGTTAGGAAGCTGGAGTCTGGTGGTGCGTTCAAGGTGCCGCTTCTTAGCTCCGCTATCAAACCGCTGCAGAAAAAAGTACTAGCTCACTGACTGCTATTGCAATTCATAGTGACACGATTTCTTACTTTCTTGATTTGTCCACCCAACAACACCACTCTAAAACATATTAGAAAAAATAGAATGATAATGATTTATTTGATGAAATCAGCTAATTGTCCAGTCTTTGAGGTGTAGGGGGAAATGCCAGAGCAGGTTCCGTTTCCTGTTTTGAACCTCAGGACTCTCAATTTTTTTTTTTTTTTACAAAAGCTAAAAAATAGCCACCAAACATTAAAAAAAGCTGGTGGTGATATTTGGCATTTCAAAACGGACTAAGTTGTGCATTGTTGGATTATCGAAAAATGTCATACACATTCATCGATGTACTAACGAGGCCTCAAAGCAAAATTGTGGTTAATCAATATCAAAACTTAATAGCAATTACAAAAATGCAATCAAAAATAAAAACATTAGTTACAAAGTTTAAAAAATACTACTATTATCACTACTATTCCTCATTGTTTCAAAAGAGCAATGGGAGAATTCTCAGTTTGCTTTAACAGCCGTTGAAAGCAGTGACAGACTCTGTAACAGCTCTGATCACCACTCGACTGTGAGAATGCAAATTACCACAAATGTTACTGCAGACATTGTGCAAAGTGTTCATGTCAGCCCTCTGGTTTAATAAAAAAATGTCTGGGAAATGTCACACAAGTGTTACAAAACTACTAAAAGCTCCACACAGTCATTGCTTTAAAGATTGTTCTCACTACAGTTTACAGCTTGTTGATATGAAAAGGCCATCTGAATGGTGGCTTCACAGCTCTGTTGCTCTTCAGCATGGTCACACCCTAGGTTATAAGTGCTGTTATTACTCTCTGTTAGGATCCAATGGTAATGTGTCTATTACTGCAAAACATATATATTTTAAAGGTTACTATGTTGCTTTGTAATTTCAACAATATTGGATCACAACTATTAAAACATTAGAACAAGTATTGATCTGCATTATGCAAGCATAGAGATGAGTACATGCTGCAAATTTCACTGTCACAGCTTTCATTTATATTTCTCGTTGCTTATCTTTTGAACCACTGTCAAAGAAACGCCTTTCCTCGCATTTTCATCTGGGATCAACCATGGAGACTGATAGATATGGGAAATTTCCCACAGAACCTGAAAGCAGCATAAGATGTTGTTGGGCTATACCATTAGAAGTCTGGTGCAGGGAGGCAACCAGCCAAACTTTTAAACAGTGGTACATTCCACTGCATATAGAACCTCCAGTCAAGTATAGATTGTATGTACTGTACGTCCTGTACACCAAAAGCTGTGTATGTATGTCAGACGAAACAAACTAGATCTAAAGAAAGGTTGTGTATCTATTTAAAATCCATATTCTTAAGGGATGCAAATCTTACATTTCTGTACTGATTGGGGTTAGAGCTCGGCCCTGGCTCTAGCCGTTCAGATCACAGTCAGTCTGCGCAGACCATCATCAAATGGAAATCAGTTGCATAAATAATTGGTTGCTTTGCAATCATATGATTTAATGCACTATGTGCATGGAGCGATCAATATCTATATATGTTCCAAGGAGAGCTTTCTTTGAATCAATTCTCTCACTTTTGGAAGTGCCACAGATAAAAATAATAATAATAAAAACATAGTAATAAGAGTACATTATTCATTCTACCTATATGCAGCTGTTGAGTTTGAAATGGGAATGCTATATAATGTTCTATATGATTGTCGTCATTATTCTGAATGTATGGAGAGTGTTGAACATTTCTTTTTATGACAATTGTTGCAGTAGAAAAAAGGTATTGAGAATGTATGTATGTAGGAACATAAAGGAAAATAGACAAGAGATTTTTTCAGTGCTTTACAAGTCTCCAGTGCTTATCCAATGGGGTGCCGGCCAAACCAGATTTTACAGAGAGCCAGGCCTCTTCCATGCCCAGGGCCTGGGAGTTCTCCCTGACACAATCATGTCATTAAATGTTAATTTATATGTTTGAAATAATGTTCTTTTTCTACCTTCACATGAGCCTTATGCAATACGATCGGCAAAACTTGAACTAGTACCAATTTCTTCAAATGATCACTGTATCAACTTCCTCAAGCTTTGATTCTCGAGGAGTAATCATATTTTTTTGGGTAGAATGACTTCATCCTTGCCCATTCATCCTTATGGCCTCTGCCATTAACTGTCTCCTCATCATATTTTAACTGTAGCCATGCCAGTAAGACGTGTGAATACATTACACTGACTGGTCTGAAAGGTGAAGATACGGAGTCTATTTTTTTTTTTACTTTCAGCTCACTGAAACAGAACATGTTTACACACGTTATCTCATGAAGATTATACTACTTCCCATTTGTCATTTCCAGCAATTTATTCCTGTCCGATTCAGAATTAAACTCATTAAACATTCTCCTGTCCGTTAACACCACGCTAACCTGCTATCGTGCAGAGAGCTACAAAAAACGGAAGACTATTGTATGTATTTTATTTATTTTTTTATATTTGGGGTGAGGTTTGTATATACTGTATTCATCATCATCGTGTTAGACAGCTGATGTACAGTAAATATGCCATTGGAATCAAAGTATTAGAACATAAATAAAATAACACTGCAACATATGTTGCATTATTTCCATATACATAATATTAATTCTGAACCAGTTTATTGGCATGCGAGAGAACAAACATGTTTCTGGGTAAGGAAAAAACTGTGTGTGGGTGGGGGGGGGGGGGGGGGGGGGGGCCAAGGAGAGTTCTCCGATACAGAATGTTTTGAGGAATGATGCTCACAAATGCTTGCAAACTGCTCTCCTGTGGAATTGGATGACGCGTGTGTGATCCATGTGTCGTGTTAGGGAATTCATGTTTGCATTCCCAGTGAAATGTGCACATTTTTCAACAAAGAAAATGGGTTTCATTACTGTACAATAACAGCCCCGCACTGCTCACACATCCAGAAACATGCTGGCTGTAGCCGCCTCTGTTTGCAGTGTTGCCTTCCTCCACAGCACCCAGCACCGTTGCCAAGCAACCAACATAGACTTAGAGACAACTTATAAACGATAGGTCTTCTCCGGATGAAACAAAACGCCTTAATATACAAAAAAAACAACTCAGACTAAGTGCACATTTCCTTTCTTTGTCCAGAGTATATTTCACATGTTGATACTATAATCTGTCTTTAGAAAGCCACTCATTATTATAACAGTATTCCTGTTTTTTTTCCAGTGACAACAAGGGACAACAAGAGCTATTTCCTATTTTCACCCTGCCAGAGACTCTGACTCTCTACCACCTAGTCGTTTGGTTTCAACTGGAGTGGGACATTTTTTAAATAAATGGATTATGATTATACGTAAAATATACAGTATATATTTTTTTCATTATAAGAAAAGACTTAAGAATATCCTTAAACATCTAGGATTATGTTTATAGATAATACTACATTATTATTAGTACACAATTTTGCAGGTCAGTGGATGTGGGACTGAAGCCAATTAAAGCACAGTGCCCCTGTTCATGATAATGAAGGCTCACACAGTACGATACTGTGATTCAATGATGTGAATCTGGTGGGGTTTTTTTCCAGCAACAATGGAGTTCTATGTCACGGAGGAATAAGCTGTATCAGGCTTTGTCCACACAGACAATACATATTACGTAGATCAGGTAATTACGGGTTTTGTGGTGAAAGGACTAATTGAAGCCGGACTTTTTTTGGGTTACCTGACACGTGAGTAAGAGCAGTGTGCGCAGACTGTCTTACCTCCAGGGATGAAGGGTTTGAAGGGGGCTGCAGGGGCTGCAGGGGCTGCATGGGCTCAAGAGGGTGGGGCTCTGGCAAGTGGGGGACAAACTGTGAGAAAAGAAATGATGGCATGAATTAGTGCGATGACTCAGCACCTCAGCGTGCCGCGTCTGTCATCAGTCGGTGGCAGAGCTTTTGTCACGGGTTAGAGGTTTGATCCCTGCCTGCCATTGGCTGCCACCACCAGTCGATGGTGGCAGACACTTGTCGCCTGTCTGCTCCGCGTTGCTGCTGCTGCTGCTGCCTCTTTGTTGGCATTGTTTGTTACAGGGTGGCTGGATGCAACGAAACACATACACTCTCCTCAGCTCTATTGACTGCATGGGAAGTCGGCAGTTAGGTGTCAACACACGAGGCAGTTGTCCAGCACACATTTAATTAACATCTAGTACCGACAGCGACAGGGACTCTCTGACCGTATAATGACACAGTGCGTGTTGACATAAACTTGTTTGAAGATGAAATACGCACCTTTTATGAAGGACCACAAGTGTCACAGGAAGCTTAAAGAAGCATTTAAATCACTATACAAGCACATGCACACTAAAGTGTCTTCTCGACACCTAAACGCTGTTGAAAGAAAAAGCTGGTCTGTATAAGGTGAGTGCAGTTTCCTGACCGGAGCTTGTTAAATCCTATAGAAAATTGCAATGTTTGAACCCGTTTTAACAGCGCAGGGCCCACAGTGTTACAAAAAGGCTAAATGAAAAAGCTGCAGTTTCCTTCTCATTTTTAAGTAGTGTATTTTAGGGAACCACTGCACTAAGTATTTAAATGTTGTTATTTATTCAAAAATCAATTTATGGGATTTTCAAAGTAGCTACTTACTGCATGTTCTTTATGTTTTTAGCTATTCATTGATGGATTCATATTTAATTAGTACATTATTTTAATGCCTCTCTTCTCATTGCCACCCAAAAAATATCGCCTGCCATTTCATATCTCAACGCCCGACATCAAAATATGCACACTCAGCCAACCTAAGGTCTACGTCTCACTGAAGCTGACCCCGCACTGGAGCTGCTTTCTATTGATTTCACTGCTCAAATGCAAGCTCTGCCTTGTGGGCACCACAGTGCTGCTATTGTCTCAGCACAGTAGAGGCTTCACAGCGCTAAACACAGAGCTAATGAACATGTTGTCATAGTAATGCAGGGAGGATGGTTGTATAAACAATTTCCTTTTCACAGGAAGACTCATTCTGTAGTGTGGGCTTGTAATTAAACACAACACATGTACCCCATTATGTTCAAATATGTTGAATTTAGTCTCGACACATTTTGTCACACAGAGCCATCAACCAAAGCCCTCAGTGTCTCTTAAGTGAGTTATCTCCCGTCATTTCTGACCCTCACGGCACACCTGACCACAGTGTGAACTAGGTAGAAAATCTCAGAGCGGCTCACTGGTGACAGTCTAATTTTCTAATTTGCTTAAAGGTTGATGTTGTTCACAGACACTGACATTAACTCAGCAGCAATCTGTTTATAGCAAAATGGCAGCATGGTAGTCTCTGCAACAATAGCAATCATTCAAGATCCAAGATACTTCATTCATATCGTTGTCACTTACTTTGAGAATAATTTGATATAGTAAATAAAAAATCTGTGTCAAATTTAAAACTAGAAACAGAAAACTTGCTTTAAGTCGTTTTTATCAAAGCATGTTCAAATAAGCTGATAATCTTCCCGAAAAAGTTTGATTTTCACATTTGGTTTCACACCTGAATACTTGCACAGCATGCTGCTCTGCAAAAAGAAAATCAAAATAGAAACTAAATATAATGTCATGCCTATCTTTTTTTTCCACTGTTGGAGGTTGAAGAGCCAAATCAGAATGCTAATGATGACGATTGAGGTTTTGTTTACACTGAGGAGTGTCGATGCATCCATCAAGAAAAAAAAAAACCCGAACCCCTCCCTGCTGGCCGAGTCTTAAACCTCCTCTGTATCTCTGGGCGAGTGCAGAAGCAACTACGGGCCTAAAAAAAGAAAATGGAGCGTAAACAGTGCATGCTCTGCTGAGATGATCCACAGTGGAGGCAGATGGATTGATCAGAGAATGGGGAGGTGAGCAGGGAGCTCCTACGCCTTATGGATCAGCATCTAGTGGGCAGCAGGTACTTCCCCCTCCCTCCCCCCCCAAAAAAAGACTACATTCACTCTGGGGGATGAGTGGGCAGATAGAAGCCCGGAGCTGTGTCCTTTGACAGGAATCACAGATTAGCAATTATAAGCAGATGAGAGGGAAAAAAAGGGCTCTCCCAAAGACTGAGGCATTTGTCTGTCTTTGTCTTGTGAGGGCGAAAATGCTGGAGTGATTCATGCTGGAATCGTGGGGTGAGAAGTTCCCACAATAGGACTGGAGATACACAAGACGTCGCCATGACAGATGGAGTGTAACATATTGTTTGTTTACAGGAAAAAAAGAGTAATAGGCTTGAGAAAATAGAGTTGATTTGATGTGTGTAAAGCTTTGGACACGATAACACAGCCACACAAATCCCTGTGCTTCTGTTGTTTTCACCAGTCATGAATGGTGCAAACACAGTTATGGTTCAAGGCCAGAAAGCTGGATTTGGGGGGGGGGTTGTGTAAAGATGAATAGGCAGGAAAACAGCCCATTTTGATAACACCGAGTTTTATATATATATGTATATTTATATAAAAGGCCTCTGTTGAGGCACATTTAACTTCTTTAGTTCTCACTTCAAATATAAAAAGAGTAAAGGTAACTGGATAATGACGCATCAGGCAAACGCCATCAGCCTGGGAAGAAAAAAAGACCATGAGGGATGAATAGCATTTGCACCATGGCAGGGTCTTTCTCTCCGTGTATCACTGGTTCTGGACGGTGGTGCCTATAGGGATACTTATTTAGTACGAAAATGAAACAGACGGATGCGTTGACACTGGCGCACACCACAGCATACTACTGGTTCAACTCTTCAAGTACATAACTTTCACCGAAGCGAGTTTCACCTGGCAGCGCGTGGTTTCACATCTGCACCACAGGCTGAACAAAATAAATAAATAAAAAATACAATAAAAACAAATGTAAAAAAAAAAAAAAAAAAAAAGGAGAGAGCAGAAAAGCAAAAGCAGAACTTACTCCAGAGTCAGAGAGGGGATCTTCAGCTTATCTCTCCTGGACTTCATGCTGGCTCAGCTCCGGGCGGAGGGGCTCCACTCAGCGCGCCACCGCCGGCTTCCACGCACTCATCGCTAAAAATAAAAGCTCCGCTTCAGCGGTGGATCGTTTACCGGCGGATTCCCGAGCGGACTTTCTTCCGCAGAGATCCGCCGCCCGCGACGATGGCTCACTCACTCCCGGAGAAGAACCAAAAAAACAACAAAAAAAACCAAAACAAACAAACAAAAAACCAAAACAACCCAGGAGCACCCGGTAGCTCTGCGTGTCCGTCTCCGAGGCGCGCTGAGAGCAGAGACTGCTGCCACAGATTCGAACGACTGGTCACCGCTCACCTCCATGTGACCGGAGGGAGGGAGGGAGAGAGAGAGAGAGAGAGAGAGAGAGAGAGAGAGAGAGAGAGAGAGAGACTCCGGCTATCCGTGGCGAGGGGGTGGGCTGAGTGGGAGTGGTGGGTGACAGTCGGCAAAGGTGATTCTTCTGGGGGAGGTGAGGGGTGCGAGCTGGGATTGTTACACCTTGTTATAATGAGGGGATGGAGTTGGGCTAGTGTCTTTCCCTGATCATTCTGTTTTTCGTGAAAGGGAATAAAAACCCTGGAGAGACCACAGTAATAATAATAATGTTCCCCTCTGCTGCTGGTGGTCGTGACGAGGCTGGGGAATACCTCGAGTGGAAACCGTGACAGCTGCCACACAGGATGCGTTTCTCACTCTGTGTGTGTGTGTGCCTGTGTGGAGGCTCTGCCATGCAAGCCGTTATTAGCCATTATTATCTGACTGATGTAGATTTATTGCAATAAATAAATCTGTGTGTGTTTGTGAGTGTGTGTGTGTGTGTGTGTGTGGGGGGGGGGGGCATGTAGGTATGTGCAGGTTGTGAGGAACAAAATCACCACAGTGACAAATCATCACTGTGAGGACAAGTCTTGGTTTTAGGGTTAAGTTTAGGTTACAGTGTAAAATAAATGCAGTGCATTGGTTTCTGGGTTAGGGTTAGAGTAAAGGGTTAAGATTAGGCATTAAGTTGCGCTGGTTAAGGTTAGGGGCAATGGAATGCATTATGCGAGTGTGTGGACGGGGATATGTTATCTCTGTGTGGACCTCAGGCTAGTCACTATAGAACAACTGCTTTCCCAATGGCAAGCAATGACTGCGACGACACTGGTGTCTTCACGGTTGCTAGGGAGCTTGTAGTGGTTCGCTCGGGTTGCTAGGACATGAGGTTGACTCAAGTACAGCAGTACACACATACACACACACATTCAAAGAGGCAGGGCTATGATTTAGCATATTGACCATTGAGTATGCATTGTAGTAGTAGCAGTAGATCGTATTAGTAGGAAGGTTTAGTATGATAGGATTTTACTTCCAGAGATGCTTTTGCTCCTGTTCTTGCCGTTTCTTTTTTTTTCCCTCTCCAAATAAGATAGATTCAAAGCTGGCCCTGCATAAACAGAGTAGTTGTGACAGGGGAATCAAGCCCTGAAAATAACACGGACACATCATCACATCTCCGGCTGAGACGTCATGCTTTTCAGCAAGTTATTGCATGCCTCCAAATCCAGCAGTTACGAGGACAACCGTATTGTCGATCTGTAGTCACGGTTTACCTGATGAAAATTCAATGCAAAACTATGTGTGCCAGCCAGTCACTGAATTTGTCTGTGGCTGATTGGAGCTGAGCGGGCAGTGCACAGAGTCTGCTGCAGCCGAGAACAACATGGTGAAAGGAGTAGGCGTGAACCAAAGCAAACAGTCCTGAGGGGCAGATTTGAACAGTATGCACAGAAAATCATAAGCAGCCAAAGGAAGATAGATCCTCCTCGGGGGGGAACCCCCTTCCCCACTGCCTGGCCATTGTTTCGTTGGAGCAATATTTAATAAGAGAGTCCGTTCTCAGTTACCATGGCAATAAGGGCTCGCTTCTTGCTCTTCCCTTCCCATCACTCTGTGCGCCTCCTTCAATCTCTGCTGTGGGAGATACTGCTGAACTTTACCACCGTTTCAACATGTGTCCCTTGAGCAAAATGGCAGCCAAGTCAGACTTGGAGTTTTACATGTTCTCATCTGCCACCAATGAGCTGGAGGGTTTTGATAATTACATCGTGTTTTGCTTGGTCCTCCCTGCTGCACGGAAAATTAAAAAAAAATAAAAATCATGCTCGAAGGTACTGAAAGCTTCAGTAACAAGTGGCAGGGCTTGGACAGGAATCACTGCAAAAAAAACTTTGCAGCATTGGCAGTGTCATGCTCAGTGTGTGTGAACATTGAGGGGAAAGAAAAGCGGGGACTTGAGACAATACATGACACAGTTCAATAACTAATTGATAAGGTCAAACTAACCACACAGGCAAATCGTTTATGGAAACGGACAACAACGAAACACCTATAGCGTATCAGAATAACATGGCAGGATTAAAAGCGTACACAGCCATCAAAACAAGAACACAATTATATTTCTATTTTTGTTAATTGGTTAAAAAGGCCAAGGACAAGGAATATAGCTAACATGTTTGTGCTCTTGTTACTGATAACAGACAAACACGTGACAATAGCATCTAGTATGGTGCATATGCGCAAAGGGAGTGAAATATGTGATGCCGGAAATGAGTGAGTGTGTGTGTGTGTGTGTGATCACGTGTATGAGTTATTTTTGAGTCAATTGCTCTGTACGGTTCAGACCACAAGATGGTGTAAAAATGCAAGAATGATGGAATACACATATCAGTGTTCTTATTGAACAGAGAACGTATGAGCTGGAAGAAAATGCTCCTTTTCCCCACCAGCACTCATATTTGACCCACTGGCCCCTGAGGGATGGGGGACTGAGGTTGCTGGTTCTTTGTAGGACTACATGCAAGCCAATACACGGATAATATAAACTTTTCACTCATCCTGCAGCAGTTGTCTAATAAAACTACTCACAATAATGCCTTACATTTGACACGTCCTGCTGTTTTGTAACGCATCTGCGCATCTTCAACTTTTTGTACCAAGCATAAAGTCGGGTAAATTAGGCTTTCGAAAGGCAGTGAAAGAAACAAAAACGAGGAGAGAAGTACAAAAGTAGTAGCCTGAAAAAAAAAACGTTCTATTTCTCATTAGGTGGCCAGATTTATTCAGTAAACTACCACCAAATATCCCGGTTTGGGACAATACCCCTTAACACCTGAGTCCTCCGTTCTCGTTGTTTAAACCGCAGGGTCTCCGTTTGTATGAGATCACGCTGGGCTTACAGTGCGTAGTGTCTCAGTGGGAAAACTGAAAGCATGAGAGGTGTAAACGACCACCCGTCAGCAACCACCGAAACCAAATATCCAACCTACAATATCACCCATGCTTAAGTTATAATGTTGTTACTTCAAAGCCCCCCAACTTCCTCTAATGTGGTTAACGTGTTGATGTGTGGATCATGTTTTTGCCTTCCGTATAACCAATTAAAAAAGCAACCAACGAAATTCAAACGTTAGAATTCACATTGTAAGAGCAGACAGTAAAACTACAATTTTCAATATTAAAACGTTCTTTCTCTATTCAGTTTTTAGCTTTTTATGATCATATTTGTCCACAGTCTGGATCCATTTCTTTGTCTTTGTCTGCCTCATTTGAAAAGTCCGTCCATGGGTGACGGCAAAAGGGACATTGCGTCTCAGAGCACTCGGTGTTGCTGAAAGTAAATGCTTATTCAAAGTCAAAGCAGACGGAAACTATTTGGCGTAAAATTTTAATATCGGGATTTTCTTTTGCGATGCAAGTAAAATCTGGTGAACTACAGAATATTGCTTGAGGAACAGCGGAAACTCACCAACTTTTGTTTTAAGTGAACAGAAACTAATCACATTGGTTTTCCGTCAGCAAAAAAATCGGTCCCAAAACCAATGTATGTTAATTGTTCATCAAAGCATGAAAGAAACGATTTGCCTTTCCCGAGTTTTCTCTCAGTGCGTGAGCGACAGCCTCTTCAGCTGAGTTTCTCGCAGTCTGCACCACATGTCCACGAACCACTTTGATGTGTTCTGTCACAGGAGGCGCCCGTGATGCTGTCGGTATAAATCGGTGATTGAGCAAGTTCCTGTCTACAGTTTCCTACTCTCGGGCTCTCAACAAGATCCGAAAAAATTACTCTGAACGAGTCAACAGACCGAGGCAACTCACAAAAACCAGAGCGATCATCGCAAGGAGCCTGGGAGACAACTCATCTTCCACCATGCCCCAGAACATGGTTACAAAGCCATTCGGCTTACTTCTGATCGCCACGGCACACGTGCTTTTCAACGGTAAGATGCCGTCTTCGGTGCCAATGTTTTCCCCTGTGTCGTCCGAGAGGACTTGTGGGTTTCAACGGCTAGAAGTGCATTTTTACCGCTTTTAAAATGTTGTATTTCTTTCGTTATTCTTTATGATTTATGGCACCACCAACGAAACATCAACATACTGCCACCAGCTGTATCCCACAGCTGCATGTGTCTGAGTTTGACTTTTGCTCTTGTCTCACTGCATAAATGTGTAGCCAGTTATTAAACTAATGTAATGTAATGTGATCCAGGACAAACTTTAATTTTGAAATTCAAGAAAAGCGACATTGAAGGCAAGACAATATCTTTAAGCCCTGTGTTGTTTGTCGAAAGCTGTTTCTGTCCCTCGTGTTGGCGGGACCATTTTGACCCTTGACTCAGAGTCCCAAGGGACCAGCTCCCATCTGTCTAGCAGCTCCCCTTCACCCAAACCCTAATACTATTACCCCAAGAATAGGGATGAAAAGCCTGATTCCACTTTTTAGGGTTACACACGTTGAGTTACCCTCGCATTGCTGTTGTGAAGGATATCATGAAGTCTTTTCTCCAATAGAAAAAACGAGACGGTAGTTCTTATCAAGGGCGATTCAAAGTAGGCAACTGGACCGGTTGAAGACTTTCTTGAAGACGTTGCACCTCACATCCGAGAGGCTTCTTCAGTTCAGTTCAGTTCTTGGATGAGAAGTGAAATGTCTTCAAGGAAATCTTCAACCATTCCAGTTGTCTACTTTGAATCGCTCTTGACATTACCATGGCCCGAATGACTGAGAAAACAGAGAACCTTCACAGACATGGTCGTTCTTCAATCATTTGAACTTGAAACAGGGTCACAGCGGACCTGAACACAACATAAGGCTTAAACTTCAAGTATGTGCAAAGTCCAGTTGCCCTCAATTTCACTTTGCTTGGATATACCCTGACATGAAGGACTAAGAATATTGCGAAGACATTTGATCTTGTGAAAATATATCTCAATAGCCACTCACTGAACCATTGCATATCATTCAGGATAACAAAGAGTCATTTCAGTAACAGCAACCGAGACACAAATATAGTTATTGTCCCTGAGTTGCATTTCGCTCGACTGGGAAGTAGAAATCATCGTATCGTTCCCACTTATATACGTCTATTTTCTTCTGTCTACTCACAGGCCCCGGTCAAGCAGAGGTCACCGGGATTGTCGGCAGCAACATTACCCTTCAATTTAGATTTAACGACAGTGTGATTGACAATAAAAGTCATTTTGCAATTCATGTAACAGGCCACAGAAAGATTGCTGAGTATTCGAAGTCCAAAGGTTGCATCGGTGGAGGTATATTTGACATTTACCGAAATACGTCAGTGCTATTCCACATAACAAAACTCAAACCAAGTCACAGCGGGATTTATTGGGCCAGCTTGTTCGTGGGCCCAGGACGCCTGGAAAAAAGTGATAAGGTGCAGCTGATCGTCCGAGCAGAGAACAGAAGCAGCACAGGTAAAGGCAGACTTTGTCATTAGTACTACTGTGCCACACTGACACTGACGAGCAAGCACGCCATATCGATCACCACAAAGGGAGGCTGTGTCTGTGCAGTTTGCGGAATAGGAGGGCTAACATTTGGTTACTTTTATGTATTTTGGTTCGAAATGATAGATTATGAACTGCATACTTATCTACTGCAATTTTACCAGTTACCCATGGCCCACCAGGTGGCAACTTTGGAAGACAATGAGAAATGATCCTTATCATTTCGTAGCTTTTCTTTTCTTTAATCTACCCGCAAGGACAGATCCTGCTTTACATTATTTGGGCATGAAGCCTAATAAGAAACAAACAAAGAAAACAAGAAAGAGATCTCTGTGGCACTGGCTGAAATGGGTCAGTTACCATTTATGCAAATATGTACAGTATATAGGAAAACATTGTCCTGTTTGGCCTATACTCAGAGAAATGTATCGTTGCCCCGCATCGCATTATCTTGTGGAAAGAATGCTTAATCTTGACTCAGCTGGACATCCTCTTCCTGTAGATATTTACCGCGGCAAAAATGTTGCAGTAATACAAAAGGATTCCTGTTCATTTTCGTTCAGCGTGGTACTAGCGATTACTATCTCGATCACTATTCCTGGACCGCAGATGAGGCTAATGTAAATGTCAGCATTAAAAACATTATTTCGGGAGACTTTTGTCACGAAACCAACTCTGGGTTTCTCCGGAAATCATCAGTCGACGGCCCCCCGAGACCACAGACATCTGAACCAAATTTTACGACAATCTTTCCAGCAAGTTCAGTGACGTCAATGCATCTCATGAATAGATAGACTCAAACCACCAAGGAATTGACCCCGAGTAAATCTGCACAGGCAAAGCCTTATTCTCACTCAGTCTTCCAATGTTGTCCTTAAAAAATAAAGACCAACCGACATTGTACTTAGCCACATGTTCTTTCATTACCATGTGGGCTCTGTCGCGTCTCTGAACCATTTACCTGTCTAAATACACTTGCAAGAGTAACAATGTTTGTATTTTCTTTCTAGTTTGAGGATGTAGGAAAGTAGGGAGAGAGAGAGAACAACACAGAATAGCGTCTCTATACACTCTCACTGTCTGACATTCGAGTGTTAGTTTCAATGTTGGTTAAATGTTTAGTCAAATGGGTGAAAGTGTCTGCAGCTTCCAGTGAGTTGTGTGTGTGTGTGTGTGTGTGTGTGTGTGTTGTGCAGTCTTATAAAATCCTCAAAAATGCCGTCATATATGAACAGCTATTGCAATGGTAACGCTAGTTATAGGAAAAGAAAAAGATTCACATTATTTCTCTGCAGAGACGCGAGTGTGCGTTTTCATCATTTCCCTGTTCCTCCCACAGTTTCTCCTCTGCCGACTAACATCACAATAATCGAAGACAGAGGATTTTCCAGTTTCTTTTCCTTTCGCATCGTCACTGTCCTCGTGGTTTTGCCCCTATTGCTGCTGGCGACAGTACTTCCATTGCTGGCCTGGTGTCTCATGAGAAGCACAGGTAGGGAAATCTTTGCTCTAAAACGATACTTAAATATTTCGATCGCCCCTGCTTGTCGGCCACAACTGATGATTTGGAATCCGTACGACTGACCTATTTGAATCAAAAACATATGTTTGGCCTGATACACCTCCTAGATGAAATCCACGTTTACGTGTGATTCTATATACAGTGAGAATTTGCCGTTTTAGGGCTATAGTATTTGGTATAAAAAAAACAACAAAAAAAAAAACAACCTTCGAATGAACAAAGAGAATACAATGAGGGAAATTGTTATTCTGTGGAAAATATGAGCTGTTGTATGGTTAGATGCTGAAAAAATTGCAAACCAGATTGCACTTTCACTTCCTTTTGAAAAACATGTGATGATTCACGGCTTCTGCCACAAAGTCCTCCCTCAGACCCGACAAATGTAAATGTGCCTACTATCACTGAAGGATGTGTGGAAAAAAAAAAACGCATCACGCTATTAAGTGTGCGTTCGCTTCACACAGAAGAATCCCTGTGGCCTACACTGAGTAGGAACATGGTCACTTTGAACCCTCTGAGTCCTCACGTTTTCCCGTACAATGCAGACTTTCGCTGACTGTGCACGGCCGTATCATGTCATGCTAACCTGGTCCCAAGTTGTCCACAGATCGCACTGCTCAAACAGTGCGATCTGTGTGAAAAACTCACAGCGCAGCAAACCGAGAGATGGTAGAGATAAACTCTACTCCTCCGCACCTTGTTTCGCAAATTTGTGCTGACAGAGCAGTGATAGGGTTTTTGCATCCTTTTGCACAAGTTGTTGCTGATGTCATCTATGACACAAAAGAGATTAAGTTTTACATCACTGTAACCTATTTGAAACACAGTGAGGCTTATACTTCGAGGCTTTATTTAATGTCTATAATATAGCTTTTCTGACTCGAACATACAGAATAATATCTAATAATATAAAAATCCATTCCCCGCTTCATTTGTGCCGCATCTCCAGTTGAAAATGATTTCCAAATGTTTTTGCACACGCATGATGACACCAAAATCCAATTTAAAAAGACACGTATTTAGCTCATTTGCGCACAGTATTTAATCTGCTTTCTTCTCATACAGACAAACAACAACAAAGTTCAATTTCAACAATCCAGGTAGGAAACACTTTCTCTGTATTTCATTTTTTTCTAGGTCTATATGTACATGTAGCACTTCCCATTTTCAACTTCACTCTCATTGTTTTAGCAGCAACCAGGTGAAGGATCCAACAGTGTGAGTCCACCCTCACTGATCTACAGTGTCCTGAACTTCCCCCAAAGATCGTCTGCAGTTTTGGACATTAGTCCAAATGGTACAGAATACGCCGCAGTGAGCTACCTGCCAGACCACAGACAAATGTGATGCACAGCTGAACCGAAACCTGCAGTCTTTTTTTGGTCAGAGTAAAGGTTTGCCAGACATATATCCAGTATATATGACTTTAAAATATACACAGTAATAGTGTTCAGTACTGTTTCTTTTCACATTTTTATCTTTTAAAGAAATTGGATTTTCGGGGGTGAAAAAATCTTGTCAGGTCAATGTCAATGTCAGGTTTAATAACAGAGTCACTGGGTCTCCCTTTGTTTTCAGTGGTCATTGAAGGTTGACAGCTGCTGTTGCAAACCATGTGCGAGTGCTCCTTACTATCCAAAGATGCATTATTAATTCCTGTCTGGGTAACGTTTACTAAAAACAACAGAACCTAAATGTCAAAGGACTTTTCAATATTCTGAACATGAAACCATATGTTTTATCTGCTTTCATGATTCAGAGCATCATTATGATTGAATACACTAGAAGCTCGAGGCCCTACACAGATTCAAGTTGGACGCATTGACAGTCTTTTGACTTTTCTAGAGATTTGTTGATGGTAAAAAAAAAAAGAAACAGAAAAAGAATGTTGCCACGGGTACGTGTGAGCTGTCAACAAATGAATGACAATACTGCATAGGCTGCTGAGGAATGACAGATGAATGTAAAGCCTTCAGGTATTTAATGTTTTTCAAACCAAGTGACGTTCATTTTAACTTCACAACAGCAAGACAACAACAAAAAATGTTCTGTGCATTTTTGTTTGTTCACATATTGTTGTTTTTCACCTCTGCATTTATCAGGGGTTTGCTCTGTTTCCTTCTGTTTGTATCACTAAAAACCACAAACATAAGAGCCAACGCATGGCACGAACAGTACTGTATGTTCACAGACCACATGTGTGATTTAACTCCCACAGACAGATTAACTGACACTATTTCTCCACCAATTTTCCTCTGCATGCTTACTGGCTCATTTTCTCTGACTAAATTATTGACCTGAATGTTGGGTGTTACTTGAGAAGGGAAATAACCAAGCCAGTAAATGATGACACAGGTCACAGTGTTAAAAAAAAGTTAAAGTCATGATTACCAAGAATAAATAAATACATTTGACATAATACTGAACATTTTCCTTTTGTAGAGTGCAATTAAAAAGTGAATCTTTTCATGAACAATGCCTTGTTTATTCGTGTTGCGTTGCTGCATGCAGGATGCAAACGTGACTGAAACTGTGAACAAGGGCAAAACATTAACACAAACTACTTTCCCTTCAGCGTCAGGACCCTGAAAAGGCTGAGGACAGCCTTGTTCTACTGTGACTGATGGCAGCTTACACACGACGTCTTATTTGTCTTTGGTTTTAACCAGTTCTATTGGAAAATTCTCATTTATTCAGTTTCAATTCATGGACATATACACGATAATAATTACATCAATGGCTGGCGTGATAAAGAGGGTAAATTCAGGCTAAAAAAGTTTCTTTTGACAGTGGAAACAAAAACATCTCTGGTATAATAATTTACCACCTGTTTCAAGTGTTTATTATCTCAGATGAAACTATCTTTACCTTTCTCTCCTAACCGTTGGCTGAATACAATATCAACAATCATCATGGCTTCGCGTTGTTAGTTATTAGCAAAGAAACAATCAATACAACTTGTACTAAAAGTTTCACTCTCAGAGAATGCACGCAACAAAATCTGCTGGAAAAACTTCAAGTCCATAATTTCAAAATATGAAATCAGATTGAACAGCTTCATAATTACTTCGGTGGCCTATCAATAAAAAGCATGAATTCACTTATTTAATAATATTTTATTTACACTACCTTAATGAGAAAAGTTTAGATGATCCAAAAATATTGCTCCGTTGCAACATGTTTAAGCAAACTGAATATGTGCAGGGAGCAGCAGGTTTATGTTTTATGAATCTAAACAAGGGATAAAAGAAAATATACTAATGCTAAAATAACTTGATACCGTCAGTGTCTGGGGGGAAACAGGGAGCTCAGTCATACTGTGGCTTGTTTTTGTTGAGAAAAAAAAGGAAAATCGCACAGAGTTAAAATATTAATTTGAACGTGTTAAGGTATAAAATGACTTAAGAATCCATAAATAAAGAAGTAATAAAGGTTTACTTTAACTCCTAAAAGAAAGCAAAGTCCCCTCTCAGAATAGAGTATGCGCGTTGTGAGGGTTCTCACATTACTCTTATGTAAACCTGGTCACCAGCCTCATCAGAACATACGGAGCATCACCTTGGTCAGTGATCTTCGGAAACTAACGAGCAAAACTCATTTCTCAACAAAATTTCTATTTCTGCAATGCCCCCCCCCCCCTTATTAGAAATAAATAGTTGAACTATCCGCTCAGTGTTTGTTGGTAAATTAAAAAAGTCTCTTGTCAATGAGCATGTGTGCTGCAGCGCTCAGCTTGTTGCAATGTCGCAAGCAGGCAACGCGCCTGCACTCTGCACAGCCCAACACCCACCTCCAGCCAGGTTTCTCATAAACAAAACCAACCCTTGTGTTTCCATGACAGTTGTCAAGCTTTTGCATCAACTTAGCAACATTTAAATGCAGACCGGGTCGCACAATGCAGGTGGTGACAACACGCGGCCTTTCACCGATGGTGCCATATCTCCATGTGCGTGTCTTGATCTCAATGCATGCAGTTCGCCTGTGACCAGAACACACCTCTATTTCTCACGTTGTCGGCCGTTTCCCATCGTTTTTCATCAGATGACCTCCAGACACAACTGCTTCCCTCCTCGCCTCCCCTGTGCAACCGCCCTCTTGTTATATTGTACTTATACTTTTTACTCGCTGAGCTTGCGACCCAAAATGAGGACTCCCTTTGAACTGGCTGGTGTACTACTGCCAGAGTGATGTTTTTACGATATCCCACTTCTGACCCCCCCCCCCTTTTTTAATATAAAAAACTTCCATGATGGAGAGCAAAATTGATCTTTAACACACTTTTAGAGACTGCAAGTGTCAGGTCAGTTTCGATCCTCTATAAACTGCAAACATATATATTATATCTGAGAAGATAATCATTTGGGGAACTGTGGGCTCACTGCTTTTATCAAATGTCAGTGAGATGCCTTGGCCTAACGCAGACTGCCCCCTGGTGTTAGTGCTGGAAACCTCCACAGATTTAAATAACGCTGTTGCAACTTTTCATTCAGGAGCCTCACTTGTTTCTGAAGTAACATGTTTTATTTCGTTTTATTTTATTCTCTGGCAAATCCGTATGATGCCTTTTTTTTGCATCACCCTTTTTTGCCTATTATTAACTGCAAATGATATCAACAAATCTATCCTTGAAATAGAAGAATTTCATATTGAATTTACATATAGCCTATTGCTTATATGTTATTATTTATTAGAAAAAAAAAACATTTTCCAGTTCGAGTTCAACAAATGTTATTTGGTTAAAGTGCTTAACATTTACAAAGGTGTTTTGTTGTTTTTTGTCAAAAGAATTGCAATACAACAAATGTTCCACAAAATAAAAAAATAACAGACGATCCAGTACAGGAGACTGTTCTCAGGAGCATGATAATGACACAAGGGAGGCAGGGAAACTCTTTTTGAACTTTTAACTCACGTAAAACTCAAAGATTAGGGCAGGTCATCAAATAAGAGGGAAAATAAACGCAGAAAGTAAAACTAACCGAGGCACACAAAGAAGTACGTTTAAACGGGAAGCAATCCTAGGAAAGCTACACGAGGAAAGACATTTCATAGCAAAAAAGGAACCGACACAAAACATACCGAGGCACAAACCAACTCAAATCTAAAGGCCATAACGTCCAAACCAACCAAACTCAAAAATGGCGGAAGAAGGTTGAGGGATATAGCAGATTACTACTAAGATATTTTCCCACATTTAAGGAAGTAATTAGAAATGTGGTAAGCCCTTCCTCCATATTTGTGACATGAGCATTCCGAGGCAGAGAAGTATATTGCTTGAGTTATTATTGAGGCTGCATGTCGAGGAGCACCTGCAGGAGACCATGCTGCATGTGGTTGGTTTCTCCATGGTGGAGTGCTCCAGTAAAATGAGGACTCCTTTTGAACTGGCTGGTGTGCTACTGCCCCCACACACACACACTTTTTTAATATAAAAAACAATGAACAAGGGTACATTGGCACAGTGGTAAGCACTGTCACCAGCAGCAAATAGCGTCTTCCTGTGTGGCATTTGTATGCGCTCTTCCTGTCAGGGTGGTTTTTCTTCTACAGGTGCCGAAGACATGTGAGTCATGTCAAGTACATTGCTCATTTGTGAGAATATAGTTTATAGTTATAGTTATAGTTATAGTTCAGTCTCTGTATGCGATGAACATATATCCTTCTGTTATTATCCCACGCTAAAATCTTTAAAGGGGTTCTTCCCTTCATCTCCTAAAGTGATGTATATCTCTCACCTGGCTACATACTATTAAGTGATTATTCATTATATCAAGACAGCCAGTGTCTTCCCTAGTCTCGGAAAAAAAAAAAAGGAAAAGAATAACAGACATTGCTATCCGCATGCCCATTTCCAAACTGTCTCTCATTTGTAAGTTTCTTGAAGATTCCCCCTAGAGCTTCTCCAAATAGTCAAAGGAAACAATATATTCAATAGTAAAATAGAAATAAATAAGAACTTACACTATACAATACGCGCAAGCTTGCACATGTGTACATGAGCCACGTTTACAAAATGAAAGTGCAAGTGATTATCTATGAAACTGTAACTTGTGTAATGAGAACTGGGGAAAAAAAATGAGGATATACTGTAAGTTGAGGAGAAGTTACGGGGAAACTCTCTCTCACCATAACACAAGCTGGTTGGCTATTAGATATTATATATATATACAGTATATATATTAGAAATTAGATATGATATATTTTCACACACCAATATGTGACATATTAAAAGCATTTAAAAGCCACCCACTAAGGCCAAATGTGCAGGGGAAAAGGCCGGTGACATGCATGTGTATTTATAGTCAACAAAACCAATGGATTCCATTTTCTTTTTTTGCCTTGGGTCCATTATAAGTTCCTCCCCATTCAAAAAAAAATCCATGATTGCCACCAGTCTAATATCATGATCTGCATGCCGTTCACCTGTGGACCAATAGCGATGTCTGCAGTTTTCAGAGTTTAGTTAACTGTTTTCTTTGACTGGGAGACAGACGAGAACAAGTCGATTGTAAAAAAAAAAAAACAACAAAACAAAAAAAACACAATGAACTCACGATGACGACAAAAAACGCTCACTCTCAGAATGGTTTGGGGTTGTGTCTGTACGGAATACACCGTCCTCCCGCCCCTGACACTGTGGTTTTGCAGCAACTCGTTTAGTCTGAACATGAAACTGCCTTGACATTTCTGAGAAAGACACTGCGTTACATGAAGCCACGCTTAACCATCGGCTCTCACACTCTGGAGGTTTGAGCTTTCCACTACACCTCATGGAAACTTTGAAATACTGGGATGCACTGCATAGATATGTCATGTTTATGTGTCTTACAACAGTCAGCAAAGGTAAATTCGATTCTATTACATTTTCAATGCTTCAATTTTTAAAATGTTGCAACTGATTTACTTAAACACAACACATAGTAATAAAGAGGCGCAGTAAAAGTAAAAAAACAAACCACAAAATGTTGGTTTCCTTATCAGTATCATGTGGATTCCACTAACAGATGATATCTTGGCTGCGCTGCTTTGTTTGATTTTTTTTTTACAAATGTATCAGCCTTTATAGTTTTGTTTAAAACTGGACTGGTATTCTACACAACGGCAGCTATAGCCATAGCCACATATATTGGATCCCAGTTTGGAGATTGGTTCAGTCACAGCACCGGGACTGATGTTTGCATCTCCAAACCTCCAAACTTGTCAAACTGGACAGATAGATCACGCATATAGTTCATTACATCATGCTTAGCGAAATGTCAACATTAAAAGATGAGGTCGTTTACAACTGTGCAATATCACTAAAAAGACAGGCTATACAAAAAATATAGACATTTCAGTTGATGCCTTTCCCGAGACAGTTTTTCTTTTCTTCGTTTCACGTGAATGAGACAATGGAATGTGTTTCTCCAAAGGGTCCGCATGCGAAGCCCCCTCAAGTCCTGAGTGCTTCAGGAAAAATGTTACCGCATCTGTATACATGTGTGATTGGACCATGAACACAACCGACAGCAAAGTAAAATTTGACATTTACTTTAAGTGAGTAATGTTTCAGCGGTTAAGCGTGCGAGTCGCATATACCCCAATCACGCAATGCAAACTTTTTATATTACTGTATATAAATGTATATGTAAATATTTTAACTCCACTCATACCGACACATTTGTCTGTAGCAACACAAAATTCGTGAATGTCAACCAGACCAAAAAGTTCCACGAGGAATTGCTGACCACAAACAAAGCGGTTCACGTGTGGCTTGAAGCTCATGCAGAAAACTCCAGCTGTTCTTCACCCCGGAGGTCTGTTGAACTCAGAAACCTAGGTAATTGCCCCCCCCTTTATTTCCACCAGCAGGTTGGGAGATTTACACGAGATACAATGCAAAGTCAGTTGATTACGTGAAAGCGAGTGTGTCACGCGAGTCTTTGATTCTGCTCAACAGTTAAGTATGATGCACCACAGAATATTTCAGTGTCCTGGATAAACAACAACCTCAACTTAACGTGGAAGGCTGCAGCGGAGCATCCAGCTTTAGCGGAGGTCTGGGTTCGACGAGATGGACAACCTTTGGACAAACGGGAAAAAGTACGTTTTTGGTTTCGTTTCCAAGAAAATCTGTATGAAGCCATTTTATTTTATATTTGATACTCTAAACAACAATAATTTGACATACTTCTGTCATTGTATTGCAGAGACTGACAATAACCACCACGTGTGAGTACTCTCATTACTTTGATGGAAATGTTTATTTGGATGATATACTGTACTTCTTTATTTGAATTTTGTGGAGGGCCCCACTGGTAGTTTTGTCCGTCTTAGCCCGTTGATTGACTGTCTGCAATACTATATTTATTTCCCCTTTTCCTTGGTAACGGCACACAACTTTCAACTCAATTCACACTGTCCATCTTCAAAAAAAAAGGAAGAGACTGCTAAATGTACCTATTGTTTGAGCACTTGGTGAAAATGCAATGTATAAGACGAAAAAAATAATAATCAATCCGAACTTTTAAATGCCCAGCGAACAAACTCTCTGTTTTTCCATTTAACTTGCACAGACAGGTCAAAAAGACAACGGGCGACGGTCGCGAATCTCCTGAAGGATTCAGTTTACCACGTTCAGATCAGACATCTCTCCACTCAGGTTAAAAACCCACTGTGGAGCAAATGGTCCCCAGTTGTGACCGTTCCGGCAGGTGAACTCATGTTATCTCTTCAAGTTAACGCATGGATCGATAGAGTTACCATCTCCTCATCTATCGAGATAGTTGGAGAAATTCTTTTTTTTTTTGTTTTTTTTTTCAGAAAAAGGCTCTTCGCTGAAACGTGTTCTGTTGTTTTCGCAGAGCTTGAACATAAACCTGAAGTGAGCGTGACCACAAAAAATACGAATGGCACTCGAGAGGTGACACTAACCTGGAAGGTAAGCCAAGGAGAAAAACACCGCTCAATTATGGCTTGTGTAACACACACATGCGCGTGCGCGCCTCGTACAGCCGTGCTGTCTCCTGACTTTTCATTAACATCTCCTCTGCTCCGCAGCCCATGCCACGTGCGGCATCAAGGGTGACCTACAGACTGGAGGTCACACAGTCTCATGGATGTCCTTGTGCAAGGAAGGAGGGGAGGAGACATTTCACCGAAACAAATAACTACACTGTATATGTCACGTACGCTGACATCAACATATCTGTGATTGCCGTAAATGCAGCTGGGTCTTCGCCCCCAGCGATCATACGAATGCCTGCTGAACAACCTACAAGTTTCAAAAGTAGGGGAGCCTTGCCTTGAGTGCATCATGTCTCTTCAGTAGAAATATACATTCAAGGCCGTCCTTTCTTTTCTCCCTGGCAGCTTGTGACAAAAGAGGTGAAGCGATATCTCGGAAAAAAACTTGCAAGCAGTGGTACCAGTTTCAAAATCATGTCCCAAGGCTGGAAAATGTGTTGACAAGTAAGGGAAGGGGGACCGACCGAAGGGGTGAGTCGAGTCCAAAGCCCTTTTAAGCACACTCGAGTTGACTTTAGAAGTCATTGTTAAATCCTTGTTTATCCAGCACAACTTAGCATGGGCCTAACCCTTCATTGACAGTTTTAAGTCACACATTCACAGCGACATTCATTTATGCTTGAGTTTCATATTCACTCAGACCCTGACAAGTAGGTCACGTTGCAAGTGAACACCAAACACAGTCCCCACACCGCACGAACTTTTCTCGGATGTTGTGGAACATTTGCACTGAAACTGTTTTCTGTGCTATAAATCAGTTCCGCGCAATTCCCTGTTTCTGTTACAGTTGAAGCTCGTTTAAAGGACCACGTGCGCTACCTTTACTTTGAGCACATATGTGATGATGGGAAGCCACGGACGGTTAAAATGTGCCTCTATTACAAAAAAGAGGGTGGTAAGTTTCTTGAAATTGGATATCAAGGCATACTCCGCTTAGACGCTCCCCTGATGATAGATGGGTCAGGCAAACATAATAATATTGTTGGGTTTTGCCAGAACCAAGTAATGGAATGAGTCCCGCTGACACTAACGAACTAAAAAATGTCAATTTTACACGCCACCTTTTTCAATCTCTCATCAGTACCACGCACAGAACCTCGGGATTTCACTGCTTCCAATGAAACGCACAATTCCGCAAACCTCTCCTGGAAAGAAATTGCTCCTGTGGACCAGCAAGGCTTTCTGACACACTACAGCCTGTGCATTGTGAATGTCGGCGCAAAGGATGAGCTTACAGGTGCAAAAGCCACATTTATTGTTCATCTATTACTGTTTATATATAACACAGCTACGGCAATTTCACAATGAAGTTTATCGACATCTTATTTCATCAGAGTGCCATAACGTGTCGGCTTCACTGAAAAATTACCATCTGCAAAACTTGACCCCTGGAGCAAAATACAACATCAGCTTGGCTGGTGTGACACAAGTGGGAGAAGGACCGAAAGCGGGATTATCTATCAACACACTGCAAGGGCAAAACGTGAACGGTATCTGACTTACGGAATCAGCTCATGTAGGGGTTTTTCATCGAGCTTTTTCACATGCCAATTGCCAATTCAATTTCCCTATCTTCCTTTTTCCCCTCACCAAATCAGTGTGGTTGAGTTTCGGCCTGCTCTTCGTGTTCTTTTTGAGCTCAACAATGTGCACCGTCGTCTTGAAGAGGTAGGTTCCCTCCATTCTTCAAACATTCTTGGGATATATATAATGATAATCCCAGAAACTACAGTTTGCACTCTCTAAGGTTGTTTTGTCGTAATCAGAGCACAATTAATATTATACTGTTGGCTCAAGTTTCATCTGTGATCAGCAATTCACATTTCTATTACATTCAAATACCAAGAATACAAAGGAAGATCCTTCCTCCTGTGCCGACACCTGTGATTCAAGATTTCTCCCGCGGCCAGCCGGAGGGTCAGGTAAATCTCACACAGACTCCACTTTAACATGGTTGAGATTGTTTTACTTTAATTTGGAAACTTGTTCTCACACACACCCCACCCCCACGCACACACACACAAACTTTTGCAGATTTTCCTAGACTCATTTATGGTCAAACACTTAAGCTGATGTGCAGTAAACCAGTGCTTTACAGTATATCAATTATATATCAACTTACATTGAACAGTTACTATTAAATATTCATGAAAACCCAACTCAATTTCCCAGGATGAATTTGAAACTGCATCACTGACATTTTTTTCTCTGGTCTTTAAATGTTGACATAAAGGCAAAAAAAAAGAGAAAACCAATAGTTGTTTTTTACTGTCATGTTTTACTCACAATAGGAGATGCTGGAGGGGAAAGAAGAGGTGCACGAGCTGATGCTTTTCCAGCGCCGTCCAGATGTGGAGTCTGTACCGGGCGATGTAGAAGAAACGACTGCCCAACGAGGAGAGTGGGACGTTGGGAGGGAAAGAGACATGGTGAACGACAGGGCCAATTCAGGGACATCAGGAATAACCAGTGATGAGAGTCCAGGGTCTCTCAATAAGGCACTGAGGAGCGCCAAAGAAGCAGAAATCACAGATCTGGAACAAGTGGAAAATGAGATTGCAATGCTAATATACAGGAATGGTTTGGTCTTTGATATGAAGACAGATTTACCTTAAATTACACAAAACTGGATTAATGACATCTTTGCTTTTTGTTGATTCTACACAAACAAGTAAAACATTATGATTTATGTAATATACCTGAAATAAAGTAGCTTTCCCATCAGCCTCAGCTATATTTTGCAAACAAAATAACACAATTTAACAGGTTTGTGTGTGTGGTATTTATTGTTTTCATATGTTAAGTTTTTTGTGTTACTCCTGCTTAAATTCAAATATAATTGCAATATGAATATTAATTTGTAGATTTCCTGAAGATTAAAACAATTCATATCCCATGCAATAATGAGAAGTACAGTTAAAATCAAAAATCTGCAGTACAGCATTTGTCGCAACTTGCTATATGTAACTTTTTTCTTTACAACTCCTTCAGAGCAAAACTGAATGCTTATCATTCAGTCATCTAGATTTAATGTATTCATAAACTCTATATAATAGTTTGAAATGAAAAGAAAGAGAAAAAAAGCTTCAGTGCCAAGACTTTGACTAATTATTGGTCAGTGTAAAATGAAAAAAAGAAGCAGTGAATGAGAAGGCTGAGCGGCAAAAATGTGTCTTTGTAAACTTGTGACAGGAAGTGGTCACAACACAGAAACTATGTGGCCTTTAAAGAAAATAGTACGTGCAAGGTGAAAACTACATTAGTCATAAGCAAAGAGACCACTGAGGTTTTCAGTCTACAGAACTGTGTTTAAACATGTCATGTTGGTCTGGTAAAATTGATGACAGACTTACTGCATTTTTCACAGCGCCACACTTTATTTTCCCAACATAAAAAAGTATTTGTTTTTCTGATTCCTGTCTTGTAATATCATGGCTTGCTTGAAAAGTGTTCATTCAGCAAGACTATCTATTGTACAGGGTCATATTCGCACCACATTAAGATCATAATCATCTATCCTGACAACAAACAGGAGGCTAACGTCTGATAAATGTGATTTCTGGTTAAAGTATAATGAAAGGATACCGCTGTGTCACTGTGGAACTAGGGTTAGGGTTTTGGTGAAGGGGAGTGGCTAGAAAGATGAGAGTTGGTACTGAGAGGTTTTCAGGGATGCCGACGCGCTGTACTTGGTCCCGTGTTGCTCGGAATTCAGAAAGTGGGAGAACGGTCAAAACGCATAAAACTATCTCAAACTTTCGCCCATTTCCTAAAGTCTGAGCGACACCGGACCAAGACCAGTGCGTTCGGGGTCCCTGAAACCCCCCAGTTCCAAATTTAATCTTTTTAACAGCAACCTTTCACTTAAACCCTAACCCAACATTCTAGTGTGACTTGGGTTATAAGCCTGGAATTAGGGTTAGGGTTAGGGTTGACCAAAACCCTAATTCCAAGCTTATAACCCCTATCACTATGGAACTAGGCTTAGGGTTTTGGAGAAGGGGAGTGGTTAGAAAGATGAGAGTTGGTACTAGGGGGTTTTCAGGGATGCCGAACGGGCAGGTTTTGGTCCCGTGTTGCTCGGACTTAGGGAAATGGGTGAACGGTCAAGACGCATACAACTATCTTCCACTTTCGCCCATTTCCTAAAGTCTTAGCGACACGGGACCGAGACCAGTGCGTTCAGGGTCCATGAAAACCCCCCAGTACCAAATTTCATCTTTTTAACAGCAACCTTTCACTTAAACCCTAACCCAAAATTCCACAGGGAACAAGGGTTAGGGTTTTGGTGAAAGGGAGTGGCTAGAAAGATGAGAGTTGGAACTAAGGGCTTTTCAGGGATACCGAACGCCCTGGACTTGGTCCCGTGTTGCTCGGAATTCAGAAAGTGGGTGAACGGTCAAAATGCATAAAACTATCTCGCACTTTCGCCCATTTCCTAAAGTCTTACCAACACGGGACCAAGACCAGTGCGTTCGGGGTCCCTGAAAACCCCCCAGTACCAAATTTCATCTTTTTAACAGCAACCTTTCACTTAAACCCTAACCCAACATTCTAGTGT
>JAFBJU010002022.1:8116-107509 GCA_016785305.1 Colistium nudipinnis | reverse complement strand
TTGGTCCCGTGTTGCTCGGAATTCAGAAAGTGGGTGAACGGTCAAGACGCATAAAACTATCTCGCACTTTCGCCCATTTCCTAAAGTCTGAGCGACATGGGACCAAGACCAGTGCGTTCGGGGTCCCGTAAAACCCCCCAGTACCAAATTTCATATTTTTAGCAGCAACCATTCACTTAAACCCTAACCCAAAATTCCACAGTGACAGGGGTTATACTTCTAGAATTAGGGTTAGGGTTAGGGTTGACCAAAACCATAATTCCAAGCTTATAACCCCTATCACTATGGAACTAGGGTTAGGGTTTTGGTGAAGGGGAGTGGCAAGAAATATGAGAGTTGGTACTAGGGGGTTTTCAGGGATGCCGAACGCACTGGTTTTGGTCCCATGTCTCTCAGACATCGGGAAGTCGGTGAACGGTCAAGACGCATAAAACTATGTTGCATTTTCGCCCATTTCCTAAACTCTGAGCGACACGGGACCAAGACCAGTGCGTTCGGGGTCCCTTAAAACCCCCCAGTTCCAAATTTAATCTTTTTAACAGCAACCTTTCACTTAAACCCTAACCCAACATTAAACAGTGACAGGGGTTATAAGCCTGGAATTAGGGTTAGGGTTAGGGTTGACCAAAACCCTAATTCCAAGCTTATAACCCCTATCACTATGGAACTAGGCTTAGGGTTTTGGTGAAGGGGAGTGGTTAGAAAGATGAGAGTTGGTACTAGGGGGTTTTCAGGGATGCCGAACGGGCAGGTTTTGGTACCGTGTTGCTCGGACTTAGGGAAATGGGTGAACGGTCAAGACGCATACAACTATCTTCCACTTTCGCCCATTTCCTAAAGTCTGAGCGACATGGGACCAAGACCAGTGCGTTCGGGGTCCATGAAAACCCCCCAGTACCAAATTTCATCTTTTTAACAGCAACCTTTCACTTAAACCCTAACCCAAAATTCCACAGGGAACAAGGGTTAGGGTTTAGGTGAAAGGGAGTGGCTAGAAAGATGAGAGTTGGTACTAAGGGCTTTTCAGGGATACCGTACGCGCTGGACTTGGTCCCGTGTTGCTCGGAATTCAGAAAGTGGGTGAACGGTCAAAATGCATAAAACTATCTCGCACTTTCGCCCATTTCCTAAAGTCTTACCGACACGGGACCAAGACCCGTGCGTTCGGGGTCCCTGAAAACCCCCCAGTACCAAATTTTATCTTTTTAACAGCAACCTTTCACTTAAACCCTAACCCAACATTCTAGTGTGACTGTGGTTATAAGCCTGGAATTAGGGTTAGGGTTAGGGTTGACCAAAACCCTAATTCCAAGCTTATAACCCCTATCACTATGGAACTAGGGTTAGGGTTTTGGTGAAGGGGAGTGGCTAGAAAAAATGAGAGTTGGTACTAGGGGGTTTCCAGGGATGCCGAACGCGCAGGTTTTGGTCCCGTGTTGCTCGGACGTAGGGAAATGGGTGAACGGTCAAGACGCATACAACTATCTTCCACTTTCGCCCATTTCCTAAAGTCTTAGCGACACGGGACCAAGACCAGTGCGTTCGGGGGCCCTGAAAACCCGCCAGTACCAAATTTCATCTTATTAACAGCAACCTTTCACTTAAACCCTAACCCAACATTCAACAGTGACAGGGGTTATAAACCTGGAATTAGGGTTAGGGTTAGGGTTGACCAAAACCCTAATTCCAAGCTTATAACCCCTATCACTATGGAACTAGGGTTAGGGTTTTGGTGAAGGGGAGTGGTTATAAAGATGAGAGTTGGTACTAAGGGGTTTTCAGGGATGCCGAACTCGCTGGACTTGGTCCCGTGTTGCTCGGAATTCAGAAAGTGGGTGAACGGTCAAAATGTATAAAATTATCTTGCACTTTCGCCCATTTCCTAAAGTCTGAGCGACATGGGACCAAGACCAGTGCGTTCGGGGTCCCTGAAAACCCCCCAGTACCAAATTTCATCTTTTTAACAGCCACCTTTCAATTAAACCCTAACCCTAATTCAACAATGACAGGGGTTATAAGCCTGGAATTAGGGTTAGGGTTAGGGTTGACCAAAACCCTAATTCCAAGCTTATAACCCCTATCAATATGGAACTAGGGTTAGGGTTTTGGTGAAGGGGAGTGGCTAGAAAGATGAGAGTTGGTACTAGGGGGTTTTCAGGGATGCCGAAAGCGCTGGTCTTGGTCCCGTGTTGCTCGGAAATCAGGAAGTGGGTGAACGGTCAAGACACATAAAACTATCTTCCACTTTTGCCCATTTCCTAAAGTCTGAGCGACACGGGACCAAGACCAGTGCATTCGGGGTCCCTGAAAACCCCCCAGTACCAAACATCATCTTTTTAGCAGCAACCTTTCACTTAAACCCTAACCCAAAATTCCACAGTGACAGGGGTTAAAAGCCTGGAATTAGGGTTAGGGTTTCGGTGAAGAGGCTTCGCTTTCAGGGATACCGAACGTGCTGGTCTTGGGTCCCTTGGTTGTCTCTGATTCATTCTTCATCTCCTCAATTGTCATCCTCCTGGGAAAAGAGAAGCTGAAACTGTGAGGAGGAAAATGCAGCTCACATAGACTCACACACACACTGGGATAGAAAACTACTGTAGCTCCACAGCAACAAGAGCTAAGAAAACAAACAACACATAAGAGACAGTAGCAGACTAGTAGTACATACTAGACATAGTACTTCACTTGTGCTACTACAATATTATGACAAATACAACAAACTATTTGGATGTCAGCTTCAGCTGTGGGCATTCAATCTGCTTTTTATTTTCTGAGACTGTTATGAATCAATCGGGAGTCGCAGGCCAACTTCTAGAAACGTCCTCTATCACAATTTGGGGACGCACAAGACATCTGGCAAAGGTTTATATGCGAAACAATCATTACCTCCATGGTGAGGTTGTGTTTCAGTGGCGCCTCTTAGCGGACAGACGCTGTCAGTACTGCGGGAAGACAGGTGGCAGACAGCCGGGTGGGAGAGGACGTCATCATCGTGTGGACCGCGGACAAGCGGCCGTCCAAGCCCGGACATCACGCTGTCCAAACGCAATGGTCGGGCCCGTTGTGTTGTCTACCTTGTCCTGCTAGTCCTGAAAATGCCCGATGCGGGCTGCACCGTGCTAGAAGATGGCGGAGTCGGACGGTGGGGATTTTGCCTCGAATCAGCCGCAAAACAGGTGAGTGTGTTGGGGGGTGAGGAGGCGCGCTGCCTGCGGTGATGGACTTCCGGTCCCTCGGTGTTAGCTTGCAAGAAGTCTCCACGGCTCCACGGGACCGCAGGTCAGCGCCAGAACCGCCGGAGCATCCCGGGCGCCGTGACTTCACACCAGGAAACACCGAGGCTCATTCTAGGCCTCCGGGGCCGCCACAATGTTTGTGTGTAGATTACAAAATAAATAATAATAATTATTAAAATCTTAAGTTAAGGCTGTAAGAAAGTTCTGGAGGAGTCAACGGACTCTCGGCTGTGTTTTAACAGGTGAATTCAACATCCACTACATTTGTTGACTATTAAGTTTTCGCTTCAGTTTGAGAAACTTGTTAGACGTTGTGTTTCTTTCCTGTTGTTGGGGCGTGTTTGCTTTGGAGTTTACAATATGCAGGTAGGCGTGTGTTAGCACACATACCGCTTTTTATTTATTTTTAGATAAACATTTATAAATATCCTATTTACATAAAACAAATGATATTACATACTTTCAACAGTACTTGCATATCTTTTGATTCGAAAAACACTCAATAATAAATCGATTTTTAGTTGCCCCTATTCATGTTACAGTCTTGAATGTCTTGCCTGAGCTGACACAAAAGCCAACCTATGCTGCAACTAGTAATTGTTTTTATTATCATCAATCAATCAACTAATTCTCAAAATGTCACACAATTTATCACAACAATGCATGATTGCTCTGTGCCAAATGTGATTTCCTGTTAATATTTATTTTCCTACATATTCAGTTGGAGATCAATAAGAACTGGCCTAAAGGCCTGTAGACCCTTTGTTTCCTTTGATCTCAAGCTGCTGCCAATCAAAGGACGCCGATCTCAGGACTTTATCTATACTCCTACTTTGATCGGTTACAAGGCAGACTTGTTGGCTTTGTGGTGGACCAAGGCAAGGGAATATATGCAAGGGGACTATATTTCTGGACTCAACAGCATGTGTCGATGATCCTCTTACACAGTTTAATAGTACAGGTCTATGGTAAAGCAAAAGAAAATGCAGTTAGGGAACATCTGAGGCCGTAGACGTCGGTTATTTATCAGTCTGTAGCCTACTCCATCAAACTGAGGAGGTGAAAATAGCAGCTGCTGTACCTCAGGATTTTCACACACGCTGCAACCTTATGAAATTGACTGTTTGAAAACCGCATCAAGACAGTAAATGTATTAATGTCCACGTAATTTGTCTTGGATTGGAACAACCGACATATCCAATTATTTCTTATTCAGAGTGTCCATTTTTGTGTTAAGGTAAGTAATGCTGTTTACGAGGCAGTGTCTTATTTGGGCTAATGTCCTAATCTGGTTAATATGGGAATATTTTTGTATATGTAAACGTAGTCACTGGAAGACTTAAAAAATAATGGAGATGTCGTTAACACCTGTGGTCTTCCCGCTAATTCTCTGGCTAGGAGAATTTTATAGTCTATCCTTGCACCTCCATAACGTGACATGCTATGTACCAGTGGCTGTTGACTGGCAGACAATACGTTATCAACCTATGATTTATCACTTTATGTCATAGGCTCACTCTGTGAGCATGGCCCACTATCTGTATCTTAAAAAAAATAATAATCTTGTTTGTCAATTTTGATCATTTTAGATTTGGAACCGTATGTAAATGTGAGTGTTTCAAATTATTACATTGATTATAGATTTGTCACCTAAGGCAAAGATTGGCACCAGTGTGGGCAGATGAAATAGGCCTGGTTGACTTATTGCCCTTCTCAAATAACTATCAACAGTTTGTGAAAGTAAGAAAACTCACATTTTTAAAATACTGTTGTCAGATATTGTTTGATTCACATACCTTTAATAGTTAAGTCAATATTAATTTAATATTTCATGAGTAATTATTTGCCATAAGTGATGCTTGAACGATCTTAATAATCTTGTGGAAGTTTCATCCTGTGGTCATAAGGCAGTCTATATCCTATCTAATGCTTACAATGATAGTAATGTATCCACTTGCTGTGATCGTGCTTCTCTCGATGACATACACGCGATTGAAAAATGTAACATAAAGAAGTAGTACATTCAACTACTGAAAAGTGTAAGATTCCTTGACCTACATCTTGTGACAAGGCTTTGTATTCTCTTCCAGTATGGCTAACAAGAATAGCACCCTGCACTGTACTTTCTCCGCCCCGGGCCATAGTGCTACCCTTCTTCAGGGCTTGTCAGTCTTGCGGGCCCAAGGCCAACTACTCGACGTTGTGCTTGCCATCAATGAGGAGCGCTTCCAGGTCCACAAAGCTGTGCTGGCTGCCTGTAGTGATTACTTCAGGTTAGTGGAATCTTAAGACTCTTCTCTGTCCATTTATATTTGAAATCGGAAGCACTTAGTGGATGTTCTTACCCAGAGCCATTTAGACTAAGTGCACTCTTAAAGCAAGATGCAGTCCACAAGCTATTTAGTTGGGAGTGGAACATAAGGGTGGGACAAGGTGAAACTTGAAACAAAATGTGATACTGTGCACTCAATTGCACAAGAAAGATGAAACATACAGAAAACAAAAAAAGATACAAATTTGTGACATAAAAATGTTGCCAAATATAGTTTTAGTTCTCTTTTGTACATTTTTTCATGAGAAAGTAATTTTCCGTTTATCGGCTTAAAGAAAATAACCCATGAATACAAACGTTCTTAACTTAGTTATGGAGATGACAGCACTGTATGTAGATTTAGTAAAATTATATATATCATTTAATATGTTTATAATATATTTTGTTCTTGCTTGTTTTTGTGCAATAGAGCAATGTTCACTGGAGGCATGAGGGAGTCAAATCAAGATACCATTGAACTGAGGGGTTTGTCTGCCCGTGGGCTGAAACGCATCATTGACTTTGCCTACAGTGCAGAAGTCACTCTAGACCTGGACTGTATTCAGGATGTCCTTGGAGCAGCTGTGTTTCTTCAGATGGTCCCGGTCGTGGAGCTCTGCGAGGAGTTCCTCAAGTCAGCCATGAATGTGGAGACCTGCCTGCACATCGGCCAGATGGCCACCACCTTCAGCCTGTCTTCCTTGAAGGAGTCGGTGGACGCCTTCACCTTCCGTCACTTCCTCCAGATTGCAGAGGAGGAGGACTTTCTGCACATTCCAATGGAGCGCCTTGTCTTCTTCCTGCAGAGCAATAAACTGAAGAACTGTAGCGAGATAGATATCTTCCACGCCGCCATCAGGTGGCTCCGCTATGACAAGTCTCGCCAGGCTCAAGCCAGCAGTGTCCTCTGCCATGTTCGCTTCCCGCTAATGCACTCCTCAGAGCTGGTTGACAGTGTTCAGACAGTGGACATCATGGTGGAGGACGTGCTGTGCCGTCAGTTTCTCCTCGAGGCCTTCAATTACCATATCCTTCCCTTCCGACAGCATGAGATGCAGTCTTCACGGACACTCATTCGTTCAGACGTCCTGTCAATCATTACCTTTGGTGGGACGCCCTACACAGGCAATGATCGCACGGTGAGCACCGAGGTGTATTACCTCCCCGACATCGCTTCCCGCCAGTTCAAAGAGCTGACCGAGATGGAGGTAGGGTGCAGCCACGCTTGTGTTGCAGTACTCGACAACTTTGTGTACGTTGTGGGTGGACAGCACTTGCAGTACCGCAGCGGCGAGGGCGCCGTCGACAACTGTTTCCGCTTCGATCCACACTTGAGCCAGTGGCTACGCATCCAACCCATGCAGGAGGCCCGTATTCAGTTTCAGCTCAACGTGCTGCATGGGCAGCTGTATGCCACCGGGGGGCGCAATAGAACGGGCTGCCTGTCTTCTGTGGAGTGCTACTGCCCGAAGAACAACGCGTGGAGGTATGTGGAACCGCTCAAGCGCAGGATTTGGGGTCATGCAGGGACCTCCTGTGGAGAGAAGATGTACATCTCGGGGGGTTATGGAGTCTCGCTGGAAGACAAGAAATCAGTACAATGCTATGATCCGATATCAGACCAGTGGGACTTCAGAGCGCCCATGAATGAACCCAGAGTATTGCACACCATGATCAGCTCCAGGGACCGGATTTATGCCCTAGGTGGTCGCATGGATCACGTGGACCGTAGTTTCGATGTGCTGGCGGTTGAGTATTACATTCCAGAGAGTGACCAGTGGACCACGGTCAGCCCCATGAGAGCCGGGCAGTCAGAGGCTGGCTGCTGTGTACTGGACAGAAAGATCTACATCGTCGGAGGATACAACTGGCACCTGAACAACGTCACAAGCATTGTGCAGGTCTACAATACAGAGACGGATGAGTGGGAGAGGGATCTGCACTTCCCAGAATCCTTTGCTGGCATCGCTTGTACACTGATTATACTTCCTCAAAACACCACCCAACACTAAGACTGACTGTGAAGATTTGATTCCGTGTGCTCTTTCTATGGACAATGAGTCCTCACAAGGTTTTAACGTGTGTGTGTGTGTGTGCGTGCGTGCGTGCGTGTAAGATTATTACAGTTAAGAGTTAAGACTATTTTCCCATTTTAATAACGGATTGTATGGTATATTATTAGCAGTCGTATTTAATGTTGGTTATATATCATCAGTGTGTTTTATAACATCTAATCAGCCTTGATTAATTGTTAAAATGTTATCACTCAACCAACCAAGATAAATGATGATTATACCTTTGCTTGTATCTCATCAAATGTCTTAAACACCAAACCACGTATCAATGAAGTTGCACAAAAAAAGACAAGTATAATGTAAGCACGTCTCAATTTAACTAGTTAATTTACATTATTACGATCATTTTTTTAATGTGTAATAATCACTACTGTAATATTTACTGCTCTATGTCTTTCTTCCAACATTACAAGCAACAGTTGGCAGCCACATAAATTATTCATGTGTGCGTCCATTGGAATGTTTGTGTCGGCCGCCTTTGAGATCAATCTTGCATTCCATTCAAGTGTCCATTTGATGGAACATTTGACATTGCAGGGAATATTTGTAACATCTGAGCAGTTGGATTGTCAAACCCGCACAAGTTTCCAATTTATTTGGAAAACACGCTCAAACAGTCCATTTTCAACAGCTGATACTGTGTTTTTCGTTTGATTACACTGTTGCACTTTTTTCACAGCACTATTTAAAACATGGCTTCTTCTGCTGAAGTTATTGACGTCCTTAAGGTGTGTGTATAAGGAAGAAGCAAGTTTGAAGTTCTTTATTCTATGAATTCAGCTATTGCAGCATTTCTTTGTTTCAGCTCTTGTAGCAATATACTTGCATTCTGCATGTTCAGCAAAGAAAGATCCAAGTGCATTTTCTTGAGAACAACAAGCAACATTTTAGTTTATTTTGAAAGTTGACCACTGGTTTTATGACCTCCTGTTTGCCTTAGTGTGTCTTTGCCCTGTTCTACATGTACCAGTAAAAGCACATTACAATGTTCAAGTGCAATATAAAGGAAGCTGCTCTCTTCAAAGGGGAATGTAGACACTTGTGTAACTTTATTTGCATCCTTTATTAAAGTTTTATCATGTTTTAAAAAATAGCCCTCGGGCGCTTTTTGTTTTTTTATTTTGATAAACTAGAAACTGCATTTCCCCAACACTGACTTGCAGTGATCGAGTCCACAAATTCACACAGAAAACCAAATAAGATAAATTGCATTTTTTCGGTCATTGGGCTGCAACTAACATTTACTTTAATTGTAAATGTATCTGCAGACACATCCCTTGATTAATAAACCCATCTGAATACTTAAACATTAAAACAATTCCTGTTGAATTATTGTTACTTACCTACCAACTATACTCACATGCAGTGATTTTTTTCACCTGACCAGCAGTCCACCCCATAGTTATTACTTCTCGTATGCGCACCTGTAAACAGCATTTATGTTATGCCTTCGTTAGTTTAAGTCCTTTTCTTTATTCTAAAAATAAAATTCCTTTTGCCTGTGGTCTCTGCATACAATACACCAATTATGACCCATTTATTACTCTCCACCTGTAAAGCAGATGCATTACCTCTGCCTATAACATTGCTAACCTTACTCTTATATTTAGATACATACTATACATATTTCAACAACAAAACATTTTCTGTCCTTTTTGATCACAACCAAACATAATCTTATGCTTTGATAGATTTTTAGCTTTGCATTATTTTATTATTTTTTTTCAACTTTTAGAAAGTGATGGTTTAAGAGGACAATAAATATGGTGTCAGAAACAAAGGCGCCTGCCAAGAAAAAAAACAAAGAGATTGCATGTACACCTTGTATAGAGACTTAAATCACCAGAGCACCAGGATATCCAAGGCTATGATGTCTCACAATTTAACTCCCTCTACAAAAATAGATGTATGACAAGGCAAATAGCAGTTTTTCAACTATAAATCAGCTCGTGCCAAATGATTAATATTGTTTCGTATCACACAACCAACACAACTGAATAGGAATAGTGTATGGCTGCAACAAACAGATATTTTCATCAATACATCAAATCATCTGTTTAATTGTTGATCGTTGATTGTACAAAGAATAAAAAGATTTTGGTTTACTAAACTAGAAAACTGGGGAAACGAGAACATCTACAGATAGGAGACGCTGTTGACAGTGAATCTTTAGCATTTTTTACTAAAATCGGACTTAATACTTTTGTTAATGACTTGTCTGACAAGCAGATACCTGCTCCAACCCCATGAATGAGTTATTGCTCCGGGGACAGTGAACCCTGGGTGACTCAGCTGCGGACGAGAGGGGCTGAAATAAAAGCGCCGGAACGTGCGCGATGACGACACCGCGCGGCTTCCGGCGTCGAGCGTAATGTAGCATTCCATTGAGAAGAAGAGGGAAAAATGGCGTCCTCTAACAATCCTCGCAAATTTAGCGAAAAAATCGCGCTGCACAACCAGAAGCAGGCGGAGGAGACTGCCGCGTTTGAAGAAGTGATGAAAGACTTGAACATCACCAGAGCTGCGCGGGTAAGACCACCACTGCCACACACACACGGCTGTGTGTACGTTTGCTTAGCGCTGTCAGTGTGTGTGTGTGTGTGTGTGTGTGTGTTTTTATGTGCAGCTGACGCTGCAGTGATAAATGTGATGGTCGGGATGCGGGAATAGTTCAAGTTGTCCACAGCGTTTGCTGCATCAGAGCAACGCGACAAAATGCCGTTTTTTTGTACGCTGGCCTGACTGAGCGCGTGCAGTCGGTCATGTGTGCACCTGTGCTCTGCTCCGAGCAGCTGACATGTCACCAGCAAAACACGGCGGCTGACATGTACCCATCACTTCTCTATAGCATGTCAGCTCCTGCTGCTGCTCAGTTTCCCCCTCACACCGCATCCTTAGCCATTAGCCCGCTTGCTAACAATAAGCGAAGAGCCGACCCGCGCAATAAATATAGTCAGCTATTAAAAAGGCCCATGTTTTGTCTTTTACTAGCTGTGGCACTTCGGTTTACTTCAATGTGCGGTCAAGCTCAGTTGGACAGCTTTGACTTTCACAATGATGAAGAGGTGAATAAACCACCAACACGTAAATAAATGTAGTGAATGAAATGTTCGAATACCTGGGAGGGCGGGGGGGGGGGGGGGGAATGAAATGATGTTTCTAAGTAGTAAACGGAGCAGTTAAGCATCTGTTCCAGCTTTTAAAATGTGTGAATTTTGTGTTTTATTCTGTTATATATAATTGTTGATTTATTTTTCTATGGGTTTGATTGCTGTTTACACCAAACAAGACATACTTTGGAGCTCAGACACATTGCTATGATTTTCCACTTTTTTGGGGGGCATTTTAGAAACTCAATTAGTTATTTAACATGAAACATTTGGGCTGATTAGTAGATGCTCAGTATGAGTTATTTTGAAATGCTCGAAATGTGCATCATTTATTAAGGAACACCATCATTCGATTTTTGTCTAATAACATTCAGTTAATGATGAAGCAAATGTTAACATTTCAGATTCTAAAACAAAATAATATTTGGATTGTATACAATCATATTGAAAAATAAGTAAAATTGAAATCAATTGTTGTGTTCACTTTATCATGAATCATTTAACTCAACTTACCATAAAACAAGGATCATCATGTTAGCAGGAAATGTAAGGGCTAATTGTTGGCCCTGTTGCTGAAACGATGCCCAATAACCACACTGCGTCAGTGTAAACCTGAGCTAAACTGTCATTGACTGCATGGAGAAGAAATGAGTGAACGTCTCAGATTTGTCGTCTCTGCCATATTCTTTCATATTTTTTATGTTGCCATACAATCATCACTTCATTTGTCCAGATACATCTTACTGCAGCTAATTCTTGGTATATGAGGCCTTCCATCACAGTGTTTTTGTAATAACAAGACTTTGTTTGAGTAGTTTTTTTTATGACGATGTATGGCTGATGTAATAGCCAGATGTGTTCCATGGAAAGTTTGAATGTAATTACACCAGCTGTCAGTCAGGTGTCATTCACATCTGCTGATGTGATTTTTAAGATATTGTGTGCCCCTTGGTTGCCCATGAGCCACCTCTGCCTGTCGCGTTTGATTTCATCTGTTATCACTTAATGGATTCACTTATCATTTAATTCACCACTGTGGACTGACAGGCCTCACTCATTTCTAGCGTCAACTTTTTTTGTAAATCAGAACAATCATTCACTCATGCTTTCATGCAATTTTACTTTGCACAGCTGCAGTTACAGAAGACCCAGTATTTGCAACTAGGGCAGAATCGTGGACAGTACTATGGAGGCTCACTCCCCAATGTCAATCAGATTGGAAATGGCAACATTGACCTGCCTTTTCAGGTGAGCCCTTAGCCTCTCGGCTGGTGAATCAAAGGTTTGTTCTCAAAACAGTGTAACCCTTCTCGGCTGATGGCGATCACATTGGAAAAAGGTTGCAGTTATCCGTAGTATTGGTGAAATATTGACGCAAAACAATTCATTATTTGTAAGGCATTTTAAGTAAGTCTAAGGGGATCAGCTTAAATTATGAGTGCAGTAAAGTATACCAGGTCTGGCCAGGTTTTGTTTTGGTTTAGGTAGTAGGAAAAGGAAGCCAGAAATTTATTAATGGATAGGCATTTGGTTCCTAAATTTTAAAGTATATCATTGCTTGTCATGGCTTTTCATCTTTAAATACATTTGCCAACTCAAGCACCAGTATGGGGGGCCCATGGCTTGACTCATTTTGAAATGAACACATTTGCACCATTAATCCTTAAACATTATCCTGAGACATAGTTTGTTTTGTGCAAGTGCGTGGTTTACCTGGCCTCATTCACCTGGTGTGTTCACTCTAGAATTCAGTGCTGGATACCAGTCGGACAACCAGACACCACGGGCTGGTGGAGCGCGTTTACCGTGACCGGAACCGCATCACATCTCCTCACCGCCGGCCGCTGTCTGTTGACAAGCATGGACGCCAAATATCCTTTATTATACATAAAGCAATGGTGAATTTATAATTACTTGCTTTGAGTCTGCAACTAAAGACTGCTATATCACAGTGGGACTTACACCTCCCTCTTGTTATGGTTAGAAGATATTAGGAGTGTAAGTTAAGTTGTTTTATTTGTATATTTCCCAAACCTTACAAAATATGATCTGATTGATTTTAAGTATAATCTGCTGCTCATTTAATGGTAACCCACAATGCTTAGAATTACAATTACATTTTATGCAAGGAATTAATTATCTTTCTTGAAAAGCAATTTGAGAATAAATGTATACTATATAGGATTATGTAAAAGTAGGGATGTGATCCTTGAGATCGGGGCAGATCCAGGCATTTAATAATGATCTGCATTTTATCAGTATCGCCTTCATTGAGCAAGCTAGATCGGGTCTCGGTATCGGCTGATACTTCATATTAAATCGGTCGTGGGAAAAAATAACTTTCCCAACAGATGGTACTACTAAACAACCAGGGATTTCTTGTGTATGCCTAAAATATGACCAAGAAAACACCAGATGTGGCGATTGTTAGTCATCATCTCAGTGAGGGGAATTTGAGAGCATGATATTGAATAATACAAGATGAGACAGTGGTGTTACTTTCCCCTCGAAAGGCTTATTCTTAGAAATATATTAGATGACAAGGCCCTGACTAAACCCCTTTGCAAAGTAATTGGGTCCCAGTAGCACTTGTGTATGTATGGGCTCTCCGATGTTGAATCAGCCAAGAGGCATGAAAGTATGGATTAGCTCGGAGCCGTTCTTCATCCAGTGTACTTGACTAGCCTTAACTAAATTCACATCGACAGCTGTCCTTACAGCACAGTTTACCTCTCTCCGCCACCAGACACTAGCTGGAGAAGGTAAGCGGATGCAACAGTACTGCAAAAAAAAAAAAAGAAAGAATGCAAGACTGTATCTGTGTTGATACCAAACTCAACAAACAAAGAGAAGGCTACTCCTTGACAAATGATGGTCATAGAAAAGTGTGTTGTTTATCACGTGTACAATGTTAGAGAATTGGCACACAGATTTTGCTGACGTCTCGTCTTTTCTAACACTTGCAGGACAAATTCAGACTCGGCCCTGCACCAGAGCGCCATGAATCCGAAGCCCCAGGAGGTGTTTGCAGGGGGATCACAGGAGCTGCAGCCTAAACGAGGTAACACACGATCCAGTTACAAAGACACAGCGCTGCCTTCATTTATTAATGTGCACCAGTGCAGGCGGGAAAAACCAACCAAAAGGGTGGATGTCACAAAAATGGATCTCGACTCTAAGTGAAATATTTATGGAGTAAAGGGATACTGATCTCTGGCAAAGCACTACCCAGTCGTAGTACAGTGAAGTAACATCTCTGAATGAAGCTGACTCATGATGATCTGGACAGGGGGATAAATAATTTGCTGATTATTCAAGGATCGTGTCTTTTTATGTTTGGTGCTCATCTATAATGAAGCCAAGATTGGCTGGTATCCACTCACTGTCTGGTGGTCACCATGCTATTTTTAGAGCCTAAGGAAATCTGGTACACAGCACTTTATTCTGCATAACTGGGTGGGATATCGATGACTCATTTCCTTGCACTGATTTTGAATGGTTGCATATTTTGTCTCAGCAAGCAACTGTGTCTTGCTGTTTCACTAATTAGTACTGCTGCTAACAGTGCCCGGGATGGAGAATTCGGAGACAAATGCAGACAAGGATGCTCAGAAACAGTTGTGGAATGATGAGAAGGTACTGATGGGAGAAGGAAGCTCTACAAGATGTACAAGTGCTGATGATACACAACTTGTGGCTCATAATTACATTTTTTTCCCCCACAGGATGATGCGTCAAATCCTAACACGTGTGATGTTCCGGGAATCAAGTGAGTGCGATAAGTATATTGTTTTTTCCTCAATGGTGACACACCACTGGAGTATTGCAGCTGTCACACAGCCATAAATAACTCATGCTGTAAGTGCACTTGTCCATTGCTGCTTTTCTAGTTCTATTGTGTCTAGAAAGCTGTGATTTTTGCTTTTAATGTTCTTCTTACAGGAGTCATCCCTTGTTAAATAGATGTTGCTGCAGTCTCATACAGTCAAAGTAACAGCGGTGACTCATTTCAAAATTAGTTTCAGTTGTGAGTCAGAAGTGTCGCAAACAAAATTAATCAATTATTGATATTAATATTATTGTTTTAGAAATGGCCAGATTCAAACCTGTTGAATTAAGGCATTAAATAACAGGGTCTCGTGTAACAAAAAGGCAACAAAAAAAACATCTAGTGCTTGCATCCCGCAAAGAAAATTTAAAACGTCTTTCTCACAACTGATGTAACTTGTTTTTTTTTGTTTTTTTTTAGTATATTCCCATCTCCAGACCAGGAATTAAACCCATCCCTGCTCCCAGCTGCACACAACACTGGTGGGTCGCTGCCTGATCTGACCAACATCCAGTTCCCTCCTCCACTGTCCACCCCGTTGGACCCTGAGGACACCGTGGCCTTCCCCTCCCTCAGTTCGTCCAACAGCACGGGCAGCCTGACCACCAACCTCACGCACCTCGGCATCAGCGCAGCCAGCCACGGTAGCCACTGTCCATTCATTTTCAGCATGTTACTTGTATAAAAGAAGGAAAAAAACCCTTTGCACAGATTTAATCATGAAAACTTTGTCGCACAAAAATATGTAATTGTTGTCATAATTTAGCACGGGTGGATTGAATGAAAATTGCTCAGTCACGAAGCTCATTGAAGTCCTTTTTATTTATTTTTTACTATAAAGCACCTACTAGGTCAACAGTATTCTTACATTTTCACCATAATCCAGAACCATTGCTGTTATAATTGTGCAGAAAAACCTATATTAAGTTCTTGTCTAGCTAAAATTGTTGCTACTTGCATTGGGTTTTAATCAGTTAGTAGGTACAAAGACTTTGGTTGGGTTCACATGTGTCTTTTTTTTTTCCTACCCAGGGATCCCCACCTCCTCTCAGCCCACCATGACCGTACCGGCCCAGCGCCGGCAACCTCCTGTGGTGCCGCTCACGCTCACCTCCGATCTCCAACTCCAACAGTCCCCGCAGCAGTTTTCACCCACCCTGTCCTCACCCGTTAACATCACGCAGGTGAGGATCTGCAGGGCCTGGAAAATTCCTGATAGTGGCATAGTCAGTTCTAGATTTAAAGCATTTGCATCCGTTTGTCTGCATCCTTTTTCAGGCCGTACCAACGGAGTCTTTGACCCTGGAGCAGCAGCTTGCCCAGTACCCCCTGTTCAGCCAGCTGACGGCCCAGGCCCAGGCTCAGCTGCTCAGCGACCTGCAGAAGCAGCAGCAGGCCCTGGCACAGGGCATCCAGCTCATCACCTTCCCAGTTCCAGCATCCAGTGGTCCAGCCACCGCCAGCAGCCCCTCCCCTGACAGCCAGAGCCAGACGACCGCCAGCATCAGCATCAGCTCGGTAAGAGGCCGCAACTCCTGTCAGAGAGTGAACTTTGACCTTCGGCTAGCCTGATGCAATGACTGCAACCATTTTTGCTTCAACTTAAGCTTCTATCCCACGTCCTCCTTATGCTACTGAACTGAGGCTTTAGTGAGTTCTTGAACTCACTCGCATAATTCCATTAGTTGCGCAATGCCTGAGACGATGCTTAAAAGTCCCTGTGCAGATTATTGCTTATTTAATGTTGTTGATTGAATTTGTGTGTGCTATGGAAGAAAATTGGCAAACGTAAGATCCTAAACGACAAAAAAAAAAAAGCTTTGATTACTCTCTATAGTATAACAGTTACTTTGCCATTTTAGAGTACAATCGGCAGATGTTACCATTCTACGGTCACGTTATCCCAAAGTGTGAGAAAGTGGCCAGCCTCAAAATTGCCCCACAGTTTATCTGGTGCAGACAGGTATTATTTCCCACCCACACGTGGTATACGCACACTGAGCCAACAGAGCAGAGCATTCACTGATGCCCCCTCACAACCTTTTCCTATGAGATTTGTGTGTGTGTGTGTGTGTGTGTGTGTGTGTGTGTGACCGGCCTGGAGCTCAGTGCCAGCTAACCCTCTTCCCTCCGACAGTACCGCAATCAGACTGGCTCACCAGCCACTCAGTCTCCAACCTCCCCCGTCTCCAATCAAGGCTTCTCCCCCGGCGGCTCGCCTCAAGTAAGGGCCCACCCACCGAGCTCGCCGCTGTTTGGGGAGGGGCTTTGCACCTGGGGGGGAAAGCTAATTGTAGACGAGTGAGGCTGCTTTTCGTTCTCTGTGTCGGCAATTAACCACTCATGGTGTCAGCAGCTGCATAACTCATCGCTTTCATCAACACTGCCACCTTTCACAGTGTGCATGACGATGTGGCCATAGTTTGTCGGCGGAGGGCCTGACCACAAGATACTGTGATGTTAATTTCTGTGTTGTCCAGAATATAGGACGACGGTTATATACTCGTCCTATTGGGACAGCTTCCCAGGCATACTATTTAGATCCAAGGACAGGAGAGTCCTAAACACTGAAGTGATACATGAAATACACTAAGAAATAAAACACATTTGTGTATTTATTTTCACCAGTCATAGACTATCCGGCAGTAATATCACATTTGTTAGACTGTACCTGGTTCATATCTGCAGCAATTATGTTGGGAGAAGCTATGAACCCTTCACAACTCTATTAAGAAGACAACGCTGTGTCATTGCAGTTGAGGTGGACCACCAAAATTACAGTATGTCACAGCATTTGCACAAAATATGCCTATGATTGATTGACTTAAGCAGCGGGATGTGGACAAAACAATAAAAGTGAGTTTTGATTGTTAAACAATCTGCAAAATGTTTGTTACTGTTACTATTTGTTACTTTAGATGTGCGTCATCTGGCAACTGCCATAGCAACACTTCACACACAATGTTTCCAAAAGCTCACTTTAATGGTGTGAAGGCCAACATAGTGATGGCTCCGAAGGTGAGCTGGGTGGTCGTAATGTTTGGATTAGGTCTTCTTTACTATTCAGTCTTCACTCGCCTTGATGGTGTATTTCAACTGCTGCTTGCACACAACATGTATGGTAGGGTATTTGTGTGCGAGTGTGCAGGCGTTTATTTTAAACGAACATGCTATTGTCTAGTCCTGGAATATAAGACGACTCCCATTTTTTTTTAAGCTAGACAAAGTGGTTGTGTGTTCCTAGCCACAAACAACCTCATTTCACAGTACTACACCTCTTTTCTCCAACACTTCTTTTCTCAACACAGATTTATTCCATCTTTAATAATAAAGCAAATGAGATGAAGGGTAAAAAAAAAATGTAAGCCTTTTATTTTATTTTATTATTATTATTATACACTTTGTGCTTAATGTTTATTTACGAAGCCACATCTTGGCCAGAGGCCGCATTAAGCAAAGGAAGTATAAAGTCAAAAACTGACAATATGTGTTTGCGTCATCAACCACAGGGCTGCCGTGGTTGTGTGTCCTGAGAACAGGGATCGGACAAACAACACCAAGTTCATACTCGCTTTCCTTTGTTTTTGGAGTTTTTTTTTTCATGTGAATATGATTAGGTGTGTTTGCAAATTAACAAAAACTAATTATGAAAGAGCATTGTCCTTTTTTTTTTCTTTTTACTCTTTGTATTGTTTATTCACCCCTGTATGCCTTTTGACCAGCTCTAGACACAAAAAAAACAAACATTTGCTTTGGTATCTGCTCAGTTGTGTTACTGTTTTGCCTGTGTTTTCTCCTCCTCCTTGCTTGTGGGCCAGTACAACCCGCCCTGTGGCTAATTATTATTTTTATTTTTTTGTGCCTGTGTTGAATTTGCGGCTGCTTTCTTTCCAGCTGTTCTGAATTTTGTGGCTCACCTCTCCTCTCCAGCACATCCCCGTGGTGGGCAGCATATTCGGCGATTCCTTCTACGATCAGCAGTTGGCGTCGAGGCAGACCAATGCACTTTCTCACCAGGTGACTCAGACCGCATCGACAACAGGCCGCAGTGACAGGTGACAGGTTTTCTCCTGTTGGCGCCTGACTTTGTTTCAATTGTCTGCTTCCCAGCTGGAGCAGTTCAACATGATCGAGAACCCCATCAGCTCGGCCAGCCTTTTCAACCAGTGCTCCACCCTCAACTACACGCAGGCGGCCATGATGGGCCTCACCGGCAGCAGCCTACAGGACTCTCAGCAGCTTGGCTACAGTAGCCACGGCAACATCCCCAACATCATCCTAACAGGTAGCCACACTTGTCTGTCCATTTTAAATGAATGTTTACCTTAATTCACCTGTGCTCATTTTCACCACGTGCGCACAGAAGCACCTCAGAAGTTTTCGCATTTGTTTGTAGCAGGTAACATTGATGGGAAAACCTTGCATTTGGTAGTGAGCCCCTCGTGCCTCGGCTTAAAAATGCTCGCCATCCGTCTGTCTTAGTCTAATTGGGCCTATTTTTAACGCTGAGTCTATTTTCGGTTATCTCAAAAACTAAGGGTTGAAAAGGACATTCATATCAATGCCAGAACTGTAGCACAGTATTCCAAGAAACAAATCCAATTTGTCAGACACTGACCTTAAGCATCAAACAGCAGAAATGTGTCATCAAAATATAAAGAATATCCCATGTTGGGATAATAATTCCAAAATATTATGTGTAATTACTCTTGACAGCTTATCTAAGTTTAATGTGAGAGATCCTTAACAGAACCAGTGTATCTGGCAAGGAACTAGTTTCTAGTTTTAAATGAATATATATATTTTTTTTTATGTGCTTCCGACCGCCATCAAAATCCACTTGTATGCCGCCCCGTCTTTGTCAGACGTCAGTGCCACTGTCCTCTCTAATGTTGCACATCTCAGTCACAGGTGAGTCTCCTCCGAGCCTGTCCAAAGAGCTGACCAACTCTCTGGCCGGGGTAGGCGACGTCAGCTTTGACGCAGACTCGCAGTTCCCCCTGGACGAGCTGAAGATTGACCCGCTCACCCTGGACGGACTGCACATGCTCAACGACCCCGACATGGTGCTCGCCGACCCCGCCACCGAGGACACGTTCAGGATGGACAGGCTGTAGCGTCCGAGGCCGACCGCGGCCAAGAACGAGAAGGTAATATAAATAACAAACACTAACTTGTGAACGGAGAGAGAAATAAGGGGCCGGAAGAACCCTCTCCCTCGTTGCATGGCTGTCCAGCTGTCCGACCTTGCCCTTTGAAATGACGCGCCACCAAAAGACAGCAGGGAATAAGACATCCAGTGGCTTGCTGGGGAATGGCCTCGCTGTCCATTTGAATGAGGTTGGTCGCTCGGCGCTTTTGCTCGCCTGCTGTGTTTACAGTGTACCATTACATGCCACATATATTCAAAAAAAAATGCACATTTGACTTTTTGATTTTATTCCTTTTCATATCCACTTTAAGATAAGTTCTCATTTTTATATTTGCTCGTAGCAGGAAGCTGCCAGGACATTGGGCTAAACTGTTCCCGTTACAACGGATGTGTTCAAAAAGAAAGAAAGAAAGGAAGGAAAGGAAAAAAAAAAAAAAAACTGCAGCTGGTTTGTTTGTATCTGGCAGACGGATGAATTGGTTTTCCCCATCAGGCTGAAACAGCTTTCTATTTCACACTCAAAGCTTTATTTTTGACAACCAAAAGTTATTTTCATCATGTACTGTATGTTTTTTTTTTTATTGCTTTATGTATTTGTATGTTCTATTTATTTATTCGGTTAAAGATTTTATATTGTATTTCATAATTTAAATTTGATGCCAAAATGCTCTGTAAGCATAGTGTAAAATTGCACTGATGTTATTTGTGTCTATTTATTAAGTACTAACATATTTATATATGTGTTTGTTAAGCTACTTGTTTAATGAAGGAGTGCAAAACCTCCCCATAGTTGCTCTTTGGTGTTCGATGTGCCATCCTCTAACGTAGGGACGTGGTAGACGTCATGCTGCAGCCCGACAGTCAACTCAAAATTTCCAGTAGTGGGTAATAGGTTATCAGTCACTTCATTTTTTTCTGAGAAAATCATCAGGTATTTCTATTGAATTAGAAAACAAGTGAAATGCATCCAAATTGATTTTCTGCCAGTATGTATTCAGACTGAAGTGGTCAGTTTTTAAACCAGAGAACACTAAAATCTCAAATCTTTTGGAGTGGTCACTGTGAAATCACCTGATTTTGCCTTACATGAGTGTTCTACTGTTCTACTTATGTGTCTGATGTGACGAAGTATTTTCGTACCTTATTGTAACATTTTCTTGTATTTGAGAGGAACTTAACTTTTGATCAGTGATATTTGTGGTTATGTTGTGTAAGATTTGACAAATCAACGTACTGTATTTTGTAGCGGTACACTTTATAGCCAAATTGTTGATGTTTTTTTTAAGTGGGGCAGAGAGAAAAAAAACAAAACAAAAAATGTTCAATCTACGTGTTAAAGGAATTTGAAAAGTAGTGCAATTATGGGGAGGCTTTCTCGCTCCTTGGCAGGGAAGCTCTAACAAAAATGCTACTGACGTTTTTCACAGGATCATCAGTAACAAATTCCCTATACAGCGTATAGGGAATTGTAGAATATATATCGGTATCGGAGCCTTCAAATGGTTGTACCCTTAAGATGCCCTCTTTTTGTCTTCAGAGTTTAACAATAGAAGGATATTTTTATCAGAGATCATAAACTTAATGGAGTATATAAAGACTGCGTAAAGGTTGCGTTTAGGAATGAATAAGAGCGTATTTATATATTTAATGTATACAGTGCAGTTACCTGCCCAAACTAAGATAACCTCATTCGATTCAGTGTTGTAAGCAAATGAAATGGTTACAAGAACAATCAACGATGTATTAAGAGTCCTTTTTTTTTTTTTTTTTTTTTACACCACCACCTTAGTGTTCTAATGGGTTCCATCTGAAAATGTAAAGACGTGCAACTACGATCCACGTCCCGATTTTACGATCCGCTTCCGTTTTCAACATGCTTCGGCCTTTTGTCAGAGTTTCCCTGAGAGTTGTGTGTAGGTCTGTGGAATCATGTTTTATATATATTGTGATGTTGGTGTACAGACGTGCTTATCACTTATTCATGTTTAGAAGAATTTCCAAATACCCCTCCCCTTCCCCAAGAGGAATCACGTTTGGTTTACTGCCCACCTATACAATTGTACAATTTGTTTTGAGTTGAGGTGATTCTTGTCTGCCATGCACGTTCATCCAGAAGTTTTGTTTGTCTTCAGCAGATCTGTGATTCCTATGCAAATGAGACAAAAAAAAAAGAGAGCCTTCAAGGAAAATTCCACCTCCTGATGTTGTAGTTGTTGAACACATTCCAGAAGTTAAGCTGGATTTATACTTCTGAAATGGTCTGGTTATGGAACAAGTTCTAGGACATCTCGGAAAATATGTGAAGACAGATTCAGTGATATCCCCAACTTAACCTCACCTGACAAATGAGTATTATTGTTTAAAAGGGCCATATCCAAATATGTCCATCATTATTGTGCCATGTTATGAAACCTGAAACACAGTGTTGTATTTTGCAATCTCCATTGTTTTTAACTAAAAAGAATGCTTGTGCGGATGGATAAGGAGAAGATTTCCAAGGACTTTCTCAAAATGAAGGCACAGCATATTTCTCATCTATTTTCTGCTGCTCGACAAATTTGTACTTTGAGGTTTAGACGCACCTCCTACCTAGATCTAAATTAAGTGATACGAGACATAGACTTGGATCAGTTGGAGTATAGAATTTGTAAAGTGGTGCTATGACAATCAACAAGTAAAATGTTGCGCTATAAATATATGCGCCAGAGAAGCATAAATCCAGCTTTCCTTTCAAATTAAGTCAATTTTTTGAATCTCATTGTTTGTTTCAGGCTTTTTCTTTTTCCTATTATGTATTGATAGTCCCTACGTTTTCCACATTCCCCTCTCACTGTAATGCATACTGCAAGTCTGCCTCTTCTATAATTAATTCTCTCTACTGTGCAACTGTTGAGCACCTGCTCCAAAAATTGACACTCGGGGCCGGGGGCTGATGCTCTGATGCTAATGGAACTGATGCCAAAATTGATCCGGGGCTTAATGTTTGAGATTATTGAACGATTTCACGGTAGTTGCTGAAAATATCTGGCAAATGTAGGCCAGGTAGCTGTACGAGTAACATAAACCCCTCTTAAAAAAGCCCAGAAATGCACAACACATAACCTGAAGCTGAATATCCTCATCCAATGTCACTGTTTTCTTCAAAGTCACTGAAACAAATGTGTCGATGTCATTCCTCGGGATGTTTTATTTATCCATTTTTACTTTCGAATTCTTCTCTCGTCCACACTGACCTTGTACATACGCTATAGCTGAAACAAAATGCATGACTATACTGGCAGTCAAAACCTCTAAACGAAGGCCTTCTATTGCTCTGCAGGATCGATTTGTGTAACGTGAAGCTATCAAGGGGATAAAGGGGTGCATGTATGGGTTTCTCCTGTGCTACCTCCGTCTGTGTATGCCGCTTCTTCGCGAATGATAAAAGAATGTATTTTCCATGGCAGTGTCCTAGTTTGTAGCCTCTACCCAAATGACCTGACCTCTGGCTTTCTCTCTCTTTCTGACCGTTGCTCGTTCCACTCTTTCTCTTCCTACCGGGGCATCTCGGTGCGTGCGAGTCGGCGTAAACGTTCGATTTTAGTCATTGTCGAGAAAATGGAAGGTGGGCTCTGACTCGCAGAGATTGCAGATTGGCAAGGGGACTGGTCGTTTTGCATATATGGACTTGGGTAAGCGGAGGGTTCTGCGCTACGCAGTCAGCTGCACGATGTGACGGACACACTTAGCAGATTCCTATCCCCATTATGTAAAAGGACTTTGATCTTGCTATGCTGAAGTGTGCGTTCAGACATCAGATTAGATTGTTTCGTGTGGTTGCCTATCATGGTCTGGACTGGGGGTAAAGTGCATTTCTGTTTCCGTTCCATTTGTTTGTTTGGTTTTTTCGTGCAATGGTTTGTCCAGTAGTTGCTTGGCACTTTATTTGTGGCTTCCTGGCTTTTGAGCAGGGACTGTTCTGCCCGATGTGAATGCTGACTCTTTCACTCCAGATGTAAACTCCGGATATATTTTAATGTCAAAGAAAATGTGGATTCTCTATTTTCCTTTTGTGAACTATATTTTGGCTTGTCTTTTTTAATCTGTGAAGATTTTTGGAGATGCAACACTAGAAAGGGCTTACTCCAGTGCAGCTTGCGCTCTCATGTTGGGATGGAACGGCGCTCCGAATGTATTTCTCTTTTGGTCACCCCCTCCCCACCCCCCGCATGAAAACAGCATTGAGTTTATGGTCCAAACCCTATCTTAATATAGACCTGATTACAGAAGGTGCTTTCAGAAAGACTTAAGTGAAGCAGTTTGCGTCTTTTGGACCACACATGCTGCCACTACAAGCAGTGTACTATATGGTGCTGCTGCAGTGTTTCACTTCTTGAAATTAGATCAACTCTAAAATTGCGGTTCTGTGTTTTGGGCATGAGGTATGATTCCATCAGAAGTAAAGCATGTGGTACAGTGTCTCCCCAGGACACAATGATCTACCGGGTCTTTACAGCTGCCAGAAACATTTTGTCGCTAAAACATGGGGAACTGCTTAAATGATGTATACATACACATATATATATATATATATATATATATATATAAAGGAAAAGGATGTGAAAGTAAATTTACAGTAAACAAAATATTGCCACAAAGTGACCAGCATAGGGCAGAATTCAGTTAAGGCAGCTGATAAAACTTTGAATAAAGTTAGGAAAAAAACAAAAAACAGCTGCAGTAATGAAGTTGCATTTTGGGACACATAACTAAACCCAGTGAGTCCACAGGTAATTCAAAATATGGAAAACAAACTTCTTCAGGCCAACGATCGAAAACGAGGTCGAGGTCCATTTTCCAAACGCGAGTTGTTTTTCCGCGTCCTCTGACCAATTCAGTTTGGACTCATCTGTTGTTTTAGTTTCAGCCTCCACTTCTTGGCACAACCCATGTTTGTGTTGTGTTGCTGGATGTGATCCTAAACTTAAAAAGCAGATGAGTGAAGCTCTAAAAGAAAATTGCGTTTTGTGTTAAAAGCTGTATCCTCTGTCCCCCCCAAAACAAAAGGAAAGAGCTGCTGCTCAGTCTCTACTGCTTGTTCTCAGAGAGTCTTTGGTCTGAATTTAATGTCCCTTTAATAACGTGGGGTTTTGGCGACAATTCATAGAAATGTAAAAGGCTCGGGAAAAACACAGTTTAAGTTCCACTTGAAAGTTATAGTGAGAATAGCATTATATCACTGTTGTCCTGTAAGTCGTAGTAAAAGGTCTGTAGTTATTTATTTGTTGCCATGTGATTCTCCTTATGTGACCATTTGTTTATAAGAAGAAAGAACAATATCAATTAAATTGAATGTGGAAAACAGATTTATCTCTGCTTATTTTGCAGAAAAATGCTGATTTAAAAAATATATATATAATAAAATAAATGTCCGGTGTCATTTTACATCACAGCGTGTTGCTGTGGACATGCATGACGTTTCGACCCTGTTGTATATTGTCTTTGCTATCGTTTATATTTTGTAATCTGTATTTCCAAATGCAAAATTTAAAAGATTATTTTGGATATGTGCATGCTTGTGAAATGTTCAGAATGTTGATTTCCACTAAAAGCTGTTGAGTTAAAAAAAAAAAAAAAAGTCATGTCTGTTACTTAAATTCAAATGTTTTGTCTTCTTTGCAGAGAGGCATTCATTTATATTCAATAACGTATGGATCTACAATTTTACACTTTTGTAGATTCTTAAAATCAGCTAATGTGGCAAAATTATATTATTCTCATAATCTTTTTGAGATGGTTTTAAAATTTCAATTCATTTTTCCCACATTTTGCAGCATCTGGCATGTTGGCAATTTAAAGCTACCTGTAAAATCAATTTTTCAGAATTGCTTTTATCCTAATATTCTATGATAATTGGTCAAATAAATTAATACAGATACTGCACATCATTTACCAATATATATATTTTTTATTTGTTACTGATTATTTATGCATTGCAATATCCCTTCCTTGTGAAAGTCTACATTGAAAATGCTATTTAAATATAGATGTCCTGTTTGAATATTTTTTCAGCTTTTTATAGCTTTTTTTTATAGAAACCTGATGATAACACATATAACATTTTACTATATATCACTTGTTGAGTTTGTACAGTTAGGACGTTTCCTCTTCTCTGTCACCAGCTTGGAGCACAGTCAAACTGTTTCCATCTTAACCTCAGAGACGATGCTTTTCTTTGCGGGACACAGCCTTGCCTGTTTTTTCCCCCTTTTCCCCCTCAGGCCAGCTGGACCTGCTGGGCTCTGTAGGTGTCAAAGTCCTCAGGAAGCGTGTCTGAAATGAGACGCAACACGATGTTTAATTTACAGGTTAAGCGGCCAATGGGAATACAATTGACATGGTTAAGTTCATGTTCTGCGTCCACACCTGTCTTTTCCATTTGTACTTCTTCCGTGCAATGTTAAAACGAGTTTACACACCAAAAATGTGTGCTAATGCCTTTTTTAAAAAGACATTTACTCCATAGCCACTACGTGGTCGTTTCACCGAAGGTTAACCGGTTAAAACCTGCAATAGGGTTCGTTAAATTAACTCAGCCAGAAACATGCAGATGGAAAGTGCAATCCCATTGTAAAATGAAAAGTCTAGTTCTGTAAAATGGTAGCCAAAAAAAAAAAAAAGATGCCACACTAATGTCTCTCAAATCTCTTGAAACTTGACTGACCGTTGCAGCGATAACGCAGATTGGCCCAGATGATGTTCTCCTGGGAGAAGCAGAAGACGCCCAGTCGGCCTCCTCTCATCGTGGCGTCTATGATGACACCGGTGTCGGCCACCATCTTAGGACCCTCGTAGAAACGGACTCTGCGCGGCAACCGAGGACAGGTAACAATGCGCAACTCAAATGACGTTGACTCATTTAATAGGCATTGAGATAAAGAACACCCCGTTATGAATTGATTTGAAAGCATCTAAATAATCCATTAGTTCTCCTCTTTAGGTAGCAGGCTACGTTTCGTCAAGTCCCATCTAGTTAAGCGTAAGCACCAACATTTCCCCAAATTCCTGAGAAACCCTGAACTGAATCGGTACCTGATGTAGCCATCGGCAGGCCGGTGTTGGAGGAACCAGCGATAGGAGGTTTTGTCCTTCCAGCCGACGTTACGGGCATCTTTCCACAGCAGTTTCACCTGGTCACCGGTGTCCCCGGTGTGCCACAGGGCGTTCCTCAGGTTCTCACCTGGACCTGTGTTTGACTTCACAGCCTTTTCAAAACAAAGTATGACAACATTAAATCCAACAAAAAATGTATATAGCCCATATATAAGAATATACAAATAAATTGTCCCATTGTGTTAAACACTCCCTACTTCTACTAGAGCAGCTCTGACTCCGAGAAACACTGACCTGTCACAGCCAAGGCATCATTAGGTACGTTTTTTTTATTGGCTGCTCTACCTTCAGTTGAATGCCGGGTTCCGCCACGGCCCTGAATGGGTTGGCCTGCCAGTAGATCTGCTCCACTTGCTTCCACATCACCACGTAGAAACTGGAGCTGTCCTGGTAGCCGAAGATAAATCCCGCGTAGTCGTCGTCCGTTACCGTGTTTACGTGAAATGTTCCTTCAAAATCCACGCCGCTGAAAGCAGTGTAACCTGGGAAGAGGAAAATGTATCACGTGTGTGAGACTGGGTATCTTATGGACCCACAGTTTTGATCTAAAATGTAAAGTTCAAGTTTGCTTTTTATAGAGATATGCCTCACTTCCTGCAATTGTCAATATTAAAACGAGACCCAAACATTTCTTTTTTTCAAAAACCTCAAACAGCAGATACAATATGTGATATGATGCGCTCACCAACAGCCAACCCAGGATCACTGTTCATCGTCTGGACGATCTCTCTTCCCTGCACAAAAAAAAGCCTGGATTTGGATAGAGATGGAATCGGAGGAAGACGTCTCTTTTGGGACACACAAAAAAAAAAAATGCTGAGGAAAAATCATCAACTTCACCTGGTTCAGCACCACCCAGTTGGGGTCGATTTGGGCATCTCCCTCCGGATCTAAAACCACGGTCTGGTATTCCCTGAAGTCCGTGAGGGTGACCTCAGCATTTTCTGGACAGACATCAATGGTGTCGACGATGGTGTCGTTGTCGAAATCCTTTTCGCACACATTACCCACGCCGTTACCTGAGAAGATAGATTGGCAAAGTTACTCGTTGTCAGTTACTAGGTGACCGAAGTTTGACGCACCGTCCGAGTCCTCCTGCAGAGGGTTGGGGATGAGACGGCAGTTGTCGGGTCCAGGTGGCAGCAGGTCAGGGATGCCGTCGTTGTCGTCGTCGTCATCACACTCGTCTCCTTTGCCGTCTTTGTCAGTGTCCAGCTGGGAGCTGTTGATGACGGCTGGGCAGTTGTCCCGGGAGTCTTGGTGACCGTCACCGTCGCTGGATAGTGGCGAAATTAAGATTTGATTGGCAACGCGGATTCTTAGTTCCCGCTTCACAGAGGAACATCTGTGTTCTCATTGTAGGCGCCGTACCTGTCCTTGTTGGTGTCGCAGGGGTCTCCGATCAAGTCGTTATCAGCATCCATCTGAGGAAAATAATATTATAGATAATTATTGATTCATTAATGATGAGACTGATTTAGCACCCTGTGACCTTGGACCAAACAGAGCAGGAAGCGGCGTGGCAGCCCGGCTATGATCAAACGAATATCTGTTGACATCAGACAGTGGGAGGTCTGCAGAAAATCTATTTTGAAGTTGGTCTTCAAGTTTTTAGTCTTTTCAGATGCCATCAGATGTCAGTATTTTTATTGAAAAGAACTAGATTTTATTTAAGGACTATTACAAACCTGTTGGGTTTGTTTATGTGCTATGAGTAGTATGTAACTGGGAGGGAAAGAGGCTTTTAACCTGGTCGGGGTTGGGATCATAAGGACAGCTGTCACAGGCGTCCCCCACGTTGTCTCCGTCTCGATCCTTCTGGTCGGTGTTGGGAACCCGCTTGCAGTTATCCAGGTGATTGAGGATTCCTGAAATGAGTGTCAAAAGCCTCGCCCTGCTCTTATTTCACACCACAATGCATCATATTCATCAGCGATACACTTCACTGTTCAAAAGAGGGCCTGAATAGGTCTGTGTCGCATGACTGAACGACCCAAATATGGCTGACTGACCATCCCCGTCGATATCTTCATCGCACTCGTCACCAAATTTGTCCACGTCCGTGTCCTTCTGGTCATTGTTTTTCACAGCACGGCAGTTGTCGCAGGCGTCTCCAAAGTCATCCTCATCGATGTTCCTCTGATCCACGTTGGGCACCAGAACACAGTTATCCTGTGGACAAGCTGCTTTAGATTCTCCAGTGACGAAAGCACAGGCGGTATGTGTGCGATTTTGTCCCCGTCTCTTTCGTCACACTCTTATGCATGAACCTGCATGTTGAGGATCCCATCTCCATCTGCATCCTCATCGCAGGCATCGCCGGCGCCGTCTCTGTCCGCATCTTCTTGTCCAGAGTTGGGGACAGTGAGGCAATTATCCTGAGCGGAAAACAAAGACAATATGGGTGAGGCAAACCTACGTTATGCACCAGTGTATTGTGTAATTGTGAAAAAGGCTTACCTTGTCACAGTTGCTCTCAGGACAGTCCAGTTTCTCATCCGGGAAACCATCAATGTCGATGTCGGCACCGCAGAGGTAGCCATTACCGGCCCAGCCAACTCCACACTGTGAGTAGGAAAAATGTTTTATTAAGTACACAGACTGTTTTCGTTGGCGCGGCTGTGCACTGCCTACAACATTGCAAGAGCTGAAGTGGTCAGACAGGCCCGTGTTCGCACAGGGGCTGACAGTTATCTATTTCTAAGGCTTGGGTAAAAATGTTTAAATAGCCTCACCATATGTTTTGCAGCTACTTCTACTCTACATTAAAAGGTCTGGCCGCCTGTCTCGTCTTAAACGACTCGCAAATGAGGTTAAAAAAAAAAATGGCTCAGTGGTTTACCTGACACTCGATTTTGCCCTCGCGATGAACGATGCACTCTGCGCTGGCGTGGCAGGGGTTGGGCTGGCCGTTCCCACAGGCTCGCTCAGGCTTACAGCCCTGTCGCTGATCCCCAACGTAGCCCGTCTTGCAGGGACCACACCGGTAGGAGCCCTGATACACAAAGTTTCCCACTCAGACACGTCCAGGAAACGGCACCACCTGCCATCTAAGTGGACTCTGCTTTGTAAATGAACTGACATGGTCCAATCAGATCCCGGTGTAGAAACGTGGTCTCGAATCATACTTTGTAATTCCAGCGTCACACTTTGCTGGCAATTTAGAATTTATTATCTTTATGTGTACTTATTTGCTTTGTATCTCACTGTATTTCAGTCATTGTTCTTAACCTAACCTCAAAAGCTCAAAATATATTGCACCGTCCAAGTGTAAATACTCACGGGGGTGTTCATACACACAGAGTTTTCCACACAGCCTCCATTGCTGGGGCCTTCACACTCGTTGATGTCCTTGCAAACCTTCAGACAGACAGTGCAGAAAGAACACCCAATACATTCCTTGCAAATACATGACAGGGCAGGTATACAATGCAGTAAAAAATGAAGTGCAATGAAGTGATGTCGGTCTTGTTTGCGGATTAAGGTGGTGCTGAAATAGTCCAGTGCACTCTTTCTGGCATATTGTAAGTACAGACAAGAGTAAGGAGGTGTTAATGATGGATGTAGAAAGGAGCTGGTGAAAGGGGGAAAGACAAACATGTTGAGGTAGCCAGGCTCCTTCAGTATAATGTTTATCAGAATAGGGGAATATATATATATATTGTTTTCTATTAAATATATTTATTCACTTAGCATTTTTATTAATATTTTTCATATTTTTTTATAACTTTTTTAACATTTAAGTGAAAGAGTTGTGTAGCAGTTACTATTGATGATTGCATTTTGACTATACTTCCTGTTCTTGTACTGCTGAGCATAGGTCCCAATTGTTCTAGAAATAAAAATGTGTACACTCTTGTATTAGTATAAGTGTGTATCGTAGTTCAAAAGCAGATGAACAGTGTGTGAGTTTTTGTATGTGTACTCGGTACACATACTGACCTGCTTGTTGGCGGTGGCGTAGGCGAGGCCGACGCCCTGGACCTGGGGGCCAGTGTACCCGGCAGGACAGGAACCACAGCGGAAACCTGGGGAGGTGTTGATGCAGCGCACCCCCATGTGGCACGGCATCACTGTACACTATCAACATGTAGCGAGAAACGCACACAGACACGTCAAGCAGTTGTCAGGGTTCCATGTCTGGCTCAGCTACAGCTTTTTAGTTCAAAATATTACCTATAGTATTGTCACATGACACATTGTATCATAATGTACTGCATCATACTGTAATGTAATAGTAATTGAATCAAGTAATTATATCTTATTAAATCCATATTTCACATTATCCTAATGTAGTGTATCATAATGCATCGATTGTCACACCACAGTGCCATTGATATGTTTCACTGTATGTCACACTGTTTTGTGCTGTTGCTGTTTCTCAGCGTACCTCGTCCACGTCAGTGCAGTGGGTACCGTTGCCCTCCATCCCATCGGGGCAGGGTCCACACAGTATACCCTGAGGTGTCTCTCGACACCTCACGCCCGGGTGGCAGGGGTTGGGCACGCAGGAGGGACGAGGCTGCGTTCCTCCCATCCCTGAGGAGAGAGAGAAGGTTGAGTAACAGAGCCTATCCAGATTGGTTCTGATGAGTTATGTTGATCACCTCATGTTATGTACTTTCTTTTATGGATTCTGTGGTTTATCAGCTCTACATGAGGATATGAAATGTCACATGAATATTACAGATCTCTGCCCTGATAGTAATTTTGTGTTCGTGTTGCAATCCTTGTCTTAAAAAAGGGTTTCTGTTCTGCAGTTTAACTCACCGCAGGCTTCGCACTCCATCACAGTGTTCTTCAGGAATACAATCTCTTTAATCTGAAAAACATAATGGATCCGTTTGATATAATATGTAGACATTTTTTAACAGCAATAGTAGCTTATTGAATCTGATTATGTGGTCGGGCTCTGTTAAGTTTGAATTCTGAAACGCAAATGTTTGAGGTGGTTTACCTGTTGTTTCAGAAGCTCCTTGATCTCTGCCAGCGCTATGTTGGTCATTTTGATCTGACTGATTATTTCTCCATCTGGATTTGAAAAACAAAGCACAGGAATAGACTTAAACTTTAATTTGAAAAACATTCCCAAACTTATGAACATGAAAGATTCCGGTTTATTGATGACAATGATTAAGTTGACTAATATGATTCATGTATTATTTACTTCGCTCAGGATTATGAACCTATAATTGACTGATACTTTCTCTGAGGCTTCTCAGCTATGAGTGACCTCATTTGTACCCACAGCCCACACAGAATTTTGCGATTGCAGCTGCAAAGTCCATTTTCCATACTTGGGATGATACGAGATTTTATGGGAGATACTTTTTTAAGCTGTAGGTTGAAAGGAACTAGAGTCTGCGGGCAAATTTCCATCGTCTATCAACCAGCCTACCATAACCGCCCACCATGCAGAGAGTCTAAGGAAGATGAGACCACAGTGAAAGTGACGTCACCAAATCTGTTTGTTAACTTTATTATTCTGCTCTAATAGTGCCCATGTTACACCTTTGTTTACACCACCCCAGAGGAGCCATAGAAAAGGGCTGGAAATGTGTTCTCCTCATTAGTAGCAACTCTGTTTACTAGATGAATTCCACAGCAGACAAGAAAAGACACCGGATATAAATCAATCATTTATGTAATTGTCATTGCTAATGGAACGATTGGCGGGGTTTTTCTCAGCGTCGCTGGTTTTCATCGTTGTGTGTAAAAAAAAAAGTTGGCGTCAGTCGAAGCTTTGCAGGATTTATTCCAACTCCTCTGAGTCCTCTGAGTTATTTCAGTACCATGACATGACCAATTACGTTCTTCAACTATATTTTGATGAATCTAAAGGACAGTTTAGTTGAGACACAGTATCGATGCTTTGTCATCAATGTTCTTGCACGTACCTCTGTCTTTTAATGGGTTGTTATGCTGTGTGGTGAAATGAGGACAACCAATTTCCTCAGGAGCAAACCTAGTAAAAAAAAATGTTACCATGTAAAACTAGAGTTGGTCTCACCTCTCTGTCCCTCGGTGAGGCGTCCTCCCATGGACAGCATGCAGGTCAGGACCAGAAACCACAGCATGGTGTGAGCTCTCCTTGCCTTCAGGTACAGCAGCTTTGTCTCCCCTCTCTCTCTCTCTCTCTCTCTCTCTCTGTCTACTCGTCTCTGAGATCAGTGCCAATGCTCCTTGTGCAAATGTGATTCCAGCATAGTTTTAGCCTTTCCTCCCCTGCCTTGGTTTTATACCAACCCCCCACGCCCCGACTCCCTGGTTTACAATCCCCAACCCCAGGTCTGCAAATATTTTGGTTGAAAAGTTCAGGAAACGGGGGACAGGAGGTCGACTGCACAACATGCTACACCCATGGCATGTTACCGAAGCATAGGTCTGTGTGTTTTATTTAATTAGTAATAATTGATGAATGATGGCCAAAATGACCTGACTAAAGAGAATTGCAATGGTTATTTTTACTGGTGCATAGGACACTGTGCGTCTACATTTTACAAATCAAAACGGGTTTTCTTTTTCTTGGTTGTTTTCATATTATGGTAAACACTGTTACATGAAAAAAATAAAATAGAGAAAATAGAGAACAAATTATAGATCCGCAAAACTCTTCCCTCTCCATGTTGAAGCAAAATACTAGCTGCCAATGCTTTTTCACTTTGTGATTGCGAACAAAGCACCCCAATACTGCATTTAAGGGTTTTTTTAAGTAGGAAAAAAAATTACATGTCCATCTGAAACACAGCAACTCTAAGCAAATCACAGAACGTTTCACTTCCAGATGAGGCTTTTAAAAACAAACAACTTTGTGTGTCAGGGGACTGTCCAACATCTAAAGTAAAAATCTAGAGACTGACTAGATGGTCAATTGAATTTAATATTTATAAGACTCAGTAAACCAATGGTTGTTAATTAAATACTGTCCCATGCACAGAAAAAATAAAAATACAAATACAATTTGCAATTATAAGAAGCAAAATATAAAATACACAAAAGGTTTATGTCAATATTTAGTTTTTTTTTTTCTCTCCAAAATTCAAAATTACTACAAAAAGCAGTGGTAAATAAAGTGTTTTTGTAAGGTATTGACCATGTGCACTAGTATGTGTATTTCCATGGTACGCCTGTTTGTATTTTTTGTGTTTTTCAGTAATGGGATCAGCAGATGGTTACATTCCTTGCAGCAAATGTTTTGGGGTTTTAGATCACTTTGACGCAGTCTCACCACCTCCTCTCCGTCTCCGTCCTCGCCCACTTGCTGCCTTGCCCAAAGGGGCAAAAAACACAACATCAAGTGCACACTTAGTTTTTCTTTAAGGAGTGAAAGAAATTACACAACACCTTGCTTCACATCTTTTAACTGTCCTCAACTGGAAATGAACGTAGAACGAAGAAACAATAAACACACAAAAAAAAACATTATGCACATTCTCCCCCTCATTGCTGGGAGTAGATTGAGGCTTCTTTTTGGGATTTTTACTTGCAATGTATTGTGAGAATTCTACCTTCACAGAGGTAAAGGATCTGATGACTTCCTTTATCACTGCTACGATAGAATTCAAAGGCAAATGGTTTAGGTTTTCATGCGTTTCAATTAGTGCTCTCATTCCCATCAAATATACTTTTTATTTCTATATATTTTTATTTTATTTTGTTCTATGTGTTGTTGTTTCCTAGCTTTGGTACAAACATTTATAATGTCTTCAACTGTCTATTTGTGTTTTCGTTGCATGTGTGCTGTAGTGCCTCTTTGAATAATATCTGTAGAGATTGGTGTATATTCCTGATCGGCTGCAATACTGCAAATTATATATTTTATTTTATATATTTTTTTCTTCTATCTTCGAGCAATTTCAATTCTAATCTTTTATATAACAAATAATTGAGTTTTCTGTTTTAGTATCCGTGAATGTTTATGCTTTCTTTGAATCTGAAAACGTGTTTACAGTACAAGTTGTATATTGCATTAAGTGTGTAACTGAAGCCTCAGAGGTGTTCAACTGATCCACTGGTGCTACAAATGTAACGTGTGAAAACACAGTGAACAGATCTTTTACCTCCCTCATCATCTGTGCGGCTGTGAGGAATGCTAAGGTCAAAGGTCGAGTGTAAGACCCTCCTGCAAAGTTCATTAGGGATGCTTTATTGCCTGTGCTACAGGAGGTTGCCAACTCGACAGGGGACATCCGACTTTCTCTGGATGTGACCCCAGGCTGACCTCAGACCTTTCCAAGCACCTTTAAACAGCCTTAAAGTGACATAACCCAGAGTTAACGAGCATACGCTCCAGACTGCCTCCCTGGACCAGTGTGTATGAGTCCACTAACATGTCTTATTTCTACCATTATTTCCCAACTGGTCGTTGCTCCAACATAATTGAGAACTCCAGAGTGAGATGTAGGTGTCACCAGCAGATGGCAGCATTGTTGCACAGAGAAACGGGCTCCACACTGTCTGACACAGAGAGCGTTCAGATGTTTTCAGAGATGGAAAAGGACAAAATGTATACAATACATTTTAAAAAGCTCCTCAAAACCAAGCCTGCAACATTTTCATCCTGCATTTGTTACAGGATGAACATGTCACACTTTAAAATATGATTACAGCCTTAATCTTTACTCATCAGGTCATTTCAGTCTGTGTTTTGGTCTGAAATGCGATACAATTGGAGATTTTCTGTGTAAAAATACGTTCACCTAAACCTTTTCAAGAATTCAGCAGCAGTGCCTTTTTCTTTTTTAACTCAATGTGCCTATATCTTTTATTGAAAAAAGTTTACATGTCTTTCATGTCCTTTTACCAGCCTTTTTTACTCTTCCTTCTTTAACTAACGCAGCTGAACTAAATGTTTCTATTTCAGGTTGAAACTCATGGCACCTCTACTAGAATCTTTGTCTAAAAACACAGATTATAAACATTAACGATGAACATTACACATTTAAATCAATAAAAAGGGGAAATTAGAACCTACAAAGACACACAGTTTCTCTTGATTTTATTGAAAGATATGAATTTGTCTTTGCCTCGATGCAAAAAGCAGTGGTCTGTCACATAATGCTTTATTCACATTTGAATTTCTGTTGGAGAGTCGGGTTCATTTGTATTTTCTTTGTCTTTAATAAAATGAGGTGCGGGGCCTAAAATAAAACCACTGACACCTGGTGACTCAACCACTGATTTGATTTGTTGTACAAAGAAAGGCTAATTTAAAAATGACCTGCAATGCAGCTCCTCCAATCATGGGCAACCACACAGTGTCGAGCACAGATGTTCACAAACACATAAAATGAATAGGTTTAAAATATCCAGGTTGGGATGAAAAGTGTGAATGGTTTGCTGTGGTATTTACAGCCTCCTCGGGGCCACGTAAAATGCCGAAAGCACCGTTTTGCTCTAACAGAAAGGGCCCCATTTGGTAAAACATCAAACTGCCCCTTTCCCCAGAAAGGAATGGGACACCCCGTCATGTGGAGGCCCTGAGGGCGAGTCGGATGCAATATCATCAGGAAGGCGTGATGCCCTACTCTGCCTTCTTAGCCTTCCTCTTGCGCGTGCCTTCGCTGAGCTCCTCCTTGGTTTTGAGAGGGGAAGAAGAAGCGGCGGCGGGGGGATGGTGGTGGTGGTCCTCCTCGGAGCCACCCAGGGGGGAGCCGAACAGCAGATGGCAAACCCAGGACTCGATGAGGGTGAAGGGGGAGCCGTGAGAGTGTCGGTACGTCATAAACACCTAGGAGGACGATAGTGATAGTGTCATGTTTGGTTTATTTGGTATTTTTCCTCTGCTGGTGTGTGTTGTCACTTCACTTCCTGCCCTGCCCTGCCATGTGTATCTGGCATTATACTTAATCCACGCGGACTAGTGGTCAAACGGTGTATGGACACGGCATGCCATGGACTGGAATTTCAGATTCGAAAAAACACCAGATGCGTTAACCCCACCGTACCTTGCAGGTGATCATGAACAGGGTGAAGACGAGGATGAGGGTGCCCTTGGACACTGGCAGCCAGTGAGCCTCCTGCAGGGTGAAGAGGATAGCTCCGTACAGGCTGGCCTTGGTCGGGCTGCAGACACAAAACAAGAGATCTGTAAATAATCTGATAGTTAAATATATCAGGAGAGAAATCACGGATGGAGCGATGGGGATAAAAGCAGCTTTAAATGATCTGTCATTTGAAGCACGTGCTTTTGGCATTGAGTTCACCCCTTATTATACCAGCAGACAGTAAAGCTTTGTAACAAAATATGAATATGAAATGAATTTACATTCAATTGAAATTTCAGGTGTGTTTTTTTTAACAGAAACGTAATGCTACACCTGAGGCAATGATGTTCATTGGCCACATGTGCACTTTTTGGATGTTCCCACAAGGGGGAACCAACATCAGCGAATTAAATGCCGTAACTGTCTGTTTCAAAGTGGTTGTTTGCGGGCAACTATGGGATCACATCAACTTTTAACAGTACTTTGTCACTGTATTTTAGTCAGACACCGATCCTGCCTATGTGCTATATGAAGGAGCCGTGATGAGTACACAATGTTCGGGCGCTCAGCAGCTGCAGATCAGGAACGCAGACTTACAATGACATGCTGAGGATCTCGTTGGTCTCGGGCCTCCACACTCCGCGCAGCAGCTGCTCAAAATTGGAAATGAGAGCCACTCCAGATCCTGAGGAGATAAAAATAGACCGTGGAAAAATTGAGGACAAGAAATGTCTGTCGCACGCCTCTGCTCTTCAGCTTTTCTCCCCCATTTTCAACACGGTGGCCTGCAGGGCCTCACTACTGCTGCTACAGCTGCTTGACCTATAGAGACGGTATTATGGGAGTAGGAGACAAGGTTTTTGTTCAAAAGGTTTCTATATTAGTGATTAGATTCAAGTCCTGGTGAAGTCAAGCACTTAATGTGTTGGTCTCAAGAATTGAAAAAAAAAAAAAAAATTGTAACACTAAGTCATGTCCTACTGTATTAACACAAGACGGTGTAAAATCACATGACACTGACCTTTGACGTAGCCGACGATGACCATGATGAAGAAGCCGTGGTGGTAGGCGTGGTAGGCGTGGTGAACGCCGGCGGCGATCTTACGAGTGCGGACGACCTCCTTCAGAGCGACCAGTATGAGTTTGACGGGCATGAAAGCCACACATTTATAGAAGAGGTTCAGTGGGCAGTAAAAGAGAAGGTACCTGAGATTGGATGAGAGGCACAGACACAAAACAATTAAATTATGACTTAAAATGACTACTAATTTATCTAGTCATGCACCCTTTTTATTATTTTTCTTCTATTAAGATTTATGCTGCAAAGCTAATACATTTGAGCTGAAATGCATCTAAAACTTAAAAGTGACAATCAAAATCAGTGGGTCCAGAAACCTTGTCACATTTACAGCAGACAATCCACAAAACCAGCGGTGGACATTTTTCTGTCAGTTAAGTAGCCCTTAAATACGAGGAGCAGTTGCAGTGGTCGAGCTGAGGGATATTCTTGGCGTGTTAAAAGAGCTGGGTGGCATTCTGACCCAGGCCAGACTGATTTTGATGGATTGCTCCTTTTTTTTTTTTGGAAAACTGGCCTTCTGTTATTATTTGATAGTAATTCAATGGTAGCTCTTAAATGAAAAAAAGTTGAGTGGTTGCAAGTGTTCCCAAATCCAGACGGAGGGTGCTTTTAACTGAGTGGTTCAGAGATTTGACCCCTGGTCGAGTAGTGCTGATGCTGAATGAGGAGGAAAGATGGAGGCAAAAGAGAATCCTCAGAAGCTCTTAGATCCCGGACTGCTGTCGGGTTAGAGCGAGCGGGTTTGGTAGACACGAGAGGTCTTGTGAGTTTGTTTTTTTCTCACCAGACAGCCGAGGCCAGCAGGATGTGGCTGTTGTACTGGAAGTAGTCGAGGGGGCAGCTCCCGAGCAAGATGTCTGCCAGGATGTAACTACCAAAGCAGTAGAGCATGGCGCAGAGCCAGGAGGCCACGGGACTCCTGCGAGAAACCTCCACCGAGCCTGAAACGCACAGGAGGAGACGTCAGAGTAATGAGAATTTGATTCACTAAGCGCACAAGTCCCATATATCCTGTTCCTATGTATTTCTGTTTTTGTTAAAGGTAGATGTAAGACGATCAGCTTCATCGTCTGTCAGATTGAAGAGAAAGAAGGAAGGTGCCTGCTGTAAAATTGTTTTTTTTCCCATTTTAGTATTAATACAATTCAGGAAAATCTAATAGGTTCGAAAAAATTCCAAGACGTTGCATGATTTCGCAATTGCTAACTTTTGTTGCCCCCCTACTTGTAGTAGAACATTATTACATTAAAGTCTCATTCATGAACTTTTTTTTTCTTTACATATTTAAAGTGAACAACTTGTTATTTACGAAATATGTTTTCTATCTATATCAATTAACGAAATAAGTTTTGTTAATTGATTTTGAAAGAAAAGTGTATGATTATCACTGCCTCGTAATGCTGAACAGGACTAACAACTATTTAAGAGGCTTTTCCGCTCAGACCAAAATCATTCCTGTGGTAATCGTTGCTCTTTCATTGCAAATCACAAGGGTTGGATTGATCAATGTTGTGCATGATGCATTTAAAACGTTTTTTTTTTCGTTTTTTTCGCAAACCTGTTGGTATTGCCCTTCATAAGCCATTATCAGAGGATCCCTTGTGTGTCTGTCTGCTGTATCTCGGTCCACACCCTGTAATTCATATACGTGCATGCCCTGATAATATGTCTTTTTATTGTAATTTAATATTTACTTAGGACTTCAGTTATTTACGAGTTGACAGCTCGCCAACGCAGAAAATGCCTCTGTCTTTTTTGTACACAGACTTGAACAGAACAGATAAGCTCCTTGCAATTAAGCAATTATTAGTCTTTATACGATAAAGAAAACTTGTTTAGCCTACCCACTGTGTGTGATACTAAACCTTTATACTATACTTGGAAAAAACGTTTCTGAATGATTGGCAGATATCCATTAAAGCTGCCTGTCGGGTTGCTTCGAATACAACCCCCTCAACAGTATGACCACATTTCTAAATCCGTATGTAAGATAAGTTTAGCTGCAGCAACATAAATAGAGCAAAAATGAATATGCTTTATGCGGAGTTAGAGAGCAGCATGGCAGTGGTACCCCTGCAATATCACACATGGTATGGAGACAGTAAATCAAGGCGTGAGCACAAGTCTCCAACAACAGGTGGGTGAGGGTGGTGTGGCGTGGCTGGCTCTTACTTTGAAAGCAATCTGATCCTGAGAAATGTCGCTCTATAAATATGTTCTGCTCAACTGCTTCTCCTGCCTTGCAACTGTCAGGTCCGTCTTAACCTCTGACCCCCACACTAGTCTCTCACCCCTCCACCGGTGCTGACCCCCAGAGCTCATTCATGTGGTGCGTGAACCCCTCGGACATGTGAGGGCAATGTCCACTGGAAAATGATCTTGCTGATCTTGTTGTCTTGATCTTGTATTCTCCATTATGAAATGAGATATTAGTAATGAAGTGAGCTTTTGGGAACACATGGTGCCTTAGGTCTGATGATGAGAAAACACAATAATGCCTTGCACTTTGTGACTGTTAAAATGAACTACCTGCTTTAGGTTAAAAAACAAGACACTTGACATCTGCAGAGCTTCAAACTGCGCTTGGATGGAATCATCAGCTGCTGACCTCCAGAGCAGGTGGGCACCAGCTCACAGATATCCACTAACTTCTCTTCTTCCAGACTCAAAAGCAACTAGTTAACCTCGTACTGCTCTGACCCTACTGGAGCTGACTCAAGTGGCAAATAATCCAATTTCACAGGGCCTTCTTCAGAACCACATACAACAACTTTTCCTAAATGTATTTTCCCAAGAACATGCTTCCTCCCAAAGATCTATCAGGAACAGACTATGATGTGGTATACAATGAGTATAGGAAGTCTCTCTAAGGGAGAGACTGTTAACCAAATGAGATTGATGCAATATTCATTCATCCATATTCTACTTGATTTAATTTAAAACATGGTTGGTTCCGGGTCATAGTTAACCCTCACAAAATATTATACACATTTTTAAAAAGAAACTAATATCCATTAACCTTTTCTTTAAATTTAATTTAGTTCCCTGAGGCCAAATAATAACAATTCGGGGGCAGAAGCATATATTCACTTGGTATGAGGCTCCTACTACATTCTTTACTACAATTCGCTTGAGCATAATTGATTTATTTTTTGTTCCTACATCTCATTTGTTCAGCTATAACACATGTGAATGCTGTTGTACAAGCTGTAACCTTTCCTTTAATGTCACAGAAATGAGTTTGTTCAAAGGCTTCACACCCATCAAAAGGACAATGGGGTCTCCCTGGGTTTCTTGCTCTACACCTTATTCCATGTGTTAACACTACTTTTAAATAACACACCCAACCAAACAGCAGCGAGGCCTCAGAGCACCGACACTGTCTATTTCAGGATCTCCTATTTATTGCCCGAGTCGCTGGTATGCACAGGCCCTCTCTCAGGTTTCATCCCCCCTCATGACGCTCCGTTGCTCAAACAACTTAAATCCTGGAAAAATATCAAGCTTGACCCAAAGCCGAGTGGTTTCATCTACTCCAGTGATTCCTTACAGTGTAAATGGGGCCAGGTTACTGCAGCAACAGACATTCCCTCGCAGCAACTGAGCAGAGCTGTGGAGCTCCTGCCACATTTATGTAAGAGGTCAGGCTTTATAAGGATAGTGCACTATGGAGATAACAGCAACAGAAAGTCCATATTGGGATATCAGAGCAGTGAGAGTAGTTCTACCACAAGAAAATGCCACAAACGTACCACTTTTCATTCATTTTTTAAAAACAAACAATAAGAGTTGCATTGTTGCATTGTGGTATTTACCTTTGCCTATTTATGGCTTTATATGTGGTTTATATTTTAGACATATTGCATATACAGATTTGACTATCTAGATGGGTCCTTTGTTGTTTAAAACTGCATGTTTAAGCACAGGTCTGTTGAGTGTGAGGCTTGTACAGAAGCTGCACCTGTCATGTTTGTCTAATAATGAAACACACCCTTCATTTGAAAAACAAACTTTAGTCAAAGCAAACAGAAGAGTCTCACCTGGCTCATACTTGAGGTAGAGGATGGATACGATGTAATAGGCGAGATCGAACACAGGAAACATTCCCATTTTGGAGAAAGCTTGGGCATAATCGCCCAAGTTAAGAACGGCAAGCATCTCCATGTTGCGTGTCTGTACAACAATCTATGTTTTGTAATGTTGTAATTTTCTTTTGTTGAGTTATTCCAACTGCGCACTCTGGATCGGAAGCCCCCCCAAACCCGGTCCACCGACACTCCACCAAACCCCCCGGTCTCGATAGTGGAAGCCTGTGCCACCCAAGCCCTCCTATTAATACCGCTCATCTCCCCAGAGCATCATCATCATCATCTTCATCTTCAGTCGCGCTCCGCGCCAGCTGCTCCGCCGCTACATGCGACAGGAGGTGTACATGACAGGTGCTTGACAATGATAATGGTGAACAACAGGCTTAGTCTTCTGTCCTCCTCATCCTCGACATGATCACTGTCTTCAGCCAATAGCTATCGAGATTCTGAGAGAGGCAGCCCGGAGACGCAGCGGAGCCCGGGGCAAAGTGTTCATAAAGGTTGTCCTCTTCACCTTCACACATCCGGATCAGATCCTGCACCGCGGCAGACTCACAACCCAGTGATCCGCTCTAATCCGGCATGACACCGCCGTGTTTCCTTGTTTCCACATGATGCACAAAGGTGCAGTGCTGCCACATATGAACACATACATTAATCGCATTATTGCTTCATTTCGTATATATATAAACGATAAACAAGGATAAGCATGTTTATTTAAAATAAATAGATAACGTATAAATTATAAATTGTATTATTGTCGTCTTAATTCTTGGGGAGAATAATGATCACAGCGATGACCTCTGTCACCACCAGGTGGCAATAAAAACCACGAAGACAAATAATCTTGAATCTCCGAAATAATGTATTTCATTGAGATTGGTGAAAATGTATTGACCGTTTCTCAGAGTCCATTAACCCCAATAATGATAGAATGAAAAGAAACAACAGCAACAAAAACACACAGCAACCAGTGTTGAAGTTGGTTGGTATACAGTTTTCCCAAATAAATATATTGGCTCTGAAACAAATCACACAGACGCGATAAGTGACAGACGGAGTTCTGCCTGACAAGTCAAAAGTAGGGTAAAAAAAAACCCAGACAGACGTTGTCATCGGGATACTGAAACATCATTGGTCACATTCCTGATCGCGTCACTGACGAATGCACCAATGAACTGGAAGGCTGCCGCCGCAAAACAAGACGAAGAAGAGGAAACGCAGTCGAAGACGGAAGTGAGGTGATACTGTGATGTGACGAGACCAAGATGATTGCAGATCTGTTGATATTTGGGTAATTATTCAATGGCTGTGCCTTTATACACTGAGATAGCTCTTTTATTTCTCTGAGTTGTCGTTCATGAGGGTCAGTGTGCTCGTCGTTGTCATATGAATGGCGGTGTAACCAGCTAACTAGCCTCGTGCTAATGCCAGCTCAGCTGCTAACATTAGCCCTGCAGGTAAATAACTACCTATAAACAATCTCTTGCTCTGTCTCCGCGCTGCAGGACCTTGCTGGTGAATGCAGGAGCTGTGTTGAATTTCAAGCTGTAAGTATCAAAGTCTTGAGACAAAAGGCTCATGCCTTAAACTGGTTTTACATTATTTGGACATTATGTAAATTGAACAATGCTCAGAGTATTTAAAAAAAGTATCCAGAAGGCTACTACTACTTTTCATGTCCTACATGGCTATAGCTTCAACTTTTAATGCAGTAAAATAAAACATTTTCTTACTGTCAGGCCAGTGTTTATAAACTTTCAACAGACGTTCAAAAAACAAAGAAAGCAACATTGAATATAACCATTTTGTTTTCTACAAGAAGGCTTAAGGAGAAGAAGTAACCATTATGACAAATGAAGCAATTATAGAAAGTTGATGTGTAAAATTGTAATGTCACGCACCTAACTAATTAGCATGGAGCACAAGCACATTGTTGACTGGATGTTTTGCAGAAAAAGAAAGGAGTCCCAGGCCTTTGGAGATGAGTCCAGAGCCCCAACCACCGGTATGTACGAGTGTTCAAAAAGGAGATGATAGCCAAATTTAAAAAATAATGTTTGTATTTGTTTAATGGATATGTTAAAGTTCATCTGCAAAAAAATTACTGGCCTCTCTCAGGTGACAACATCAGAGAGTTCTTGCTCAGCCTGCGGTATTTTCGGATCTTCATCGCCCTGTGGAATATCTTCATCATGTTCTGCATGATCCTGTGAGTAAGACAATGTTTGTCAATGCTAACCACGTACTTTTAAAATAGTTGTTGATCTGATGTCACATGCTGCTCTCACTGTCATTACTCTACAGGTGGACAAACATTGTCTTTTTTTGCGAATTTAATTAAAATAATAAAAACAGCGATGAATACATATTCACTCGTTGTTGCTATTAATATTGTCTTAATACTCTGTTCTATTAAGCCCTACACGTTTTAAACTTCAAAGGGACTTATCAATGAGTCATGCTGTTCCCACATACATCATCCCAGTGCAACTTACACTTACTACAGCTTAAATTATTTGCTATACATGGACAATACTGTCCCCAACAAATGGAATAAAATAAAGTAAAATCTACGTTGTTTGATATAACCACATACTTACTGTAAAAAAAATATTCATAGCGCTCATGCTTTCTGTTGCGGTTCTGAAGCTCTAAATAGTATAGAAGAGTAAAGATATGCAAAGCTTTCATAGTCCAGTGAAGGGTATCTATTATACACATTTTAGTTACAGGGTTCAAGAACGAATATGAATATATACCAGCATGTTTTAGGGGATTTTGTCATTTTGGATATATGTTTTGGAAACCCTCCATTATTTTATTATGCCTCAGTGCTGCTTTAGTTTGTGATTATTAATTTTTAGTAAATAAATATAGAAGAAATCTGCTGTGAACCTGTTTGTTATCTAACTATTCAAATGTCTTCTACCCTCACAGATTGTTTGGGTCGTGATCAACATTTGCAGGGACCAAAATCACACGAGATGGATGATCTAAACCCTCTGTTGCTTTTGTTCATTTTAAACTGTATCTATGCTCCATTGTCTTTACAACCTCATTTCTAAATCTACTTCTGGGTTTAACGGAATTTATTAATCCTTGTATTTATGTTAAATCTTAGAATATGACCCTTTTGTTTATTTTTTTTGCTTAAGCTGTAGGACATAGGACGTCTCTGCCATCTGCTGGACATATATGTCAATTGGTCTTGCGTTCCAGTATAGAATATGAGAGGTTTCCTTCAGTGTGCCAGATTGTTAATTTAAGAACACTAAACTTGTAAATGATGTTCAGCTTTTGTTGACAGGATGGCACATGCTCTTCTGTGCCATGTTAGCTTTCCGTCTTTATTGAAGGAGCCTCCCCTTTACGAGTCTCTACTATAGAGCCGGTGGTGAGCCATCAACTTACCAAATTCAATGTAACTGCCAGGCCGTCAGCGTTCAGCTGGTTCCGACAGAAATGTCCCAGTGTTCTCGGCCGTGTTGTAATGTGGTAAAAGGGTATAACATCTCAAAACTGTATTCCTGTTGTATGCATCATGTTCAGCCTCCCTGAAAAATATGCAATTTATTTTGTCATTGGCCACCCTGACTGTAAGTAAATATACGTGCACTATAATGTTAATGTGCGCTCATTCTTAACAAATAAAAAAAAAACAGTTTTCTTTTCTTCTCCAGCATATGTTAATAGTCTCGGGTGCTCATGACTTTCTATTGGCATCTATTTTTTTATAGTGCATTACTCTATGATTAAGACGTATATGGTCTATGTGAATTGTGTAAACAACAAAAAAAAAATCTTTATTATGCTACAGACTGATATGAAACGACGCTGACGTAAGACCCAGCAGCCAATGCGTCGTTTGACGTCACCGCGTCCGTCTGTGGCAGATGCGCCTGTGAAACAGCAGTCGTCTCGCTACGAGCTGTTTTTCCTCTCACACTGGTATGAAACCAAGTCCACTGTCCTATGTCTGGCTCCTCTGCTTGATATCTTCTGAGCTGGAATTGGGGGGGCGCTAAATGGCAGATGTCTGCTTTGTTCACCAGGAAACCAGCCTTGTTTATCAGGCTAACACCTAGTCGCTAAAGCTAACTAGCAACGTACGGGGAAACCTCCAGCCATCTCTGTGGTGAAAGAGGACAAGGTTTTCTAAACAAATCTCTTGGGGACTCATTTGTTTATCAACGTTTTACTGAGCTACACTTTCATACTGATTCCTGGGTATATTGGCTTTATTGCAAGAAGGATCAGTTTGCGTTTCTTAATTCACGTGGAATAGGAAATTAGGTTGTGTGCCATCTACACTGTTATGACTCTAAAAGCAACTACTGCTCAGTAGCCACAACCCTGCATGTGGAACAATCAGAATCCTAACATTTGCGTGTTATGCATGATACAGAGAATCAGCTAATTTGAGAAACTGGAACTCGGGGATATTTAGAATTAATTCCACTACTCTCTGCAACAAAATGGTTGAAATAATTCATGTCTCATCAGAATAATCCCAACATGTGCTTCCCATTGATTGATGGAAGTGAACTGTCAAGTTGATGAATGTTTGTATCTAGTGTATCGGTATGGAGCCTCTTCTAACGCCTGTCTTTCCTTGTCCCTCACGTCTGAAGAGAAGCTGTTGGGATGCCAAAGAAGTTCCAGGGCGAGAACTCCAAGGCTGTCACAGCCAAAGCCCGCAAGGCTGAGGCAAAGGCTGTGGCAGACGCCCGCAAGAAGCAGGACGAAGAAGATGCCCTGTGGCAGGAAACTGACAAACATGTCATAAAAAAAGGCCAGAGAAAGGTAAGCTGTCTCTCCAGCACGCGCTCCCTTGATAGTCTGCCTTATACATGTATTGTTCTTGAGGTTTGAAAAAGAAACACAGGTGATAGAAAGGCTCACAAAATGCCTCAGCCTCACATACACACCAACATGTCTTAAGTCCAGATGGGTTTAAGTCTTCATTTTCACCAGCGAAACATTGTTTTTTGAATTATTATTTGTAGAAGAGCACATAAACATAACTTATTAGAACATTATTTTCGAAAATGAAAATTTTATGATTATTATCACCTGTCACCTGCTTTTTTTTTATGCAACAACTATTTACAACTAATATCCTAGCACTTCCCATGTGTTCAGTGGAATGTAAGTAAACACATATATGTCAGCTCTGTCAACAGAAGTGATCTTCTAGCTTGATACAGCTTTCTTCATTTGCAGGATGACAAGGAGAAAAAGAGGCTGGAACTCCTGGAGAGGAAAAAAGAAAACCAGCGACTCCTGGATGAGGAGTCTGCCAGGATTAAGGGCAAATCCCATGAGGAAGCTGGAGCTGGAGGAAAGGTGACTCGTGCCCAGATTGAGGAGATACTTCAGAATGAGCTGCTGCAACAGGAACAGCAGCAGCTGGATCCGAAAGGTAAGGTTCTGGTTGAAGATTCTGGTAAATAGGTGACGGTTACAACAAAGCTGAAACTCCAATGGTGATCAGATAAAATCAAATAAAAGCCATATCAGTTGCCTTATCAAACCTGCATGTGAATTTTGTTTTAATAAATCATTTTGCCCAACAGAAAAGAAGCATTTGGAGACTCCACTGGAGGAAAATGTAAACAGAATCATCCCTGATGAGGGAACAGTGGAAGCTAGAACAATAGAAGATGCCATCTCTGTTCTTAGGTATGTTTACCTTCTGCAATCTAAGTTTAAGTGCATACTGTAGGATTGTGAGATTGCATGACACGTGAATAATAACAATTCCTTTTACCTTGACTTCCTGTTTCCCAGCATTGGGCCTGAGGACCTGGACCGCCACCCTGAGCGCAGGATGAAAGCAGCATTTGTTGCCTATGAGGAGGTCAACATGCCTCGTCTAAAAAAGGAGAACCCCAACATGAGATTGTCACAGCTGAAGCAACAGTTGAAGAAGGAGTGGATGAAATCACCTGAGAACCCCCTGAACCAGCGCTTTGCCACATACAACTCAAAGTGAAGGCACTGTTATCAGCAAAACATAAGAAAACTGTGCACATTGGAGATGTTCATTTGAAAATTGAATAACTTCATCTAAATCTGATTGTTGCTGAAGCGAACTTCGCCAGTACCTGCTCAGAAACAACATCTCCACTAACAGAGAACTCTACTTTGTTGTTCCTTTCCCTTTCAAGGAAAAGCTCACCCCTTCCTCTCCCCACCCATCGGTGTCGGCATGTCTGTGCACATGGCCACTTACGAGGAATCTTAGTATCTAATTTAATTACACCTTTTTTTTAAGCACTTGGTAGGTGGAGAATCTGATGTTTTGGGAGCAACTTATTAAAATTTCACGGCTCGATCATCAACATCTCTCGTTGCCTTTAAATGCAATCCTCCGTGTTAGGAAGCACACAGGCTACTTGAAGTCGCTCGGTTTTCTGCTGTTATGAGGTGCATATTCAGGAAAAAAAATGATCACACTTGATGTTACTTTATACTTAAGGAGGAAAGAGACAATAACCCATCAGCCACCTGCAAAGCACTGGTAATGTTCAATAGATGTAGCTGAAAATTAGACCTATTTCGAAATATAACTTAAGAGCTGTGTCATTCATCACAGACCATTCCAACTCCAGTTAGTTGTAACAAAAAATAATAACAAAAATCCTTCGTGATATTTTGGTGACCAGTGCAACAGTTGGTCACAAAGGTTTCACCAGCACAGCAACATTCAAATACTGAGCTGCTGAGGCAGCAGGCTGCCCTGTAGGTTTGTAGGATGCCAGGTTGAGAGACAGCAAGCACAATTTCAACAGGGCTGACGCAGCCTGAATACAAATAACCTATATGTTTTTACAAGTGAAGCAATATATATCAAAATATAGTTTTCCTATATTATGATATATTTGGGGGTTGAACTCATGACAAGGCTCTTTAACAAGTAAGAAAAGCAGTTTAATGTCTTAAAAAAGATGAACTGGATAAAAACTAAACGGATTCTTGATCCACCGCAGGTTTGGCCGGTAATCCCGCTATTTCTTGAAATAGTTCAGCATATCATGTGTAGCTGTAGTATATTGGTTCGTTTTTGTTCAAAATAGGAAAAAAAATTGAATAAGCAGTTGCTTGAGAAAATGACACCACTCTTGCCGACTGAATCTAGATTTTTGGATCAGAGGAGACAGTCTTCAACAGTGGTATGTTTTTGTCTTCATACACGTAATGGAAATTTGCTCCTGCTGTTGCATTTGTTAGATCTTCTAGGGCACGCGATGAGGCCTTGTACTCCCTGGCTTGATTCATTTGGACACTTTTGTTCAGCCGGGCTCTTGTGGCGAGGAGATAAGAGGCCCTGTGAAGACCTTTGAAATACACAGCTTTAATGACAATTTCAGCTGACCCTCTATTGACAGTTTGCATTGAAAGCCACCCATTCCTTTTCTTTTGCCTCGCATCCAATCATTCCACTCCCAATTTATAGGGGTTTCTTTGAGCTCGTATACGTGTGATGTTCCGCCTGGTCTGATGTTACAGGTTTTTTGTTTTAATGCATCCTAACCTGTTGCTGCGTCCTCCCACTCCCCGGCCATTTGCATGTCAACCCCTTTACCACGCCAGCTGCTGCTGCCCTTTTCTTTCTTCCTGCTGAATTCTAATCATTACTTTCAAAGGAAAATCCTCTTTAAAGCTCCTTTATCAACTGATCGTACTGGGAGGAGGCACTCCGCTGTCCGACACCCACTCGGTCCGCTCTTCTAACCACGTCTGCAGGGAGCAGTTTCTTAAAGTTTGGAGAAAACAAGATATGGAGGAAGAAGGTAATGATTCCTTATGGAGATTTGTTCTTATTATCGATTTGATTTATTTTAAAAAGAAATGTTTACAAAATAGTATGTTGAATTGTAGTTAAAGGTCTGGAATCCAAAATACGAAAAGCACTATTTAGATCACCCATTGAAACAGACGTATGCTATAAAGTATTATGATGATAAATCAAACGTATTATTATTTGTTATCTGATGGCTCATTTTTAGAATGTGGGGTTTATGATTAGCAAACCTTCAAGGCTGAGATTTTGGAATTTATTATACATATCTAATCCATATCTAAGACATTTTATATCTTAGATATGGATACTTATTCAAATATATATATAAATATAACATTTATTTTCTCTAAAATAGTTGAATAATGTAATCCTAATTGATCTGTATCATTTCAGAGCCTTTATGATTCCCAAGTGCAATGGACAAACATAACGGGGTCACATCTGTTTTTGACAGAATAATTCTCAGTCATACTCTCGACAGCTCAAGACAATTTGAGATGGTGTTGCTTTTGCATGAGAAAATACTTGGTCAAAGGGTAATTTAAATTTTAATTTATTTTTTATTTTAATTTACTGTAACATGAAAACAATATTGCCCTTTAATATGTCCATGTTGTTGCATATCATTCTCGCCTGCCTCAATTGTTATCTTGTTTGTGATCTCATTACAGCTCTGCGGTGATGCCATGAGGCTGATCCTTGTCAAACCCACCAACGCAACACGTCGTCTTGACTCAACAGGTGAAGTCTTCCACGACGGGGACCATGAGCATTGCACCTCCGGAGGTCCGCCGCTTCCGTCACAAAGCGCTGAGGGGAAATGTGATCAATACTCTGGCCCCTCAGCATTGTCCTCGCCGCAGGAGACGAGCCCCTGTTGTGTTTCATCTTCAACCCACGAAAGGTCTAATGGAATCGGTCCTCTGCAAGCCTCAGCCCAGATGTCGCCACTGAAAACCCAAAACCTGACCTTATCACAGCTGAGCGATCGGAACTGGCTGCTGCTTTGTGGCCAGGTCAGCGGCGCGGGGGATGGTTCAGCCTCGGAAGACAGATCAGGGACCAGCGAGGGACATCCGAACCTCAGCGACAGATGCGGCTGTCCCTGTTCCGATGCCCGCCAGCATTCAGAGACTTCTATTTTTCAACCATCTTCCACGCACGGTTCAATCCGTGAATGCCTCTCCAGAGTTACAAATAAGAGGCGCATTTCATCTTCACCTCATACCCAGTCCCTCTCTCAAAGTAGCCACGGTTCTTCCCCATGCCAGGTTTTACCACAGCAAAAAAACCAAAGGGATCTTTTCAACCCAAACGGTAATTTCATGCCTCAGTGTGGTGACCGAGGAGGTTCTCAGCTGTACCCTCGCAATCATTTTAAAATGAAAGACATTGGCCAAGCAACGTGTTCCGATTTGTTCAACATTCCCCCAAATTCCGTTGAGTGTGCTGAGACAAATCAGAGACTTCCCAAACAGCCTCCGTCAGCTGTCGGTACGGACCCCAGCTGGAGAGAGCTTTACGGTAAAGAACCGCTATTGGTGCGGCAACGTCAAGACTCTCGCGGCTCGGTAACTGGTGATCAAACCTGCAAGTCGCCCGGTGATCCCTCCATTGTTCTCAAGTGCCGACATCTGCCTTTCAACCTGCTGACCAGCACGCCACAGGTGACGCGGTCATCGACACCAGCCAGTGACAAAAGTGTCCAGTCCTTCTCCATCAGCCAGTATAGTTTACACGAGAACCAGGACTTACTTGAGGAGAGAGTAAGACAGAGACCAAGTCAGGTACAGGATCAGACCCTTTATCTCTGGGCATTTTGTTTTTCTTTTGTTTAAACAAAAAACATAATTAAGTTTATTTTTCAGATAGGATAAGTTGTGTGAAAAATAACATTCCCTGCGGTTACTGTACTTGCAGACAACCGCTCAGCATCTCCATGGTGCAAATCTCCCCTTCTCTAAACAGCAAACACCTCCACTCGTGGGCTGCTCAGAAACGAGTCTCTCAGGAAACGGGGTTGCAGTGCGGCAGTTGAGCAGCCATGGCACTTTGACATCCAGCCCCGCAGATATTCCCTCGGGCCCTCGGCATCTTCAGCATCTCCAGCTGCTACACAGCACCACCCTTGAGGACGCCTTCTCCAAAGTGATCGGAGAAGACTCCACTCAGGCCAACAGTGACAGCCCGACCAGGGAAGCAGGCCGTGTACCACAGAAGAAGAATAAGGACATTAGCCACCGGCTGGGTCAGAGAAGAGCTCTCTTCGGGAAGCGCAAACAATTGAGTGACTATGCCTTGGTCTGCGGAATGTTTGGTATTATCGTAATGGTTATCGAGACAGAGCTTTCGAGGGGCTTTTACAGCAAGGTACTCCTCTTGACACTCATCCATGTAGTAATATTTCATTAATTAACAATCAAACTCTAGCATCTCAAAGAATATCCATGTCATTATCTCACCATAGTGCAATGCACTCAAGAAAAGTGAGCGGTCACTAATTACTGACTGATTTAAAATGTTGGGGGAGGGACCCTTTCCATTAAATTGACGCCAGCATAGTAACTGTGTCACAAGAATTAGTGGCCGTCAGGTTCCTTCTATATTTTCTATGTTCATATCGTTATTTTGTCAACCATGTGCAATTTTTTGTTACCATATTTCTTTCAGGAATCCACATATTCATATGTGCTGAAAGGCCTAATCAGTCTTTCAACTGCTATTCTTCTTGGACTGATTGTGATGTACCACGCACGGGAAATCCAGGTATGTACTCTAGCATATGGAAAAAAAACAACCATTTAGTTCGTTTATATATTGCCTTTTTCTCTTTAATAAACGTTAATATTAATATCAAGCATTTATTACCGAACCTGAAAAACACACACAATTCCCAAAGTTCTCTATGTTCATAGCGTTCTGTGTTGAAAGATTACGAATTTGTCTATTCTCATCTGCCACAGCTCTTCATGGTGGACAATGGGGTAGATGATTGGAGGATAGCTATTACCTTTGAGCGGATCCTCTTTGTTGTTCTGGAGCTTGTGGTCTGTGCCATCCATCCAGTCCCGGGCCATTACGTGTTCACCTGGACAACTCGATTGGCCTTCACTTACACGGCTGCAGTGGCGGACGCTGATGTGGACATCATCCTCTCTGTGCCGATGTTCCTGCGCCTCTACCTGATTGGCAGGGTCATGTTGCTTCACAGCAAACTGTTCACAGATGCCTCCTCCCGCAGCATCGGGGCACTCAACAAGATCAGCTTTGACACTCGTTTTGTGATGAAGACTCTGATGACCATTTGCCCTGGCACAGTCCTGCTGGTGTTCAGTGTGTCCTGTTGGATCATCGCAGCATGGACCGTGCGCCTATGTGAAAGGTATTGGCAAAACATTCCCAACTCTTTTTAAATTTAGTAACCAGCTGCATGACTTTAATATCATTCAAATATTTGTGTTTTTCCACTTTATTACATTATTAAATATTCATTTCCAAAACCAAAATCAATTAAGTCTACTTGTAAAACATATACCTTGACGTAACACAGTCTCTCTTCAGCTTTTACGTCAACTGCTGTTCCCGTTTTGGGCTTTGTAGCACTTGGCATGATCTGAGAAGTTGCATGTCTTCTGGTTTTACCCTTGCACTATTCCCTGTCTTGTCCTTCAATGTCAACTGCAGCTCCAGCCAAGTTCCATCTCTTAACAGGTATCATGATGCACAGGAGGTAACCAGCACCTTCCTTGGAGCCATGTGGCTGATTTCCATCACCTTCCTGTCAATCGGCTATGGAGACACAGTCCCTCACACCTACTGTGGAAAAGGTGTTTGCTTATTAACTGGAATTATGGTGAGATCTATTCTGATCTAGAAACATGGATTTGTGATCATCAATAGTGTCACTTAAATACCAGTATTTCTGATACCATAGTGCCACCAACCACTGTCCACTAACCACCTTGTCCTCAGGGAGCGGGCTGTACCGCTTTAGTTGTGGCTGTTGTTGCAAGAAAGTCAGAGCTCACCAGAGCTGAAAAGCACGTCCATAATTTCATGATGGATACTCAACTCTACAAAAAGGTTACTTCACAATCAGAGATGCACATTTATTGTACATTACTTATGACATTATCATTTTAATTCAATCTTTTTTTTTCCACCATATTTTTTTCTATTTCAATTTTGGGTGGTTTATGTCTGAAAGAGCTCGTGAACCTTGTGACAAAATGACACAGTATAGTGTTCTGCAGTTCAGTTTCATCAGTAATGTATTTCCTTCCCAGATAAAAAACACAGCAGCTAACGTGCTGAGGGAAACATGGCTCATCTACAAAAACACTAGGCTGGTCAAGAAAATTGATGGTGCCAGAGTACGCCACCATCAGCGCAAATTCCTGCAAGCCATCCACCAGTAGGAGTGAAGTGCATCATCAACCACAACTTGAATATCAATTAGTTATTGAAGAAAAGATTAACTGACATGAAATGTGTTGCTCCTTTTTGCCGAATGTTACTGTTAAATGTATTGCATGATGAAACTTGTTATCAAGACCGACTGTACTCTGCACTGATTTTACTTTCCACAAAAGTGACTATGTTTATGAATTTCCATCCGCAGACTGCGAAGAGTCAAAATGGAGCAAAGGAAATTAACTGACCAGGCCAATACAGTTGCTGACCTTGCCAAGGTCTGTATATGTATTTCAGCGCTGAATGGTATTTTCGACACTTGCAGTAATTTGACAGATAAAGGATTGTGATTTTAAACAATACTGAAAACAGATTTTTTTTTTTCTGAGATGAAATTGTAATATCTCTCTAAAAAAAGACCTGTCTTCAAATTGAATCTGATTATACTGTAACTTCAGATGCTGGATCTGTCCTCTGTCCTGTTGCTTTCAGACTCAGAACATGATGTATGATCTGGTGATAGAGCTGCAGCATAGGAGCGAGGATCTGGACAGGAGGATCGTTGCACTGGAGGAGAAATTGGACTCTATCCTTGTCAGAGTGCAGTCTTTGCCAGTTGTGCTTTCTCAAGCAATAACAAAGCTACAAAAGGATTTTTTGGATGACTTGGCTTGCCGTGTCCACTTCCTGTCATCCTCCCTGAGCTCTGAGTGCTGCTCAGTCCCTGCCAGGCAGCTCTGTCCAGGGTCCCCCGCACCAGAGACACCTTACAGCTAATAGGCCTCACCCAGTGGTTTGCAACCTTTTTTTATACTGGGAAAACTTTTTCAACATGCATGCTTGTTTTAGTAAATCTCTCCCACACAATCATACAGTTACAAAAAGAGCCACTTCAAGCAACCGAGTTGAGAGGTCAAGTAATTCAATGGACTCTAAAGAAGGGGAGGAGCATCATTCCTTCATTTCCTTTGCTTAGCATTTCAGTTTATGGATCAGGATTTCTCTTGTAAACAGACAAAGCTTTGTCCTCTGTAGACTGTGCCACAGCAAACTGGATATTTGTGGAGCTTTCAGAGATTGAATAGATATGTTTTATTAACACATTAATTAATTTGCTTTTATTCAATCTTATTTTTTGTATACCTGCTTTGACAAAATGTACATATGGTGTTTCACGGTTTTTATTAATTGCCATTGTGTATGCCGATCTATATAGGTCTAACAGTTTCATTTTTTTTTATTGATAAACTTTCTGAAAACATGTAAACAATAATTTATTTAAATGTCTTAATTTGGGAACTGTATGTATAGCTCTTGGACCCTTATTTTGTTTAATTGGCCGACACATTATTCGTTTTTCTTTTAACCATTATGGATACATGTCTGCTGATGTATCCGCTGCAAGATGTAGGCCTAAAGAGTTTGATTTTTTTTATAGCAGCCAAAAAGTATTTTAGATATTTAGCCTATGTATTAAATTAACTCTTTTCCTCAGAATGTGTCATTCTGTTTCACAAAATATAGGCCAGATCAATTACTGAGATCCGGGTTTAAGGAAATTGATTTGTCTTGTGAAAAAGCTTTGTTAAGCAGTCAGGGGAAATGACAATCCAGAACCAAACAACAGAAAAAGTTCCCATTTTATATAAGGATGTTATATTACATGTTGCCTGATTGTGGATATATAAGAGTGACAGGATCTAGTGCCATCAGTGGCAACAGGACACACAACCCTTTATTGTAGTCATGAAACATACAGTAGCAGACAGTAGTAGGCAATGTATTTCAATGTGTATACAAAACACAGACATACACAATTTCACTTACGTTGCCCAGTACACATACAATTTGAGCTTATTTCCCCAATGTGGTGGCTTTTATTAATTCTCGCAACAGTTGTAGTTGTGCATCATTAATTGATAAATCTTAAATATATAATGAATTATAGTTGCCTGTAACCTAAATTAATCATAATGGTTGGAGATATATACATATAGGCTATATACATATTGAAACACTAAGTTTGAGTTAGAAACCCCAATAACGATGTCATTTTGTGTGGTTGTTTACCAGGAGCACCATCTGTCACTCAGGAATACATGCGTGGATGGCGCTGCGTAGTCTCGCGATAAATGTCAGGAGGCGAGCTGCGCCCACGAGAGAATCGTTTCGCGCGCTCGGGCTAAGCTCCAGTCACATCCCAGATTGACAGCCACGCCGTCCAATACATTTGGGTCACCTAGGGGGTGAGTAGCCAATAGGGAAGCTGGATTTTTTGTGCAGGCGGGGTATGAAAGTGTTGAAGAGTAAGTCATTGATCAGTCTCCAACAAGGCGGAGAGTTCGTTGTACACACCATTATCACCACCACCATTGAGAAGTTACTTGTTGGAAAAAGTGCGCGTTATTCCTCAACCGTCATTCTCTTATTTTTCAACTTGGACAAACGAACAGGTAAGACTGTTTTTCTTTTTATTCTCATAACTTTTTGAATTCCAACCATTGATAAATTGCCCCAGGAAGCTAGCTCACTATGATTAGCTAACTTGACAAAGTCCTGCCTCGTTTCTTTATGGTTTACTGCACCGAGTTACCTTGTGGGCCAGATGTAAAGTGAAAAACGGCACCGGTGCAGTTTTCGTGCTGATGAATGTACTCCAGTGTCTTAATGTTGTTACACCAGTTGTGATCTGTGTAACAATACGTTGTAACGTGGTTTACTGGAAGCATTGATAGAGGTGGATGATGAACTTGAAGCTAGCTGTTGTACTGTGTTGTTTATTTGGGGTGGGTTTCATTGCCTTTAAACACATGGTGAAACGGAACTAGCTTTGCCACTTCTCTGTTTACAATGGGGCAACAACAAATACGCTAACGTTGAACATATTTCCAATTTCCCTGTGTTTTTCTGTGTTTTCCTCTAATGAACTGGCACGTGTTTTTGTCTGATTCTTGAGATTGAATGAGTGGCGTCTGTGAAATTAAGCACAGTGGGTGGCTGAACGTTGCTCGTTTTCAGTGTGATTACTGCATATGTTTTGTTCAGTGGTGGTGTTTTACTTCGAGCCAGCAGAGTAGGGTGATCCTCAGCCGAGAGCGTCAAAGTAAACTCAAAACAAGCGCTGTCCTCGGTATGTTCACTGTGTACGGCCTCTGTGGACAATCTGCTGTTTTCCTTATGTAATAGTCGACTTGAGAGAACACGCACGGTGATATTTGAGTGTATTTTATTGTCAGACAGCGAAGGCACATTGTTTGCTAGCGCTCCCTCGCGTCCGGATGTGCCTGCTTTTAAAAGAGCTGGGAGTGGCCTGCAGCTCAGTTTCCCGCACTGTATTTAAATCAGATGGTTCCCTCCCTTTATGTTTTCTGCTGTAGTGAGATGCCCGCTGTTGACAACAGCACAGAGCGAACACTGAAATCACTCCTGTTTATTCCACTGATAAAACATTCACTTGATCATTTGAGGGCGGTGTGCTCTAGACCTCAAAAGGCCTATTTTATAATGATTGCGTTGGCAGAAACTAACCCTCTGCGACAGTGCATTCAAAAAGCATAACTTCAGGGTGTAATGTTGTTGATTGAAGGGAAAGATATGTAAAATGAAGGACGTTAGTCTTTATTATTCGATGTGCATATACTTAACATAAACTGTGCCCATGACACAAAACAGATTGGTATGTTCAATTGAATACAAGTATGAACACAGAGGAAAACCATTAACATGGTGATCCAAAATTCTTAATTTTTAAAATATACTTAAAAATATGGATAGGCCACATGGCAAGTTTCATAACAATGCATGGTTGGCCTCAAATATGTTTTATTGCCATGTGCACAACAATCACATGGCACAGTAACTGGCTATGCATTTTTTGGGGTACATGCTCAAATATCCAAGAAAATCTCACCTGAACAAAATATGAAACTTGTGGATAAATTTAAATATACAATTTATATGCTGTGATTTTTGGTTCAGATTTAAATTCCAATATTATCTACTAATGTATGCAGGCGGTGGACTATCCTTGGTTGCAAAACTTGGTCTTTTTAAGAACATGAAATATTTGAAATGCAGACCATGGTAAAATGTTATGAGCTATTCACTCAAATGTACCACATTTTAAGAAAGTTGACCAAATTGCACCTGAATGTAAATACATTTACATCACCATCCACTGCAATCTTGCACTACAAAGGAAATGTGCTTTGTATTTTTTAGAGCCATGAAAAAGTCCATGACTTGCAGAATAATTTCACCAATAAATAAAAACCTGCATAGTGCATTTTAGTGTTTTTAGTAACTATTTTGTATGATAACTCAACTATGGCTATTCCGAATATTGTGTTTGCCTTTGTATATGTATTAGATTTGTGTCATTTAGAAATGTTGTCATTTCATAGTTTACCCAGCAGAGTGCGCTCTGTCTCCATTGTTTACAGTATGCTGCACAGATTCCAGAGTACAGTACAGTGAACAGAGTCAAGTGGTTTCCTTGTTATGTTGCCAACTACTTTGTGAAGTATTTTGCTAGAAAGCAATCTCATCATTTAGCAATGTCAACATTGCCTGTATATTCAGTATATCTATAGAATATTGGTGGATGTTCAAATGTTTTAATCAGCCCCAAAAAACCACGAGTCAGGCTCTGATTATTTCTTGCTGTATCCAGTAACATGGTTCCAATGGTTGATGCAATGGCTTATGGTTTGGCTGGTGACACAGGGCAGCTGCAATGTGGATTCAAGTACGCACAATGGATGGGAGGGAGACCCACCGAGTGGATTCCCTGTCCAAACTTACCAAGGTGGACGAGCTGCGTGTCAAAATCCTGGAGCTCTTCAAGGTAGAGCCAGAAAGGCAACGACTGTTCTACAGAGGCAAGCAGGTAAGATGACATGTTTACGTTCTTGTTCAGAGGTTCCTCCAAACTTCTCACTTCAGGGATTTTCCAAGAAAAGCAGTCATAGCTGTAGGTCAGTTTTGCGCACTGTTGTAGATTATAAAATGAATTATTATATTTAAAGCTTGAATGAAAGGAAAGGGACATTTACTATTCTGAATAACTATATTGGTAGTAAATGTTAAGTATTCTGAAACTCCCCAGAAAAACCCAACTTGTTCTTGAAAATGCTATGTTTTTTTTTTAATCAGATGGAGGATGGCCATACCATATTCGACTACAATGTGGGACTTAATGACATAGTGCAGCTGCTTGTTAGACAGAAGCAGTCCCCTGTTGATGTTGTCAAAAGCAAGGACAAAGAAGCTGAGCTCTCGGACTCCGATTCTGGCTGTGGCTCAACCCAGAGCGAGTCTGACAAGAACTCAACTCACGGTGAGGTAGAGGGTCAAACCGCCGGCACCTCTAGCCAGACAAGCAACATGGAAGTTGTCGATCCAGGGTTTGGATTTTACAAGGTGCGTTTTAAAACTAGTGTTTGGGGTTCATTTTTTGTGCTTATATGTTGTTGTTTTGGCCATTGCCACATTTTGCTTCTTTGTTTCTTCTGTGATCCAGTGTCTTATTGATGTCCGTCTCTAAAACGTTATGTATACATGTGGGAAATGTCTGCATTTGTCTTCAATGTTTGCAAATGTTTGCCAGACAGTTATTCAAATTTCTCTAGGCACAAACTGTATGCCCGAACTTGTGCATTATGTCCTGCATACCCGACCCTTTCGCCATGCACAAACCTGTGTAATTTCGAAATCACCTTTTATTCCTGATAATGTGGTTAAATGTGTTTTACTCTCACATACTATTGGTATGGCACTGTTTTTTCACTTTGCCTTTAAGTTTGGCACTGTCGATGCATTTGATCTTGAACTTGTTCCTGGATGAATTTATTGTCCATTTCTACTCTCCACTAAACAAAACTGTGATGGCTGTAAATACATGTTTGAAAATTGTATATGTTAGGATGAAGGCCTGACACAAGAAATTAAGAATTCCTTTTCAATAATATGCGGATTTTATAAAATGCTTTGCTTGGATAAAAATAATGTTCATTTGCAAGAAAATGTTGCTGTAGATCTGGCTAACGTTATTTTTCCTTTTGTGTTGGAAGATCAATGAGATGGTGGATGCAAGAGATTTGAACATGGGAGCGTGGTTTGAAGCCCAGATCATGAACGTTACGAAGACGACAAATATGCCGGCTGAGGAGGCTGCAGAGGCCCATCCAGCAGAGGAGATACTGTACCATGTTAAATATGAAGAGTAAGATGTTATTTTTACTGAATTCTATTCACAAAGATTCTGACTGTCCATCAACATGCATCTTCGATGTATCCTGTGCCTATCCAACATAGCTCTGTTAACTGGAGGTTTGCCAGCCATCACCGACTTAAGGGCAACGTTTGAAACAACGCTTTAACTTTGAAGCCCAGATTTTTTTTCAGCGATGATAATATCAAGACTAAATGCACACACCTGCAATTATAGTTAAAAATAAAAGTAGATGTAAGCAAGCAAGGGCTGGTATGTTTACCTATGGGATTCCCAAATGGCTAAATGATGACTCTACTGTTGATGATTTTCACCTGACTAAGCGATCTTTAGTCCACCAGAGCTGCAGAAATGTAATTGATGCGGAACACTAACTCTCCTAAATAATATTTAACTACTGTCTGTTACCTCACATTTTTTGATAATACAGCCCAATTCAGGGGTAATGGCCTGACCAACCCTTTTCTAAATCATATTAATGTATCTATATGACTCAACTGCCAGAGATAAGCCCAAAGTTTGCTCTCAAGGTTACAAATCCTACTCAGTGGAAACAGGAAACGACGGTGAGCAATTCTCCTTCTCATCGTGGAAAAATGGTGACAAACATTACATCTCATCAATGAAACTAAGACTCAAAGGCGTATGGTGGTTCCTTAGTGAAAAGGCAAATCTTTACCAGCATAGAGGTAACTGGTATCTCTTTGCCCCCCCCCCACCCCCTCATGAAAGGCATCCCTGTTTGTGTGTTTCAACTGTGTTAGGGTTTGAGGCAACATTGATGTGAGAGGTGTATTCAGTTCTCATCGTTCAAACATACTATAACTTATTCCGCTCACTCCCAGTCACCATTCAGTGAGGCACCTGTGGTGGTGTGTGGCTTGTCTCTTATCTGTTGATGTGATTTAACAGCTACCCAGAGAATGGGGTGATTGAGTTACTCGCCAAAGATGTTCGTCCGAGGGCCCGCACAGTTTACCAGTGGCACCAGCTGGAGCCAGGAATGGTAGTTATGGTCAACTACAATCCAGATGACCTCAAGGAGCGTGGCTACTGGTACGACGCCGAGATCCAGCGGAAGAGGGAGACGCGCACGGTACGAGAAATCTATGCCAAGATTCTCCTGGGGTAAGGAAATTGTTTCATGTTTGGCTTTTTTTCATACATTATTTGTTTAATATCTGTTTACCTAGTTGGCAGACTGGGTTATCCACATCTGAAAGTTTGTTTGGATTGTGGATCCCATCGTAGCAAGTGGGCTGAATTTCATTATCAGTTTGCTCTATGTGTTGGTTGCATATTATGTTAAGCGCCTTTGATTTTATATTCTGATCTCACAGTATATTACCTCCAATTCTCTGTGTGTTTTCTCAATTTCAAGTTTTTACTATTTGTTTAATTAAAAGATGTATACAATATTTGTTTGTATTTAGGTAATATACCTCTTATTCCTATGTTTGTTTCTTTGCTTGCAGTGATGCTGGTGACTCTCTAACTGATTGTCGGATCAAGTTCCTGACTGAAATCTATAAAATTGAGGAAGTTGGTTCTCTTGGTGATACCCCTGCTGGATCTGAAAGTCCTTTAAAAAGTAATTTAAAGTTTCTTTTAAATGGGGATTTGGGCAATTGAATTTTTGATTTGCAAATAGTCATCTTGTCAGTTTATTTTATGTGAACTAGTTAGTAGATATGATACCTGACCCTACCAACCTAGTTATATATCTAGATACAATATTTGATAAAGTAATGATCTATTTTCCAGGATCAAATGGACCTGAGTGCAAGCACTGCAAGGATGATCTCAATAAAAACTGTCGCTGGTGTAACTGCAACATCTGCGGTATTAAACAAGATCCTGACAAACAGCTGCTCTGCGATGAATGCGACATGGCCTATCACACCTACTGCTTGAATCCCCCGCTCACCTCCATCCCTGAAGACGAGGACTGGTCAGTAAGAGCAGATGCATATATCTCGAAGAATGTTTCAAAAGCTAGGAAATCACCGGTCCGGTTTTTGATTAAAAGCTAATCTTACAATTGTTGTAGATCTTCTATCAATTGGGACCTGTATTTTTAACCAATAACTGAATATTTCCAGCTCTATATCGTTTTTGCTGTTTGAGTAAAAGTTTCAAAGCTTCATTCAGAATTATTATTGTGCATGTATGAAATGTCGGGGCTATTGCTTGGCTGAATCAAAACATTAAACATGACTTTTACGTAGACATCAGCAGGTTAACCATTCTTCATGCTACTTGTGCTTGATTTGATCTCGACCTTTATGCCACGTGTCTTGCTGTTGCAGGTATTGCCCGGGTTGCCGTAATGACTCCAGTGAGGTTGTGTTGGCTGGAGAGAAGCTGAAAGAGAGCAAGAAGAAATCAAAGATGGCTTCCGCAAGCTCCTCCAGCCAGCGGGACTGGGGCAAGGTGAGTGCTGACGCAGTGCTCTCTGACAATGATGGAACACTAGTAAATGTTGCAATTCTTTATGTTTAGTTATTCTGCATTTACACTTGGTATTACCCTTAATGTGTGCATGCTCGGTGTCCTTGGCTTCAATATTATATTTAATGTTAATACAAAGTCAAACCATTTCATCAATTTGTTCTCCAGGGAATGGCCTGTGTTGGTCGGACCAAGCAGTGCACCATCGTCCCGTCCAACCACCACGGCCCAATACCAGGTATCCCTGTTGGCTCCTTGTGGAAGTTCAGAGTACAGGTCAGTCCTTGTGATCCACTGAAGCTCAACTTTCAATCAGTGGCGGTAAAATAAATGAAATGCCAATGGTTTTTCAAATGTTGATATGCTTTGACTTTTCTAGGTCAGTGAGTCTGGAGTCCACAGGCCGCATGTAGCAGGAATTCACGGCAGAAGCAACGAAGGTGCCTATTCTCTTGTCCTGGCCGGAGGTTATGAGGACGATGTGGTATGCTATTCTTTTATCAGTAGCAGTAATATAATGTGTGCCGAAGTCAAAGTTGGTGACATTTGTTATTTTGTTGTCTGTCATATTGATGTCTTACATCGCAGGATGATGGAAATGAGTTTACTTACACCGGCTCTGGGGGAAGAGACCTGTCTGGAAATAAGAGAACTGCTGAGCAGTCATGTGATCAGACACTTACCCACATGAACCGGTATGATGCAAGACAACATAACGCATAACTGTCTATCAACTGAGGTTTTCCCCTCTTATTTTATTTGGCATATGTTTGTGGTCCCTACCAGAGCACTGGCCCTCAACTGCAACATCCCTGTCAACGACAAAAATGGTGCAGAGTCAAAGAACTGGAAGTTAGGCAAACCCGTTAGAGTTGTGCGCAGCTGCAAGGGTCGCAAGCACAGTAAATATTCTCCTGAGGAAGGAAACCGATATGATGGGATTTATAAGGTATGGAAAAACAAGACATGTTTTATAGGCATGTGGTGGTACGTTACATAACAAAAGTATTCCAATGATTGCACTATTAAACATGTGGTGTGATGATTATTTGAGAGTTTAAAATAAGCTTACAGTAGTTGACTGACAGGTTTGTTTTGTAACTGAGCATCCATTTGTAGTTTGACCCCATGTGGTTTTTGACCTCGTCAGGTGGTGAAGTACTGGCCAGCAAAGGGTAAGTCTGGATTCTTGGTCTGGAGGTATCTGCTGAAACGTGATGATGATGAGCCGGCACCGTGGACAAGAGATGGCAAGGAACGCATCAAGAAGCTCGCCCTCACCATGCAGGTAGACATTAGATCATGACACTGAGATTTCTTTGTATACACAATATTACCCTGTTTTCTCTTCTTCTTTTGCAGACGGGCAGAATTTTACAAAACGCTGTTTAACACTGTAGCTGCACATGTCACAGCAGACACTCTGGCTTAACACCTGCCCTCTCTGTGCCTCTGTCAGTTGCACATGAGTTACTAATCCGATTCTGTAGGGAACAGTGAAGGCTGATATTTTCAAGTCTTTATGCATCTGGAGTAAAATGTTAATCAATTCAAATTAATGTAATCAAACTTCATTATAAGTGATGACCCTGTCACCCGTTGGGAATCTGGTTAATGAATAACCATAGTTTTTGACATTTAAAAATAATTTACATATGGAGTTAAAGGCAGTTCTTGTTGGAAGCACAAATACATAGTTGGTTTGTTATTTTCATAACAGAGTCATTAGTTGTCAATGGGAACCGTTTAGAGTTCTGCTGCCAAATTCTAAAACCAGACTGCGCTCCCATTTGCTCTCATATTGACCATGTTTTATTACCATGCCAGCCAAAAGCAACTCTAAGCAACTTAAGTTAAAACATAACGTGTTAAATGCAAAACATTAAATCTGGTATCTGTTAGAATTCATGTAGACCTACATATTGGTGACCCCTGTTTATTTGCCTGTCCATGTAGGTGTAACTGGGATTATATTTACACCATGTTGTTGTTGTTCCAGTATCCTGCTGGTTATCAAAAAGAGAAGGAGAACAAAACTGAGGTGGAGGTGGAAGAGGCAGCGGCTGCAGCGGTGGCGGCGGCAACACCCAGCAAAGCAAAGAGGAAGAGAAAATCTCAGGGCAGTGGTAAGTTATGTGTGTTGATGATTTTTTTTTTAATTGTTTGCATGCACCAACAAATATTATTGTGAAGCCCTTACTAAATATAACATGTCTCTTGGTAATTGTCAGAATCCTCTAAGACCTCACCTGGCAAGACTCCTAAAAAAATCAAGGTAGAGGTGTACAAGCTTTCTCAGGAGCAGAAGTCTATTATCAAGAATGACAAAACGAACAAGAAGCTGTGGGATGAAGCCATGGAGTCATTGTCTCTTGGACCGGTGAGGATGATTGGTTTTTGAGATGCTGAACAAAATATCACACTAAAAGTAAATGTTACTAGGTCAGTAAGTGCCAGTAGTAGAACAAAATCTATTCAATTGTGCGTTTTTGTTTTTGCAGAAATTTTTGAACAAGGTTGAAGAAGTCTTTATCTGCATTTGCTGCCAAGAAGTGGTCTTTCAGCCCATCACCACAGAGTGCCATCACAATGTCTGCAGGGTAAGCAAGTATTCGAGTGCCATCTGACTCAAAACTAACCAGACTGGACCAAGACTGGTCATATTTGCAACAAGAACTATATCTGCTCTCAAGTCGTTGATACATTTGCATATGAGAAATACAAGAAACAGGGAAACCTTGCTAAATATTTCTTTGAACAAGACCTCACTAAGTATGGAGTCACATCTTCAGACCTCTTGCATGTAAAAGTTTCTGATCAATGATCACTTTTAGCTTTGCAGTAGTGACTTGCCATTTTAACTTACATGGTAACTGTAGTACCTTTGATCTGTTGATACAATTGTCCCCTTACAACCAACTCTGGAGAGGGTTAGGGTGGTTACAAAATCTTGAAACTATTTAGCAATACAAGAGTAACCAGTTAGTACTGTTAAATTTGAACAGAAAATTGAAACCCCTAAACTAAAAAAGAATGTTCTTTTCACTCCAGGAATGCCTTCAGCGGTCCTTTAAAGCAGAGGTGTACACCTGCCCGGCCTGCAGACATGACCTGGGCAAAAACTACTCCATGACTGTCAACAAATCTCTGCAAGATATTCTAAATCAGTTTTTCCCAGGGTACAGCAGTGGGCGATGATCACTGACTCGGCTAGCAGTCCTAGCTAGGACAGGTGATGTAAACTATAGGGGGAATTTTCAGTTCAGGCTATAAAGAATCACTTTCATTTAATATATTTTTATGATTATAAAACTACATTTTTTGTGGACTTAAATGTTACCATTTTTCACCTTGGATCTGCCATGATGTGTAGTTACTGATAAAACGAAAATTCCTTTAGAACTGCCTTTGCCATTAATCCATTAATACCCGTAACCAGTATTTTATTCCCCGTTTTATTCTTTTCCATTAACTAAAGCGAACGTTATCCATGTTAAGTAAAACCCTCCGTGATTTGCTCTCCCTAGGAGAACATTAAACCGTTTACCGAAACTGTTTGCAGGATTCTTCATTTATGGTCATTGGAATCGGAATCAAGTACAAGTTTGGAATTTACGAACACGGCTGCTTGATTTGGTTTGTTAAATGGATTATCTCCTCCCAGATTACTAAAGCATGTTTGTTTTGTCCTACATGATCAAATGATTTACTGCATTTATATGGCAAGTGAACAAAGCAGTCTTTTGGACAAGGTGCTTTCTGGATTTTTTTTTTTTTTTTTCTGCAGTTTAGCAGGCTCAGAGGAAGTGTCATGCTGGAAACGTTGTCATCAAACTGCAAGCTTGTGTATTGGGTGTCATTTTCATTAAGTGATTTTCTTTTTTGTTCGTGAAAGTTGGTTTAAAAGTTGGTATGAATTTGAAATGAACTTAAAAGCCAAACGATAGAATTTTATTCAGTTACATAGATATGGATGTTCCCTGTTTTAAAAAGGTTTATTTTAAATAAGTCCAAAGAAACAAAATGTGCTTAACCAAGAGTGTAATTTAGAACTGACCTATCTAGCTTTTTAGACAATTTCCCCGATACGTAATCCTAATTGATCCTAGAATCTTTATCTGTATTTTTTCTAAAAGTAAAATGTGTACTTCATGTTTTATAATCGTATTGCCAACTGTGGAATGAGGCTGTTAAGTCAGGTTTTCACATCCGCTGTCACTTATTACCTGATATCGTAAACAAGAAATGCTTGTGTTAAATTTAAAATGCAAGTAAATTCAGCACACTACTTGTGTGAAATTTGAATATTCAAAAATATCCAAATATGTCATTTCCTTTACTACTCACTTTATTTGTAGACATGGTGTGAGGTTTGGTATTCAAGTTCAGCAGTAGTGTGTGAAAATATCCATCCACATGCCAGCACTTTTTAATTTTGATGGAGAGACTACGTTTTGCATAGACCGGAAATGTATATTTTCTAAAATTGTATAATTTTTAGTCCATTTTCAGTTTTTGATATGTAGTTTTTAGGAATACTTGCACATATTTGGTGCAAAAATGTGTCAATGAATGTTCAGTGTTATTCAATAAAAAAAAGTGAAATTAGTTTTTTTGCTTGTATCTATTGCTCTTGCGCATGCTAGTCTTGTAAATCTTTATCTGGTGATCTTGATATCCTGGTTTTGGTGAAGATTTGCTCAAAAATGGATTGAGATATTGTGTTTTTTCCATAATTGGACAATCTCGTACAGGTGTAATGACAGTAATGGTATGAATGGGTTTAGTCGCACTTAGTATATTTTTGTATTATTGTGGCTGGCTGCGAACATCAACCCTTACCCCAAACCCGGTCATGTGTACGTGCATTGCGTGCACATCATTTAAATACTAGCACCGGGACGTGGTTATTACTGGTTGACTGCTCTCATTGGTCAACGTGTGTGTCCATAACCAAGTTATCCAATCATATCACTTTCTTTCAGACCGAGAAGATACGCAATCGCGCCATGCAACCAATCGCTTTGCGTGTTTCCCGAGATAGGCGTGACTCTAACGCGGGCTTAGCTAGCTAATGCTAGAAGAAAACCGACCAGAGAATTGTATCAATTCGCAACCAAACCGTCTGCGTTTAACAGGTGAAAGGCGATACTGCACTGCAGCAGGTACAGTTCCTCATTCATGATTTGTTGTATTGCACTGCAAATCCTGTGCTTTTGTTTAACGTGATGTGTTTGGTGTGTGTCGTCGTGGTGTTTTGTTTTTTTAATCTGCAGATATGGACGTAGCTAGCGAGATGCTAGCCAGCGTTAGCATAAGAATGCCATTAGGACGCGATAGCTCTTAAATTGCAGCCAGTGCATGGTTTCGCCTGTACGTGCAACTGTTAGAGTGCATTGATGGTTTGTGTGCCCTTCGCGTTTTGCATATGTTGAACCCATCACATGCGGCGTTTTGTTCGCTGTCATCTTAGATAAAATGCTAACAGTGGATGTTGGTTGTGCATAGCTATCGTCGCCCTTAGCAGCAGTAGCCCGTATCAATTGCTTCCGATATCGGACAGCCTCCCTTGACTCAAAGCCAGGTGTGAGTTCAAGTTATCAAAGACAGTTTATGAGTGTTAAATTCCAGCCCCATCTTCACGAGCAGGCAAACGTGTGCGGCATTGCAGTACGTTTTAAATCCAGTTGGATTTAAAGGGTCCATGCAGGCCCTTTTTTTTGTTGTGGTTAGACAGCTGGGGGTCATGTGGCCTTCCATTTACCGAGCAGGTCAGTTCGTCAACCCCATTTTGCGTATGTCATGTGGAAGTAAAGTTACAGTGACGTAAACGAAACATAATTTTGCTAACAGTCACTTATTTTGGTGGGCACCTCTTTCTCTTTGTGGTGTTGCAGTGGAACTTATTTACAATTTCAATTAATAGCATGAAGCCAAAAACGCCTTCCTTTAAATTGAACCTGGTAGGAAACATTTGCGTTGGTCTTTCCTGTACCACAAGCTGCTGAAGATGCAAATAACTTGAATGAAAATCGCCCTTTGGCTTTCCTCAGACTAGGAACCGAGAGAACAGAAATGATATCTTGAATTAACAGTTTGCGTAATGTTGACTACTCTTAATGGTGTAATTATAAACTGCAGGAAATCTAAATGGACCTGGTCTTATTTTTTTTCATAATCGGAAAAAGAAAGAAAAAAATCACCATTACACATTGCCCAAACCCTGTTAGTTTGCAGCACAATGGGTGAAATAGGTTCATCTGTACAAATGATGTTGCCAATTATACAGCTATACTTTAAAATCCATATTAGGATTTCCAGCTCTGTTGTTGTGTGTAATTAAACTTTAAAAGCTGCACTGTTAATGAGTAAACTTGATAGTGTTTGTTCAGGTAACGTCTGTGCCAGTGTCATCTAAGTTGATCTTATGCCGTCAATTAGAAAATGATAGCAATAACAAAATCATACATGCAAGGGTTTTATTTGTTGAGAAATATATATATATATATATATACAATATATTTTAGATTAAAACAAAATTCACATCACTACGAATTAGCAGGACATGTCTCCAGTATGCTCACTTTGCCTTCAATATAACTATGCAACAATAAAACAATGTTGGGCAAACTTATTAGTCATAAATGTGCTACTTTGGCAATAAGAGTTATTTCAGAACGCAACACCTTTACTTGTATTAGCAAATACATTTCATGTGACTCCTACTAGAAGTCTGGGTTACTAAATTGTGTTACGAGAAGATGGTTAATCATTTTTCAAAATTCAAAATCCAAAGATTACTTTGATTATGCCACACTCTTAAATAAAAGAACTAGAAATCCTCAGATTGGATGAAAATGCATTATTTTTGGTTGGAAAAATAACTTGATAATGGTTCATCGTCACTTCTGCTAATAAGTATTCTTTTGAGTTATGAATAGACTTGGTCAGCCCTAGATTTTATTTGTTTGCACTTGCAACTCTCCGCTGCAGGGGTCGTTCTTCCAGGTAGCCACGGGGCTGTCAGAGTTTGTCTGTATTTAACATTGTTAGCTGCAAAAGCTGAGGCTGCCTGTCAATCATGAGTATTTTTATTTGTATCGCTATGGGTAACAGAGGTGAAAATGCTCTGTAATAAGTCTATATGAAAATAAAAAGGCAAAGGAAGAGATGCGTGCACATGTTCAGCCTTTGGGTTTTGCTGTTTTTCCACTGAGTTCAAGCGGAGCTCGAGTCACGGCGGCCATCCATGGCGCCATGTTGAAGAGTTGCAGGCTATTTGAATCAAACTGAGAAAGAAGAGGAGTTGAAATAATGATTGTTTTGTCATGGTCAGAGTTTTTGGACTGTAAAAACAGACTACAAGTGTCACTGTTTCAGTATTTTTTATATTGACATCAGTGTTGGTTTGGGGGTAATCCCCTGCTGTTCAGAGAAAGTTTTTCCTCTCACCTAAGCCTGAAAGCAAAACACATTAGCCAGAAGCTAACATGAAAACAGTGTAGCTGTTATGCAAGCCCTCAACAGTCATGTTTTTGTCTGAACAATTTAATAAGATAATTTACTGTAGTATGGAAGTTAAAGAACCGTATATGATACTTCATGGGTGATGCATTAGGATCCCTTGACCACTGGGTTCTTAAAAAAAGAACCACTGTATTTTCATTAGTTATTTTTCTAACCGTTACTAGTTTGGACAAACCCGTGAGAGGTCTGTCAACTTATCCTGCACAAACCTCTGCATGCCCTGGGCTATCAGTAATGTTGAGAGATCAAGTGGCAGTTGTGAGTAAATGGAATGGTCAGCTGTGAGCCTGTTTTGTATTTGGCTTTGATCAGCTAACATGATAATAATTAGATTGAAACAGTCACAAATGAGATGTTGGAATGAGAGTACACGTAGACAACATGAGATTAGTGACAACATGCCTGTCACCTTGAAAGCCTTTAATCTTATGGGACAGTTATGCTTTGTTCCCAGCTTATATTGAGCTAGAATCAAGACAGAGATGTACTGGAAACGCCAGGACGTTGGGAATTGAGTGAACAAACTTGTATGAATTGAATTGCATCGTCAAGAACCAATAAACAGTTTCAATCGGAACCACGACTCGGTCAGACTTGCAGTAGCTTACAATACAACTGGGTGTGATTAGTCTATTATGAGGCATCTTGCCATTGATACCGTTAATGTCTTGTGTAAAATTTTACACAGAATACACAAAAAAAAATCTTAAGGACTTACATGCTCATCTTGCATTTGCTCCCAATTTGAGTTGCAGATCCAGCACTTTGAAAGAAGCTAAATACTGAATGTTGCCTCATTATCTCATTGTCTTTCCTGCAGGTTCACCTGCGACACTTCACGGACCAAATGGCTACCGACATGCCTATGGACACGGTGCCGGCTCCTCACCCTGCCCTAGCCACTGCCTCGTCCCCAGACCCTACTCCATCCTCACCACCTGCTCTCAGCTCTAGTGCAAACCAAGACCAGATTCCCAACCAGGAACCAACGATAGCTGAAATCTCCCACCCAGAGGTGACCCCAGAACACAATGCTCCTCCAGATCTCACTCCTGCTACGCCCTCAGACCCAGAGGTAGCCCCAGGACTTTTTCCAGGTTCTGAGCTGCCCCCGGCTCCTCTGCTGCAAGCACTGCCACCGGTCAGTGCCAAAAACCCCAGCTGCAAGATCATGACCTTTCGGCCTACCATGGAGGAGTTTAAAGACTTTGCCAAATACATTGTCTACATGGAGAGCCAAGGAGCTCACCGTGCGGGCCTCGCAAAGGTGTGTTCAACGCAACCACACGCCATTGTATTCTAAGCACACATATTCGGCATATCCTTTATTAGGGTACACTTTTTAGCTTTTAATTCTAATCAGCCACTGCTGTAGCCTTTTTCTGCCCAGTTAAGTATCTATCTAAACAGGTCATTGTGGTCTATAATCAAAAGACATTACAAGTTTTAAAGTCAAAGAATTGTTCAATGTCTGATTGTAATGCTAACCTTTCACTCCGTTTTATAGGTGATTCCCCCAGAGGGCTGGAAGCCTCGAAAATCCTATGACACCATTGAGGACATGGTGATTCCAGCTCCCATCATGCAGGTGGTGACTGGTCAGTCGGGTCTGTTCACTCAGTACAACATCCAGAAGAAGTCAATGACTGTGGGCGAATACCGCAAGCTGGCCAACAGCAAAAAGTAAGTTGATGCCCAGACCTGTGGACGTATTTTAATGCTGGTACACTGTTAATAATGTGTCTTGAAATGACGGTTTGAAAAAGTAGTTTGCTCAGTGGAAGTTCAATTCCTGATGAAGCATTTATTTTTCTGGCACAATTTTACATGCATTTTTAAATTATATACAAAAAAAACATAGCATATTAATCTGTTCACAGCAACATTTTTTTGCATTGATTTAGCAGTAATCAAGAGATGTTTTGTTGTGTTTGCAAGCACTTTTTGAATAAGCAGAATAAATGATAATTTGTGTATGATTTGATTGAAACGTCTTCATCAAAAGCAGCAGTAGTTGTTGTCTGTTGAAGTTGTAATGGTTAATGGTGAGTTAAATCTCATAATTTGAAGATGAAATTGCCTGAAAGAAGATGTTCTCAGATTCATGGCAAGATGTTAACTTAAAAACCCTCTATTTCTAAAGCATTGTAGCTCCCTATTGACATTACATCTTTTGCTATTCTCTGTCTAGGTACTGCACACCTCGTCACAAAGACTTTGATGACTTGGAGAGGAAATACTGGAAAAACTTGACATTTGTGTCGCCAATTTATGGTGCAGATGTCAGTGGCTCCATCTATGATGAGGTGAGGCATCTGTGTGTTCTGGCACTCAATGGCTAAGGCTGCTACTAGCCCAATTTCCTTTCACTAACCTTTGGCATTCTATGTTGGGATATTACACTTTTCTGAATTACTGATGCACCTATAATATTAGATAACCTTGAGAACTTCTATATATACAGTGTGATTAATAATCCTCTTTGGGATGCATATTTTAAATACTTACTTGAATGTATAATTGTTATGATCTGCTTTAAATATTATACTTTTATAACTTGTGTATCTAAATGGTTTCTGCATATCATGTTGTGTCTCTAATAACATACATAGTGAATGAGACGTTATCTTTTTTGTTTGACTAAAGCACCATCTGGTGGTCAACTTATTCATATATTATTCTCACTCCTACTTGTACGACTATTCTGTGCACGCTGTTCATAAAATTCATGTTGTTTTGTCCAGGACATTCAAGAGTGGAACATTGGCCGTCTCCACACACTGCTGGACATGGTGGAGCAGGAGTGTGGCATCGTTATTGAGGGTGTGAATACTCCATATATGTATTTTGGCATGTGGAAGACCACCTTTGCTTGGCACACTGAGGACATGGACCTTTACAGTATCAACTACCTGCACTTTGGACAGTCCAAGTCATGGTAAGTGAAATTGCATTTTTATTTTTCAAGGCAGCTTCTTAAAGTCAAAATAATCAGATCTTTGTTGAAGTAAAAACGCTCCCTGTAGGAGATTAATATTTATTCATGCTGTAATGTATGGATGCATGGGTTTGCATTGTTTCATATTTGTGTTAAGATTATGAATCTAGATCTTCTCTCGGTTCCTAGATTATGAAAAGGCACATGCATTTGTACCCTAAATTTAATGTAAATCCCTGTACACATCTGTTAATCTTATTTTTTTCATTTGTGTACCCGCTAATTTCTGTCCATTCGGTTGGATCAGGTCATTGTGAGCATCACTAATATGATGCTGGTCGTTATTAATTAAAGAAAGCAATTTGTAAAAAGTTAAATGTATTTCAAATACATGTTGCTGCTTCCTTTCTACTGGTGTGCCAAAAGTGGTATTTGTATTGCAGATCGGTTGGGAAGCACACTTGCTTTGTGTTACATAAATATATGTCTCTGGCAATATGTTTATTTTCCCACAGTTCCCCTGTTCACTTAACGTATATCATGGCCCCCTATCAATTTGTCTCAATGAATAAGCCCAAAAAGGTTATACAGACGACATTTCTTTTTGGTAGTCAACCCCACAAGTCCATGTCATCCCCAGTACTCAAACTTCTCACTCTTTTTGTAGGATTGTGTTACTCCCATGGCAAACTACAGTGCAACGGTTTGTTTTAAAACTGTTTTTAACCGTTGCTTTTGAGGACCAATGCTTAAATAATAATTCTAGAGTTTAGCTTTGTTCATTGCTTCTGACATTTCTTCTTGCTGCGTTTGCAAAGGCTTAGTTTTCTCCCAAAATGTATATATCCTCAACGTTGTGCAGTCCATTGTAGCATTGTAGCACGTTGGATACAAGTACAGAAAACAGTGTAGGTAAATTTAGCTATTTGAATTATTCCTATCCTGTGCAATAGTTTCTGCACTGCCCTCACTGTCTGTGAGAGCCAATCCAGCCTTGAAGCTGGAGTGGAAAAAAGAACACTATCTTTGTTTGCTTGCAGTCTAGGTATTTCATATCTCTGTGTGTACATGTGCTGTCTGTGGTGTGTGTGCGTGCGTTCTTGTGGGTGGATGGGGGTGGGTGTGTGAGAGTGAGAGTGTGAACAAATTTTAACCGTCTACCGTTCTCATTTTCACATATCTCACAGAGGTTGGCTCTGTATCATCCCAGCTCACGCTCTACACACAAAATGTTGGTGCTATAGTCATTAGGGGTGATTTCTGCTTGGCATTTACTGGCTGAGCAGTGCCAGGCTTATTGAAAACCGTCGGGCTGCATTATCTGCGCAACCCACAGGCAGTGTGTGTTGCCCTTTTAACAACACAAGTATTTTTTGACTGTTATTTAGGGTCATAACGAATCATCTTACTGGATCAATTTAAAAATTCAATTCAAATGATTGAACTATATCATTTATAGGTACTAAATTTTATTGAAAACACTCTCAGTGCTCAACAAGCCTATTCATTATTATTATTCTTAAACTGAATTGTATTCACATTTGTGTGTGGAGTAATTAGAGGCTCTTGAATAGAGTATGCACCCATAAAACGAACACACACACACACGGGTGTCCAGGGGTGTGTGTAATGTCTGAATTATCTTTGTCCTAGCGTTCAGTCACAATCTTTATTCTTCCATCATTCTCTTTATTTATTCTCTGTCAATCAATCCTTTACCCCATCACACACCAGTAGATCGGCTGTCACATAAAATATTTTCCTCATGTGAGCATGTGTGGGAAAGGTATGGAGAGGCTGACTAAAGAGAATTTAATGGGTTGTTTGGAAGCGTAGCCCAGCTGCAACTTCGGGGAATGAAGGAATTCTTTAGGAATCCATCAGTCTTCAGCCTCTTCTGTAGTCCAGTGGTTTTGAACCACCTTGGTTTGACAGTTTTGTGAGTAGTGACTTTTCTGAGACTAGTATTGGTGTTTTATTTATTTTTTAATTGTATTCAACTCCTGAAATTCTTTTATGATCTGGGAAACATGCCCTTTCAGTATTAAATTATGTCGGCGGTATTTGTAGTTATAGGGGCTATAAGAGTGGGGTCAGGATTTTGGTGAAGGGCAGCTGCAAGGGAGATGGGATGGGATGGACTTCTCGAACGTTCACCCATACCGTGGTCCGAGCAACACGGGACCAAGACCAACTCCCATCCCTTTAGCAGCGACCCTACACCAAAACCCTAACCCTTCAAGACTTCAATTAAGATCAGGAACTGCTGCTGCATGAAAAAAAGTGAACTGTACAACACCAAATAGGAAGCATGCATCTATAATTATAATGTGAAAAAACAGTAACATGCAATGTGCTGCTGGTCATGCTTTCAAGATGTATTCATTTCACCCGCTACCAACAGTCCAGCCATAGGAAATCTAATGCTTACTCAGAGGGGTTGAATATTTCAAGCCTTCATTTACTGTTTTGTTTTGTTACATTTCTGTCCCTGGTGCCAGAGTGACAGACGTGTTGCTGTCATGGCAACCATGGCCTTAGGAGGGAGGGAACGGGAGGAGACACGCTGATCGACTGATTTGTTTAGTTTGATGCTGGGATGAAAACAAAAAATCATCTGAGGGGATTTTCTCTGGCACAGGCTGCTTGAGATTCTTGCACAATTACACGGAAAAGTCTGCAACATGATGCTCCTCTTGGACAAAAGCAACTGAATACTGGGGCATTTTAGAAAATATACATATTTACCGTCTAACTTGGACCAACAAGATCAGTGGCAAATCTATCTCATCTCCACAAAGCCTGAAGTGGGAATTTGACAAGTGGTAAAATGTATTTCTAACCACATAGCCATTACAACAGTAAATGCTACTATTGCAAACCAATCAGTGCTCACAGCACACATTATCAGACACACAAAAAAAACATCGTCTTGTTAGAGAACACAATACTAGAATTATGGACAGTAGAAAAAAACAACGATGCTGAAGAGTGTGTATGGTGTCGTTGGTAGCCAAACTGAAAAGTGTGCCCTTTAGTGCTGCAATACCAGTTTGTGTGATTCTGTAGACTTTCAAATAAATGTTTTTCATTTTACGTGAATGTTAAAGGTTCTTAGCAGCCAGTGGTTCATGTTGCTGCATGTAAACCCTGGACCACAAGATGGCAGTGGCGTGATCTATCTTGAACCTTTTGACTCCTCCACTCATCACAACCTATTTTATGCATACGGAGCACTCACACTTTGGCAAAAAATAAAATTGCACCTTGCTAACAGTATCAGACTATATGGGCATATGTTGTATCATAACCCTTGTAACACGATTCCCATAATATTGCTGGACCCTTGCCAATACACAGCCCTTATTGCAAACCAGCTGTAAAGATGGATCCCAGTGATGCATAATGTGTTCATTAATAAATCATTGAAACTCTGGTTGATTATGAAAGATTAAAACACAAGGTCAGGTTAATGTTGTAATATATGAACATTTTCATTCATTTCTGGCCATTAAAGTGAACCCCCAACTCCCATATTTCTCCTGTTGGCCTTTGTTTTGGAGCCACAGGAAAAATTACAACTCATAACCTGATTCATTTTTATTGTCTCGTTCATTACCCATTATCTTCATGTGCAAAAAGCATAAATTAAAATAACGCTTATGCACAGGGAATGATTATGGGGGTACAGTGGGTAATTAACAGTATATTTACTCAGGAAAATGGACCAGTTACAACCTGAATTTTAAATACATGTGTTCTTTGTCACTATCCTGCTCCCAAATTACATTAAGGACCTTGGTAAATAGCCTCTGATGTTGGATAGCTGTGTAAATCCAGGCAATAATAATAAAACACTGCAGGTTGCTGCACCTCTCTGAAGTTCTAGGCTTTCATCATTGGGTGGCAGTGTGGCACCATGCCTCGGCTCCCATGTCTGAAATCATCTTTGTCTTTTATTTTTCTTGTTTATTATTTTATCTCTCTCTCTGCCCCATGCTCTTGATCATGTTTTCTCTCTAGTTGCGTGTCGTTTCCTCTCACCACCCCTCTTTGGTTTCCTTTTCTAATGCTCTCTTTCTGGTTCCCCTTTGTGTCAAACACCCTTGTGGTTGTTGAGACTCAGGGGAAGAAAGTTGAAGTGTAGGCTTTTTTTTCGCCACCTATAGTTCTTTGCCTTTGGTGTTCGGAGTCATAAGCAACTCAGAGGATGCAACTTTAGTAATATAAAGCATTGTAATAACTTGACAACTGAACGTGTGAGATTTGAGCTTCACTGGCTCCATCCCTCCACTCTGATGTACAAAGAAACTGGCTTTTCAAGAAAGCATTTGATATTTGGTGTTGATAAAAACTTAATGGTGTCCACCTGTCGTATTCAGTGGGAGCATGCCAAGTGGTGACTGGGGAAAAAACCAGCTAGAGAATACCTGTAACAGATCTGAGCAATAGGGTAGCAAATATATTGCTACCCTATATCCCCCCCCCCAAAAAAAAACAACTAAATGCAGAAAAAAAAATTCCTCCCAACCTCCAGACTTCAAAAAGATTGACCAGATTAGTGATTGGTGTGTATATTGTGTATGGCATGGTAAAAGGGAAGTGGAGGGTAGGGTAGAGAGGTACGTAGCATGACTGATTACATTTCTTAAAACGGAAAGTGCTGAGGGCTGGAAAACAACCCAACACTAAACAGTCATTTCTCCTGATCCTGCCCTTCACAGGTCATTTTATCTTTTCCACCGACCTTCCCATTTCTCTCTTTTTTCCATGCTTTATCATTTGACAGGAGCATCAAGACAAGGCTTTTATGTATATATTTATGCACAGTCCTCTAATATCTCGACATTTCTGATTATGATCACGTCGCATCAAAACCTGATGAGCTTGTTCGAGGTGCAATGTTTTTAACTGAAATGTTGTTAATATGGCCTCATTTTTGCTGCAGTCCACACACCTTGCATGAACTTATGTCACGTTGCATTGGTTTGCGTAGACTTTATACATTAGTGTGTTGCCTTCACCTTTTTGGCAAGTGTTACCTAGTATGTTTTTTTTTTCCATTGAGAAATTGGTTTCCAGGGACAATAGCAAAATATTGTTTTCAAATAGGAAGATTATTGGATTCTGTAGATTTTCATAATAGATGTTACTGGTCACACTGATTGTTTATGATGTTGTTGCACATGTCAAACATGTGTACCTCTGGAAAGAAGTGTTATTAAGTCATTTAGTAAGAAGCCAACTAATCACCCTTTACCTCTTTGCAGGTATGCCATTCCACCTGAGCACGGCAAAAGGCTGGAGAGGCTGGCACAAGGTAAGGGGCAGAGGATGTTTTCAGTTTAAATCCATTTTTGATTTACCTTGTTGTTTAGTTTTCCCTCCCTCCATATAATAGAAAGTAAAGTAGCTAAACCATAGCCCTTAACCTCAAAGGACATCATGCACCACACGGTCAAGAACGCGCAAAAAACACAAAACATTTCTGCAGTATCTTCTTTAGCTGGCACAGCTGTCCTCACAGTAAACGGTGTGTAAAGTTAAAAAGTAAACTTTGTGTTCCACTTTCTCACCACGTGGAAGAGCACGGATGTGTTTGTCACCTGACTAGGCTAAAATTGAGCACGATTTGGAAGAGAGGCTGCCTGAGCCGAGATCAGCTGCATCAAATATTTGTTCTGCGGAAAGAGGAGGAAACGACAAAGCCTGAACAACGAAGTTCAATCAAAGTGGCTGTCTCCAGACTGTGCACTGATCGATTGTTTATGCTGCCAAGGAGCAAATATTGGCTGCTGCTTCTGCTGCTGCCGGCTATAACCTCGGAGCATTGCAGATTTTGACCAATATATCAGACCCAGTTGTAATGATTGTGTCAAACTGCACCTCTAATTTACTTGAACATTACATGCATTGCTGAATGGCTCTGACACAAAGGTTTATCTTCATTTTGAAATCTTGCCTGACTCACATAAATGAGGTCTGGAGTGAGATAGTCTTGAGTCATTCTGCCTTTAGTGTTTCGTCAACCTGCTGCCCCCTTTCCCTGGCACACAATGTCTCCTTACATCTCCCCCCTTCCTTTCTCCCCCCCCCATGCTCTCCTCCTCCTACACCATGTTTTGATCACCAAAGATGATTATCTTGTGTATGTCATGCTGTTCAGAGTGAGGTAGGAGGTGAGGGGAGGGTGAGGGAGATAGGTTAAAACCAAACAAAAACAACTAGACACACCGTCGGTCCTTGTTGCTTTTAAGGGCTGAGAGCAGATCAATAAACTTCAATGCTTAGACTGTCATGTGCTATCAGTCTGTTACCACTGCCTTCGATAAATGTTTACCAATTTTATACCATAGCGGATGTTATTAACAATAATAGATGTTTCCTGTTTAATTATTTAAGTTCACAATGACTCACTGCCCCACTTACTTCTGAATTTCTATTGATCCTGGAATTCCCAACCCCCTTCTAAAAGTAACTTAAAACGCCACACATAGTCGCAGTTCCCACTTGCGACCTCTGGCCCAATCCATTTCCCAAGACTTCACCTAGAAGCAGTTGTTTGATCTTACACAACAATGGCAGCAACCATGGAGGCTTGGAGGCAACACAAAGTATATTTGCCTTTATTTGCTTAAATAGAGGTACTATTGTGCTGTAAAACCTATTCCGAATGTAAATTGGTGTCCCAATATGATGTCGCTGTTAATTGTTTTCAGGTTAGGATAAACAATCTCTGCCTCATTAATGTTAGAAGGGAGACAGCATGGCTGACAGTTTAATTGTCTAATCACTAGGGCTGTCACTTTTGATTGTAACACTTTGTCGAACGTGGGGGGAGGGGTAAATATTTAAACAGTAATGACCTGTTTTGCATTTGCAAGAGATGCTTGTCTTTTTCAAATGTGTTTAAACATTTGGAGAAGCCTTATTAATCACTTACTTAAAATCACCAGCTGGTCATGAATCATGAGTTGCGTTTAGGTTAAGTGCACTTGGAGATTCTAAAATAGAACAGTAGATTTCAATTGGATTTTAATGCAGTGTAAATGATAGTTGACTTTCCTTTATCTCCCCAGCATTTCACTTTTATTTATGCATTCATTTTTTGTCAGATGAGTCGGTATCATTATAATATTACAAGTCATCTTCCCTAGCTGGTTGGGGTAGTTAACTTTTAAGTTGCCAAATCCTCTAGTTCTTTTGAGCTAAAAGATCTATTTAATATCACGCAGTATGCCATACTAATGAGGATTTTCAACTAGTGTGATATGGATTATGGACTAGAATCGTAGCTATGATTAATTTCAGTCAAAGGCTGAAATGAAAATTCACGCTGTCGACAACTGTTGTAATCCTTTATGTCGGCATTCAGCTCTCGGTCACATTCAGATTGCAGGCTTCCTTCTTCTCTTATCTAAGCAGCTGGCAGTGGAAGTAATGCAGTGCTAACGTTATTTAACAAGCACCCACTGACCTATCAACGCCATCGTCGGCATAGGCAGCCAACTGTTTACGAGATCCTAAAAAGACAGTCATGAGCGCAGTAGGAATGCCTAATGTGGCCCGGACAATGTTCTTGTTACTTGAAAAATCCTTTCCAAACCTTTGACACAGCGACAGCTCTCGCTCTTCATTTCTGTGTCATTTCATTACATTTCTCCAACTTTTTTTTTTTGTTGGGGGGGGGGGGGAGGTTTCGAGGATGGAAACAGGAACTTCATTTCCAATTCAAACGGACAGGATGAAGCCTTTAAGTTAATATTGCCCCGCAGAGAGCTCAGAGAGCCAGCTGCATTTTAATGGGGATTAATACCCGGGCTGTGTCGGCACATTATTCACCTTTATCAGCTCCAACAAGCAGGCTGGCGATGAGAGAATAGACGCCCTCTCTGCCTCTCTTTGCTTTGAGGAGTAGAACAGAGGCTGAAACAATGCGGTGAAAATGAAGGATGAAATGGGTACCGATTATACTGTCAGTCACATTAAACTTTAACTGGGCGGATGCTTGCATCCCCCCCCCCTCTGACGCATAGGCGGGTACAGACCGTTAAAGAGAGGGAGACTAAGTGATGGAGGAGGAACCCTTCGCTTTGATTATGCAGAGGCCATCTGAGTTTCTCAGTATGCAGGAGCAAGTGTGATCGTTCTAGAGCGAGAAAGTTGGATCTCTGAAAACCCGAAATGGCAAAAGGGATTTTTCTAACATCAAAGCAGTTCTCTGTTTTTCGTGAAAGGGTTTGTTTTCTAACTCAAAGGGTGTCATTGCTATTTCAGCAGTTGTGCGAGTGTGCTTTTGCAGATCAAAATGGTAGAAGTTGAATTCACTTTTTTTTTTTTTTACTAATCTTTAGGACAGAGCCATCAACAGTTCAAGGACAGCATTTTAGGCTTTGTTGTATTGTTTTAATATTAACTGAATAGTAAACAAGTAACGACAGTGACTGTTGAATTTTAGTGCCGATTCCTTTTACAAAGTTTGAATGCACACAATTGTTCCACAGCAAAGCAGATCATCTGCAGGCAAGGTTTTCTCTTTGGTAGCGCTCAATGGGTACGCAAGTGAGTGCAGCCAGTTTGTTCTTTGTGTCAGAATAGGAGCCATGCAATCTCCCCTAATATCCAACCTGGAGGCACACAAACAATGAATTCACACGCTCTGAGGTACTATGATTATGCCAAAGCATTTAAATAATTGATGCCCATGTAAACGGATAACCACATTTTCTTTGCCAAGTTGCAGGATTAACATTAATCAGAGAACACAGCTGGAGCCCCTTTTGTGGTTAGAAAGAACCTATACATATGAAGATGGAGTAGAGCATTGGCAAGATGTGGCTCGACCTTGTAATTGCAGTGATTAATCATCTGATAATCTGGTACTTCTATTTTGTTGCAAATATTATGGCAGTCTCTCTAAATGTGTCCTCGTTTATGGACATATCACGGTTGCCACTCCTTGAATTTTCTGCGTCAGATCTAGAATCAAGGCATATGATTGGCATTTCATAGCTTTTAAAAGCACAGAGTGATAATGCCTGTTGTATGTAATAGCTGAATATATCAGAGGTCCACACTTATGCCATGTCAGCTGAAATTTACTTTAGCAGACAAACTTGTGCCATTTCAGGCCAGGATAGTATACTACGAGGAATGTTTATGTGAATGTTATGCTTTTAGGAACTTTGTGTGAAATTTAAGCTTTTAGGCACAAGTTCTGCAATTTGAAGAATGCAGTTCTTTTTGATAAACAATATTTGCTGGTGATTAAGTCATGCAGGACATTACTACAGGCATTTGTGAATGCACTGCCATGCTTATCCACTGCCTTTGTGTTATTATTTTTTTTATTATTCATGGTTTAGTAAACATAAATTGAGTCTCTCATCGATGACCTGATTACAATGTTCCCATTGTTACCCTCTGCAGGATTCTTCCCTGGAAGTTCCCAAGGCTGTGATGCTTTCCTTCGCCACAAGATGACGCTGATATCGCCATCCATCTTAAAGAAATACAGCATTCCATTTGATAGGGTGAGTGGCGACAAGTCCAAGTTGCATGATATCAAAGGGCATTTTAAAGGTCACCTCTGGGGGGGAAAAAAGGTCATTCTGCTCTAAGTGGATGGGATTATATTAAAATTAAGTCTGTTATAAATGCATCTATATTTTAACTTTGCCGGTATAAGATGACTATCATTATGCTGTACTACAGTGTCACTATGTGTGTCAAGCACTCATCATGCCTGTAAAAGTAATGTTTTACTTCCCCCTGGTCACAGGGTTTTAATAGCTGCCATGTCAAATGATAGATATTAATAATGGCAAAAATCAGAGTTAAAATTAATTTGCTAATTAAAAAAAAAAATAAAACCTTCACAGTGCACAGGCCATGGCAATTCTTTTTAGTTATAAACTGTCTCAGGTTTAACTACATTTGTATCCATAGTGATTCCAGTGCCCCTATGCATGAGTCCATGCATGATGGACAATACCTTTGATAAAGGAGTTTAAAATATTGTATGGTTTAGATAGGAATTGGAGTTATCTATCCCATACCTGCTGGTCCCTTGTAATTTAAGCAATTCTTGCGTAACCCAATTATTCTGAAAAAGGGAAGTAGCTTGTTTTGAAGGATGAATGACTAGGTTAGTGGCTCAGCTATGACGCAGCCGACACAGCTCTTTCTGTAGTTATGATACAGTTTGAGTAATGACCTTGTCTTGTCTGTCTTCGGAAATTAATTGGCCTTTTTTTCACCTTGATGTTTTTTTTTCCACTATTCAGCAGGCAATATAAATCTGCACAAAGCAAAAAATAATTGAAGATTGAAGGGGTAAAAACTGGCCCTGAGCAGCCCCCCCCATCTCATTTGTCTTTTCACTCCCCCTTCAGGACATCATTATCACAGGGAACATGTTGCTTGTTACACACCTACAGTACCTTTTTTGATTCATGTATAAAAATAAAACCGCCGTCTTGCATTCCTGCACGAGCAAAGGAATGGAATGTTTGATATATGAACCAGTGCCTTTTGCTGAGGAAGTTTATATCCCGCTCTCAGCCTCTACCCCAGTTTTCCCCCTCATGTCTGTCACCTTGTCTTGCTTGATGTGTCTCTTGATTGCCTGGATCCAGGCTTCACAAAGAAGCCCGGGATCCACAGCAGACTTGGAGGGCTTAAGGTTTGGGGCAACACATTTACAGAATAATATGCTTAACTTGTGCTCCCATTTTTACACATTCTTCGACTATCACTGAGCTCACGGGGAAACCACTCAACACTCGGAGAAGCAGCCATGCTGTGCTGAATTAGTTTTGCTCACAAGTCAGAAAAGTTAAGAGAAAAGTTGTTCCTGAAAAGTGGAACTCCCTGCATATCATAAAATCTTAATGACAACTGTTGTGTTTGTGAGATTCATGCGTAATACCAGAAGACATGTTGGCATGATTTTTTATGATCAGAAAATTGGGAGCTGCAACTTATCATTGGGTACATCGAAAAACAATCTATCGTCAATCAGAGGCACAAGGAGTATTATTCACACAGAGAACTAATAACCAGCACTCTGATATATAAAACACGAATTTGGGATTTAAGGTAATGTTAAGTCACCACATTTATAAGAAGGTTATATTATTTTTAACATTAAAGGTAAAAAGCATCTTTTAAATAAAATAAAAATGTTCATAAAATATACGACCGTTTACTGTACACCGTTTACTGTGTCGCCCAGGCCAGTTAAAATAAAGATTAATTGTGTCCTTGATGGCAGACATAATTTGTTAGTTTGAATTTAATCAGTTAGTTTATGAGATGCATAGTTTTCTTTATTGGAAATGATGCTGCAGTGGTCCCATAAATGTGGCCAAGGCTTTTCTTCATCTTCAGATAGATTTGATGAGGATACATTTGGAATTAGGTTGAAATAATATGGCAGTTTAAGTCAATTTAATCTGTTTTCTGTTGTTCTTCCCCTCTCTATTAACAGATAACTCAGAATGAAGGGGAGTTTATGGTCACTTTTCCTTATGGCTACCATGCCGGCTTCAACCATGGCTTTAACTGTGCAGAGTCCACCAACTTTGCCACCCTGCGCTGGGTAGACTACGGCAAGATGGCCACCCAGGTAAGAAGACAGGCTTTAATCCATGTAGCACTGAAATGACATCAGGAGATAACAGCGTCCGTTGCTGGTGTCCAACACAAGGTCGAAAAAAATCACGTGAAAGAAAACATGGAAACCTTCACCTCAAACTGCGTGAATATCATCACAGACACGCATGCATTCAGCAAGCAAAGATAGACACACAGGTTTGATCCAATCATCTCCAATGTGTTACTCTTTATTGATTATTTGAAAATATACGAGGCGCTTCCCTCCCGATACCAACTGTACCGTCGCATCCTTCCATTGATGCCAACTGCCTCTTTGCTTGTGGGCTGCTGAGCATGAAATTGACAGGGCGTGGTGTGGTTGTGGACGGGAGCCCAACTACAATGTCCCCCTGGAAGAACTTCCCACCTCGTCTCTTTTCAATACATTCCGCTTCATTTTCCTCTTCGGTTCTCCTCTTTCCTACCTCTGTGAGTGTTGCTCAAGTGTGTGTGTGTGTCGGTGCGCTCCCCTTTCCCCCGCTTTCTCTTTACTTGGCTGCATGTCAGATTTATTAGGTGCCAGTTCGCAGAAGTATATCTCCCTCCCTCCTCCCTCGTTTTCATTTTTCGACCTCCCTGCTTTACCCATGTGGCCAGTTGTAATTTAAGCGTCAGTAGTCCAGGCTCCAGCAGTCTCCCCTCCACCCAACCCACGGCACACGGGAGACTCACCACCGCACTCCACCTCACCCTCCGTCTGACAGAGAAGAGCGGCGTGAGGGAGAGTAGCTCCATCTTTCTCCCTTGATATGTTTGTATCGGCAGTTCTGTCTCACTGTGGCACTTGCCCTCGAGTGAACAGTGGCAACAGATGCGTGAATATGTAGAAATCTAAATGTTGACTCCAATTAGCTGCGACTGAACCCACACACGTACAGGTCACATGTCCAGACAGTGGGGTTTCTCGTTCTTTCTCCCTATGTGTCCGCGTAGTCATCACCTAACTCGTTTGACTCTCTTCTCTTCCCTCTCCCTACTGAGCCTTTTTCTGTCTGCACCAAAAGAGACAGTGAAAGATTGGGCTCGGTATCGAATTTGTCACTGTTTGGGGCCTGCCAGCGCACCACAGAGAGAGGAAGAAAGACAGCTCGGGCTTGCTTTATGTTTCTGTCTTCTTAAATACAAGCTCCTCAGCCGCAGACCCATCTTTCTCACTCGCTAGGCGAACAAAGATTTGCAGTCAAAGCACGACTGGCGCCCGTAGTCCGTGCATTTACCGAATCTGAACGAAAACTGCTGATCAAGTGCAAAGGTTTGGTAAAACTCCAGACAGTTTTTGCGACTAGAGAGTTTTACTCGCCGGAAAAGGAGTTTGTTTGGACGAAACGGGAGAAAAAAATGCCGACAAAGATTATATCTAAAAATACCTGATCCGTTTCATTGCTGTATGTTGACAGTTTGTTTCCAGGGTCTCTAGTATTCTCAATGCAAGCCCTTTTCTGTTCATCTCGTGCTCAGTCACACTTTGCCACGGTTCCCCGAAGCTTCCATGGTGATATATTTCTGTCGGAGAGAGGAGCAGAAATCATCCCCGCAGTCCCCGGGCTAAATGACATTACTTCTTTACCCTGAACTTGAATCGCAGACAACTTGTTTTTTTTTATGCACACTTTGTCTTGATGCCCAGTCGGTGTATTAAACAATGGATTTGTAGTCTTGTTTCACAGTAAATGCAGTGAATTGCTCTCAAGATAGTTGACCAGCTCTTTCATTATCACATCAGAAACCTGCATAATCACCATGATACCGCAGGTGCTTGTGAGATTAGAAACCGCCGAAAGGCAGAATTTGCCACATTAAGCCCCAGTGCGTTACAGAAGGAGCTGAGTTTCCAGGGCATATTAACATGTTGGCATGCCATTCAAACTTTTCTGCAGTAGTGCTATTTGCCGGCGGGGGGGGGGGGGGCATTGCAGCAATGTTGCAGGAGGGGAAATTAAAAAAAGTTGTCAGTGCCCAGTTCATTTACAGTTCATACATCTGTTGACTGTTGAGCTTCAGTTTCCAGATAGGCTCTGTAATACCCAGCTTGCCCTGACATCGGAGCTGCAGTCATAGTATTTCAGACAGTCTTTGGTAGGAAGGAGAGGAGACCAGAAACCTTTTGAGAAAGCAATATAAGCGGATAGTTTTAACGCAGTTATGTTGCTGACCTTTAAATCAGAAAACCTGGTGCAACAAATTGAAACATGACGCATTAATATGCACTTATGCACTCTGTCTGAACTACAGCCGTGGAAGCCATAAGCCGCTTATTATTTACTTTTTGTACTCCGCTTTATTTTAGTTTTACGTCTCCTTTCTTCGCAGCACAGTAAGTGCCTGTTGTTGATTGGGATGTATGTAAGGAGATAACGCCAGGGAGAGAAACAAGCAAACAAAGATGCGGATACGTTTATTTTCCTTTCCACAGTATGGTTTAATAGCACAGCAGCTGGGTGATTCTTTCAGCAATTTGCATCTTAACAACTTTTAATTACCTCTCCAATCATTCCCTCTTCTCCGGATCATCGACCTGGGTATTATCTGTGTCGTCAACAGTCGTGTGATCAAAGCGAACATTAAGTATTGTGGATAATCAAAATGTCAGCCACTGTGGGTCTCGAGCCCTGTTTTGTCATTAGTACTTGGCACATCCAGTCAAATCTGTAGGGACTTGCCAGGCTCCTGGTTTTCTGTTGGTGCAAAAATCAAGCTTCATTAGGAGGCCAGGTATACTTCAGGGCTCACTGGCTGGTTCTCTCAAGGTGAGCTTTTGTTTTCCTGGATCTTGTGCATCTCGATCATGTGTTTACCTCCTTTTAATTCTTTAACAGTTTTTATATGGATAATAAAGTGTATCTTATCCTGGCCCTTATCCTCGCCCTGGTCTTAATAAAAAAAAAAAGGGAATTTATATCCATCTACAAATGAGTACTGCAAACTTTGCCGAGAACGGCCCGTGTCGGAGCAATATTTATGTGGTGTTCTTTTGCGTTTGTCATTTCCTGGCATGATGCTGTTTCCACTTAAGGTTCCATGACTGTATCAATCAGCTGTAACCATGCTCACTTGCCCATGTCTCCCACTTTCCGTTCCAACACCCTCCACCCGACACCGGATTTTAATGTTTCCGTCTGTCAAGTGGTGTCTAGATGAAATGTAGGCTGGATATTGTTTTGCCGGGGAGGGAGAGCGGCTGTGTTTCCAGTAATTGAACATAAGGCTCTCGGTACATCTCAGGAAATAATAATAGGGCCAGAGTGTAATACAGCAAGCAAGGCACAAAAGAAAATATTTTCATCTCTCTCGCACTCCTCTCCCACCTTTGTTTGTTTCATCTCCCCTTTTTTATTCCTTCATTCCCAAACTTCTTTTTGCCGTTCCTGCCATTTCCCCCTCGCTTATGGACAGCTCTGCGGTTTCTTTTAATGGCTCTGTCACTATACTGAAGGTTTGTTGAGACATTTGGAAATCTGAGAGTTTACCAAATGCAACCACAATGGGAAATGTTTGTCCCTCCATTGTACACCTGCAGTCTTTCTTTCTTTCATGCACCTGCTGAGAGGATGAGAAGCCCACTTTTTTCCAGTCCTATCTCAATTGCCCCCATCAACTTTTTCCTGTAAATGTGTCCCTCAGACTAAAAATGTGGTACACGTTGTTTCAATGTGAATTGTGGCAAACACATAGAAGCTGCAATGGCGCTGCCTCTGTCTGTATGGTTGCTGGTTTTGTGTCAGATCAGAACCCGACCCTTTACCTGTTTATGCACCCTGCTCCTTTAGTGTTGCTAAAGCGAAGTTGTCTACCGTACTGAAACCTCTTCATTAGAGGGAATCAAGACATTGTCTTGGCTGAGTGCACTATGCAGTTCTCATAAATATGAATGTATCGAGAGGCTTATCGTGAAACATAAGACATTCTTTAAATAATTGCATTGAATCTCTTTGCTCAGTGTGTGCCTCTTCCATGCTTGTTTTTCGGCAATCAACACTGCAGGACGTTTCTTCTTAGGTCTGTGTAGTTTCAAGGGTCATGTGTATCATCTGGTCTGTATGTAGACAAACGCCAATATTCTATCACAGTAGAAGACTACACTGAAAGACCTGAATGTCATGTCATGTGGCACAGATTCCCACTCCCTGTTTAATTGGAATTCTTCAGCTTTGTTGTAAGTCGTGGACTGAGCTTGTATCCACTCTAACAGTCATCTTGTCTTTCTCTGCTGTTTTTTTTCCTCCAGTGTACCTGTCGTAAGGACATGGTGAAGATATCCATGGATGTGTTTGTGCGCTGCCTGCAGCCCGATCGCTACGAGCTGTGGAAGCAAGGCAAAGACTCCATGCTGTTAGACCATCTAAAGGCCACTGAGCTCAGCAGCCCCGAATTAGAGCGCTGGAGGCAGAATCGCGTCGCCTTTCGAGAAAACCTCCTGCGAAGGTGAGAGGTCAAACGACATACATTTCATCTCAGTTTGGCAGTTTTTGATACGGATGGTACAAATGCAGTGATAACGTATCCATATTCAGCCATCAAGTGTTGTAGTACACCCACAATGTGTTTGGTTTCTATTTACGCAGCCGGCCTATGCATATTGTTGTAGCTATTCCTATTTTGGATATGTGCTGAATTGTAATTTCTTTTGCATAATTTTCTGAGCACGAAAGCATTTTATCGGCGTACTGTGTGTATGAGTTCCTGTATGTGTGTGTGTGGGCCCTCGAAAGGAGCTTTTGATATTTGTTTACTTACCTGTATCTGCGCCACCCCAGAGCCATGCAGAAGATGAAGCAGTTCCGTCGCCTAAAGCTGGAGGACGTGAAAGTGCTGGCGGAGGAAGGCATTGAGCTAAATGCTGCCGAGTACCAGCGTCAGGTGGAGGAGCGGGACGCCCAGCGGAGGCATGAGAGGGAGGAGCGGCTAGCCAAAGAGGCCATATTGACCCTGGAGGCCATGGAGCGCGAGGAGCAGCTGGCTGCCGAGGCCGCTGCAAAAGCAGCTGAAACTCCAGCCGCAGAGGGTGAGGAGAATGTGAACAGTAAGATTGTAGGTTGTCTTTAAATTCAGATCAAACAAGTTACAGGTTTACGATAGTATGGTACCGAAAAAAAACTCAGCTCAAGAAAAAAATGTCTTCCAGAAAAAGGGACTGCCCAGAGAGTGACTGAAGAAACATTTCAAATGAATCTGTATATATTCAAAGCTCGCAATTTCTCACCTTCTCTACATAGTTCCCCTTTTACCATATTCACTGTAACTCATCCAGTCAATTACACTTTCGCCTTCCTCTAAATGCTATTTTTTCTCCCCCTCGTCCCCCTCGTCATTGCCAGCACAAGAACGTGAGGCCAAACCTCAGACCCTGACAGAAGAGGGCGATAAAAAGAAACAGAAGAAGCCAAAGAAGATTTCAAATGTCCACAGCGCCCTCACTGGATTTGAGGAAGTGCTGGAGGAGTTTGCTGCATCTGGCGTGCGGAATTCAAAGAACACCATGGTCAGTCATGCAGAGGTCCCAGGAGACGACAAGCTGGATGTGAGTGGCACCCAAGTGAGTTGGTTCAAGACTACATCAAAAAGGACAATATGCTGACTTTTAAAGGGCACACACGGTTGCTTTTTTTTTTTTTTTTTGCTTGTTTTTCACTTCAGTGTTGATATTTTGGTGTTGTATATATAAAAAAAAAAAAAAGTGTTTACCCACAGAAAAAAAAATCGTTTTCCAAAGTGAATGTCCACTTCTTAATACATTGAATTGCTTCATGTGATGTTAAAAAGAAGCAATCCTATATTTTATCAGGCATGCTACTCCAAGATGAAGATGCCAACGGAGGTGAAAAAGAGTCGCAGGCACCCCCTCAGCAAGCCACCCATGCGCTCCCCTCTGTCCATTGTCAAGCAAGACCTGGCCAGTGACAAAGGTATGCGGCTCGTTTCTTTACCTTTATTAAAAATGATATATATTATATACATATATATTATTTTAAATATGGAACATATTACTTCTGTTGCCAGAGAGTAGCGTTTACCAATTTTGAGGAGCCTGTAACCCACATACAAACATTCTACATATCTGATTTATCTGAAAAAGGTCTCACTTTTTCTCATCTTTGTGTCCATCCACCTTTCTTTCTCCGTCCATCATTTTTCATCCCATTTCTCCACCATGGTACTTAAAAGGAAGACAATTGTTTGGATTATTGATCTAGAGACAGAAAACCCACAGGGACTAAACATCCCTGTGGGAGTAATGAAATCAAGACTGCGAGGCTTATTTTTCCTTCCCTCCCCTCTGTGGTTTTATTTTCTGATTGACACATATCGATCTTGGGATCGTGACTTCCAATTACCTACTTTCAAAGTCACTTAACGTCGGTAGCAGGGGACCAGACAGGGGGCCTGTCCTTCAGAAGCATTTGGGACAAGGAGAAACAGAGGGCCAGTGAACAGAGAGTTAAATTGGATTCATGTGAACAGATTGTCATGCATTCTGTCCGGGTCTAACAAACCGTCTCGCTCAGTAGCTTAAGGGGCCCCACTGCTAAGTTGATTCCTGACCCACAGCAGCAAGTTGTTGATGTGTCTGCTTTTGGTGTTCATCAGCCAAGGCTTGTTGTTGTTTTTTGGGGACAAAATTATAATTGTAAATTTAGTTTCTTGCTGAAGGCATAGGTTGTAAAAAGATCTGTGTCCTTTTCCTAAAATGTTCTATAGGCATCAACTACAGAATCATGACATCATTGCAGATGATGAAGCTTTCAATGTTCCTTTTGGATGTGTCACTTGCCTAAGAGGATGGTGTTTCCGTGCTGCAGCTCCATAAATGTATTTCATTTTTTTAACCCACAGAGCTGTCCTCCCTCATGACGCTGGACAGTGGCATGAAGAAAGAAGAGCACCTGTGGCAGAATCACTCCCCCAACTTTCTGGCAGAGAAGGCATTCAACACTGCAGTGTCAGCCCTCAAACCGTACTGTGCTGTCTGCTCTCTCTTCTGTCCCTACAAAAAGGTACAGCCACACACGCAGTCATGGCAGTGATAATATTAGAAGTTCCAAAATCAGTAGTTGCAACATTGCCGCACAACACATAACAAACTGTATTCAGCCCGTCCATTCAAAAAGCTAATATGGTCATAATCGCAATTTTTCCTTCAGCCCCCCCAGCCACAAAAAGATGTCTCCTTTGCGAATGACACCCCGCTCACCCCCCCACCCCATCATGGCAATCGGACTTGTCCACTGGTCCCAGAGATGTGCTTTAGTGTTGGGGCAGGAAACACTGAGCCTCCGCCCAGCAACCATCATATCGGGGAAGATGGAACCAGTGTTCTGCTCTGCTGTTCGTCATGCAACATGCAGGTTCATGCCAGTAAGTGTAAAATCTTCAATTCAGTAATGAAACAATAACGCGCATAAAGCTTTCTAGCCAAGAACATTTAATTATGGCTTTTACACTGAAGCAGCACCAGGAAGGCACTGAGCCATAGATAAAAGGATGCTAGAAGGACATTCTTTATTATTTATTGTATTTATCAAATACCTTTTACAAATGTGAACTAATAAGGTGATTTTAGAGTATCGTTACCATCACCTGCATGCACCTTAATGTCATGAAATGGTGGACATTTAAAATTGAGCATACAATCTCTATTTGTTGTCGGAAGTTGTAGAGAAGTTATGTTTGATTCGTAGCTGCCTTTGGGACACTAGCAGCTGTGGCCATAGTGCACTATGTGATTTTTTTTTTTAACACCAAATCTTGGTCTCAACCAGATACAAGCCCATACATGGGCTGACAATTTTTACAGACAGCCTGTACTGTGTATTCCACTGGTCTTCTCTATTCACAATTTTTTTTTTTTTTTTTTTTATCCCTGTACCCCCGAGAACAGTGCTGGAAAAAATAAGAAGCACTGAAGATGAGACTGCACTACGGCATTGCAACAAACTGTCAGCCCAATTCCCCTGTTGCCACACTCAGTGAGGTTTCGTAGTTTAACTCTCCTTGACTCTGGTTAAACTGGCTACCAGGCTGCTCAAGTAATGCAAGGGCCTCTCTGAGGACTTCATTGGCTCTGATTTGACCTGCTCTCTCCTGCACTCAAACATTCAGAAACACAAATTGACTTTCAAGGGCATTTGTCGGTGTCACAGGAAAGTGTGAAAGGGCAGGCAGCGTGTTAACATTATGTTAAGAGAGCGTTAGCCGAGGGAGTGGAGTCTCTCTCTTTCTCCATATGCTCTACTTCTCATCACCAAATCTCACCATCACTGATACATTGGAAACATTTTCATTTTTTTATATATTTGATTATATTGCAGTGTTCATTAAAATGTTCATCTATATATAACCATACTGCTTATGTAAGAAAATGTGTTTTGTGGTGGGCTGCATATTCAACCACGTAAATTACACTTGGAGCATGTGCACAATCAGTGAAACGCACGATGCACACGCAAACCCTCCTGGGTTCTTATTATCCCTAAAGCTGAAGTGCACCTTCAAAAACCCGGTTCATTAGTCATCCAGGGATGAGCGGGTCTTAGATTGGGGGAAAGCTGCGCTGCTACTGATAAGATGGCATGAAGCAGAAAGAACTGTCGAAAACACGAGTCCCGCGCCCGATTCCTGTGCTCCCCGTAGTTTTGGATTGGACATCAAACTAAAAATGATTCACACCTGCCTAGGTGATGTATAAACTCAAAAGGTACAGTATTTGCAATTCAATTGATCTCTTCTCTTCTCTATAGGTTGTTACGGTGTAAAGCCAGACTCCGTCAGCGACTCCTGGATGTGCTCCAGATGTGCAGAAGGAGTCTGGACAGTGGTGAGTGGCAGCACTATCATGTGTAAACCCTCTTACATGGATCCATGAACATTTTCATCTGCTTCTTGACAACAAGTATTCATATTGAGTGGTTGGGTGGAACCCTTTAAGAACTGGTCTCATAGCTGCTCAGACACCGAGCATTCTTTTCTGGGGGAAAAAGGTTGCTCCACCATGGCTTAGATTTGATGTTTTTTTACTTTCTGTTTTTCAGGAGTGTTGCCTCTGCAACTTGCGTGGCGGAGCTTTTAAGACGACCATTGATAACCAGTAAGTGGCACATGCTGAAGAGGCTTTTTCCAATTTATCCCAAAAGTTTTTATTAAAGATCCTTAGGCATCAAGTGTTTTTTTAACTTGTTTTTCAATGACAAAGTAATGATTTAAACAAATTTACTTTCCACCATCTAAAGGTTCTGCCAAAGCGAGGGGAAAATAAAACTAGCTGAACTTTATCTAAAGTAATTGGCAAAACGTACCATTGATTTAATGAGTGATTTAAACTGAATTCAATCTCAAAAATTGTTACAATTAAAATCCAAACCCACACATTGTCTGACAAATTCAAACTAAGGACACATTCCTATAGATATTTTTAGCCAACATATACTATCAGTGGAAATGACTTTGTATGGTATACACAAAAAATGGCATTGCTTTGTCTGTCCACGTGTCAATAGGTGGGTCCACATCATATGTGCCATTGCTGTGGCTGAAGCTCGCTTTGTCAACGCAATCGAAAGGGAGCCGGTGGACGTCAGTGCTGTTCCAGAAACACGCAAGAATTTGGTAAGTGGAGTCAGAGACAAGAGACCGATTTGTCTCCGTTGTGGTACAGTGTGAAGCCGGACAGGGACGTTCGAGCTTTCCACTCTCAATCTTGATACTAAAATGTCAACCTCTCCACTTTTAAACTTAAGGCATATCTGAGCCCATTGCTTATTGCAGCCATTCTTTTGATTCTCCTCTTTCACTTTTATGGAATCCTACTTTCATCTTTGATTTCCATCTTTCACTCCCATTGTCGTTATCTACCTTTAAGGGAATCTCAGTCTTTCCTACTCATTTCTCTGTATCCGTCACCCCCCCCCTGTCTCTTATACACATCTCCCCCCCCCCCCCCCAATCATATTTTGGGGGCTGTGGATGACGCGGGGTACAACAGATGTGCTGAGGGGGAATGGCTGAATAATCAGCTGTCATTTCTCACTGTGCCAAATGAACTGCATCGATCCCGTGGGCAGGAGGCAATTTCCCCATTGCTGCCGCTTCTTTGAACACAACCCATTACCCTCCTTTACTTTCCTCTCACCATCTCTCCCCCCTTTATCTGCCCTAGCCGACTTCACAGTGCTTGCTGGTGCATTATCACAAATCTACACATTTCCCTCCCCATCTCTCTGAAAATCTATCAAAGACAAGCTGGCTGACATTTGCATCCGAGCGCTGTCAAAGCAGGTTTCCTCAATCTCTTCTTAAAAGGCCATGAGAAGAAACTCTGCGGTCTAATGATTTGGATGGCTGGGCTAATCAAATGTGAACTCACACTCTTGGAAGCTGTTTTTGTTTCTTCATGTTCAGCAGTCTGTGGTCTTCCCTCCCATCTTCGAACATAGGGTGACGGGGCTAGAGAGCTTACACACAAGTTGCCTTTGTCCTTGTTATTTCAGAATCATGGGTGCTGTGCAAATCCAAATTAGACCTATTGGTTTACTGGCCTTCCACCCATTGTCCATTCTCCTGTTCTATGCAACAATGGAACAAAACAACTCATTTATCAGTTATTTATACTACTGTTAGCAGCTCGTACAGCAATCAGGTGTTAGCATTGTACTTAGTCCAGTATCAAGTCCAGGTAGTACTGTTTTTTTTTTATCTAAAAAATATATAATATATATTTAATCTATGTTTTGGAATAGGACATTTGTCCATTAAAAAACAAGGAGGAATCCAAACAAATGAATGGACATACAAGTTATGTTTCTTGGTGTTACTCATGTTGTTGTGGTCTCATGCCATTGCCTGGAATTCAGCAGTGGAAATCTGTTACAGCGGATGAAAACCATAAGCCGTAGCAGCCGGTGAAATATCACGCAGTACGACTCTGTGGAGAGCTGTTGTACATTTATCCTGCACCAGTGCAAAATTGAGATATTGGCACTTGAATAAAGAATTTTAATTTATTTTCATTGATCAGTCGTGCACTGCATAACAGCAGCACGCTGTGTGATTTGTCAGGAGGAGGGGGATGGAGAAGGAAGGGTGAAAAAAAGAAGAAGAGGGATTTGGATGACACGGACTGTGTGACGGATAATTACAGCAAACCAAGTACACAGAAAGTTACCAGTCACATAAAATGAGATAGCTGTCAAAACTGTCGGGAGAATGGGTTGAGTCTGTTTGTCAGATCGACGCAATGTGCAATGAGTAAAATGTATACACTGTTATTCTGCTTTTGTGTACACAACTTCTATTTCTTTGCAGGCGATTTCTCAAAAAAATAAGTGCTTTCATTTAGATTTTGAAGGAATATGATGCTTCTGAAACACACCTGAGGTTGCCCTGGTGTATTGAGACTATAACTCAAATTGACAGGGCAAATTCTCTTACATGCTGTTACTACCGTTGCGCGTTGCAACCCAGCTTTTCTTCTATATCTCCCCTGTTCTCTCTGTTTTACCCGGAGCAGGGGAGAAATGAGAGATGGTGGGGGGTGTAAAGACTTCTGAAGACATGGGGGATTGAAGGTTGTGAGGTTGAATGTGCGTGGTGGCAGGTGTCGAGGTAGCTCAGGGGAAAGTAGACGTGGTTCAGGATCTTAGAAAAACATGGGGTCGGCTGTTGGTAATTTCACAATCAGTATATGGGTATGGAGTAAAGGGATTTGAAAGGAAAGTGCTCCAAAGAGAAAAATGGCAGAGCCAGGGTAGAGGTTGAACGAGTGATGCGTGTCACCCAAAGGTATGCAGGAAAAAGAGACGAATAAATGTTAAATGCATAGTGACTGTTGGGGCTGCTGTTAACAAATACATATTTGCTCCGTAGAAAAAGTGAGCCACATCACTGATAGCTGCACAAACATGTTATCTATTTTTAATGAGAAACCTGAGCACCAGCAACAGAATTAGAGATCTGAGGGGAAAGGGAATGGCTATTCTGCTGCTTTCTCCATCTTTGTTTCCAGTGTCGGTAACTCTGTGAAATGTTATGTGAAAGATCTAATTGAGTGAAATAGTTTAATTAGTTGGTTGAAACTGCTTGGTGTGATGGCGTAAACCTCAACTATTAAATGTATTTAAAGAACCTTGGAAAGTCATGTTTTAGCTGTAATAATTGTATAACCATTTGCAATTGAGACAGAAGATGAGAATGCTTTCCATAACAATGTAGATATAATAAAATGTAAGCAATGAAGTCAAGTTTCAGGTTGCCTGGAAATTATAAGTAACCATTAGCTGCAAGTACAAGACTTTGAACTTAAGGAAAGAATCTGTGAAAGGAGAACGCAAGAAGTGAAAATGGGCTAATGAGGTCAAGAGGGATTTGTCCTAAACTAAAACTTAGTCCAACTCCAACTAAAAGTCTGTGTTTCTTTTCCATTGCAGAAGTGTGTGTACTGCCATGGTAAGAATGCCAGTCAGAACCGCGGCGCCTGCATCCAGTGCTCAAATGAGAATTGTGCCACCTCCTTCCATGTCACTTGCGCCCAAATTGCCGGAGTAACCATGAAGCCGGCCGACTGGCCCTATGTGGTGTCTGTCACTTGTCACAGGCATAACCGGCTCAATTCAAAGGTAAAGGCAAAGCAAAAGTCAGCCCTTGATGGGGTTTTTATGCTGCTCTGTTTTAGATTTTTTTTTCCATTTTGAGATTTGACTTTCAATCCAGAACCATACTCCATGTCTGTGTGGCTTTTTCTCCCTCCAGCCTCGGACAGCACCCAAAGGCCCACAGAGTCTGAACCTCGGCCAGAGAGTGATCGGTCGCAACCGTGACGGATGGTACTACCATTGTACCATCGTTGGCATGGCAACACAGACGTTCTACGAGGTGAACTTTGACGATGGCTCGTACTGTGACAATCTGCATCCGGAAAACATACTAGTAAGTGTGCTTCCAATTGATCTAGCTGTGTAAGTATGACAATGTAATTTCAAAATATGATGTTTGTTTTAAACCAGAAACATATATTTACAGCTGGTATATGTTCATCATTCATCATAGCAAATGAAAATGTAATGGCTCCCTGCTTAAAATGTTGCTAAAAGAGGGCTAAAAGCTCAGCTTTAATCATATATCACTTTTGAAATTAATTGTAAAAGGAATTTAATGTTGTCAACACAGCTTATGTAATCAACAAAGTAAGACTTAATTTTCCACTGCCCACTAAAACACTTGGAAAAGCAATTTTGAATTTTGTAAAAGTGGAAAGTGGAGGGACTTGATGGAAATCCTGTCAGAAAAGCTTTTAATGGTTCAAGTTTTTTATTCTGTATAACCACTCTGCCTGCAAGCTGCCTCCAGTCAATTACTTGTGACATTATATTTTAATTGCAGGTTCATCAGCATTTCAAACGCACATTAAGTCATATTACAATAACACATCTCCTCCATATTGTTTACTTCCGTCCATCTTAATCCTCTGTCGACGTATTTTTAATCGTTCCCATCCTCCCGCAGAGTCATGACTGCCTGCGTAACGGCCCTCCTGAGGTTGGGGAGATGATTGTGGTCAGCATGCCCGAGGGTCAGGTGCTCAACGCTTCCTTCATCAAACAGCACACTCACAACCACTACCAGGTGAGAGAAAAGGCCAATTTTCTTATTATTGGGAAGTAGCCTCACAATCATTTACAGTCCAACCTGCTAGACGAGAGCTTCAAAGTTAACAAGAGGTTAGAGAAAAAAAGTTTAGCTCTCGGAGTCTGTGTGTGGACTTGACATATATCCCAGTGAAAATCTGTGTTGCGTAGATGATAAAGTAAACTTAAGAAAGTAAAAGAAGCCAAGTCAAGTCATGTCAAAATGGTTTTCTTCTTAGTTTCACTACGGTGTGGTGCAAAAAAAAAAAAAGGGCTGTGTGAGTAATGGCATAATCTACATATTTCATCCAGTGCTCTTCTGCAGTGTGACTTTAAGTGATTGAACCTGTGAACCTTTTGGGAACAGGGTGCTCCGTCTCCTGGTTTTGCCCCCTCTGGTTTGGTTCATTCATCTTGTATTTATCAACTTGTGAGAAGCGTGGCTGCCGCTGTAGATTACGGCCTGAGCATTTCGATACAGAGTGGTATTAAAACATAAAGTAGAGCGATCACTGGCGCGTGCCGGGGAATTCATGGGGCAAATATGAAGAGCGCTTACCAAGTGGAAATTTGAGAATTGAAGAAGACGATTCTGAAACTGGAGTCAGAGGGGGCAATGTTGAAAGTGGATACAGGAATACATTAAACAAGGTTAAGTGAGGTTGTTAATCTTAGATTTTGCGATCGTGCCAATTTTTTAAGGACATCTCTAACCTGTCTCTTATACACAT